>CM029023.1:101424597-102024597 GCA_016801055.1 Panax notoginseng | reverse complement strand
TCAGTTTTAAGCTTTCTAAGAATTTAGATCTCATTAGAATGATCATCATCATTATTCTAAAAATATTGCTTAAAACTATAGGTTTATCACATATTATAAAACAACATTATGTAGATAATTAAAAGCCTTTAATAAATTAATACTTTTCATTAATAAATAAATAAGATTGTTACAAAGTATATGCTTTTATCATCAAACATGATTGACTTGTGTGCATACTACTTTCACTGCGGTGTGGGCAATTGGCTTGTCACGTTAGCTTGGAAAACACTGGAGCTCGCGCTGCAGCGCGAGTCCATGAAGGATAAGGGCCACTGCAGCGCCAAGGTGATGTCAATTGGATAAGGTGGTGGCGCTACGGTGCAAGAATAAGGCATGGCATTGGCGCCGCGGCGCCAGTGTATGTAAATTGTCCGTTTTTTCCCCTGAAAACTAGAAAAGTCCTGTAAAGCCCTACAATACGTTGGTTAATCATAATAATACTATAATCATATAAAACTATATAAAATCCACGAAGATTAGGCAACTATTTAAGCCATAAAGTATTCGATTCACGGGTATAAATTCCACTCATCAAATACCCCCAAACTTAAGTATTTGCTTGTCATCGAGCAAACTATCTAACACAAAACTAACAATAGTAAAACACACGCGAAAGAAAAATATGACTGTATACTAGTATCATGGCTTCTAAGCTCAATCATAGCTACTCCCAGAGAACATGTCAAACACAGATATGAGTAAGAGTTCATTCAATTTCAAGATAAGACTGTATTCGATCCATTCTATGTGTGTGTGTGGAGTCCAACCATCCTAATTAATCATAGCTCAAATAAGTTCGTACAATCGATTGTTAATACCAATATGCATACTCCGCAACTTAAACATTTAACAAGCATTAAGAATAAGACGCAAGTGCAGGAAATGATCAAAATACTTTAGCATGAAGACAATAAAATCTGACTCGGACAGTCCTTAATTACCTTAGGCTATTCAGAACTACCCATTAATGAGCTTTTGATCAGTGACTCCCAATCCAGATGACATTAGGGCACTAGGTGTAGAACACCCTTATAAATCTAATAACTCGAGCAACAAAGACCACGTAATCAACATAAGCTAATTGAGACTTTACGAAAAAAAAACGAAGATTATTAGGCGAGTGCATTTTATGCTCCATCTCAACATCGGTTATGCTTTTATAGGAGAGTGCATTTCATGCTCCATCTCGACCCATCGCACGACTTTCAATATTAAATCTTCTTTTCTTTTTATTCTCAAATTTTTTTATATATGTCAACATGCCAGAATCCAAGATCCAAAACTGTATAAGCGTCTAAGTCTTTTATTACCTTGTAAAAATGAAAGTTTATAAAAATGAACAAAATCTCAAAGAAATAAGCACGCAAACTAAATTCGAAAAATAACTAGTTGACACAGTTGGTCGGTGCTTGCTAAGAAACGGATCAATAAATGTCTCAACTTATCGATTGGACAACCCCTAGCTCATACATACTTGACACGACTCTAAGAGATAAACATAATTACCTGGCGATTTTCATTAGTCACAATAAAAAAATAATGATATATATAAAACCCTTGCATAATAACAGCTCAAAATAGGGTAAAAATGTCATTCACATGGCACAAGCATCTAAATCTGTAAAAGCCCCAAAAAGATGGCTATAAACCACAACCATGCTGAAAACAATCCAAGCATTCATAAATAATAGAAAAAACTGTTCATGGCATCCATAATAATAATCCCAAAACATAATACTGTAGTTCAAAATGACTGCACCACAAAACCGATAAAAACATAAACAAAGTACTAAATATGGCAACCTAACATCACTCTATCTGATTATTTTTATTTTAAAATTTTTATAAGTATTTTAAAACATAAAAGTATTTTTATTTTTAAAATAAATCATACATATTATAAATATTATAATATTAATTTTTATTAATATTATACATATTATAAATATTTTCTACCTCAATTTTAGCATTTGCATACCATATCCATGTGTGTCTGATTATTTGATTCCACGTCATTTCCTTGAATTTTGTTTTTAAATGTCATGTAAGAAATAAATAAACAGACATCCACTAAATTTAACGAAATGACCCAATTAAACATTTTTAAAAATCACAGTGGGCCAATTGCATTTTTTAAAGTATAGTGGGGTAAATGAGTTTTTTTCCAATTTTTATATATATATATATATATATAAAATTCATGAATCTAATACAACATTTTTTTGCTAAATTTAGACTGAATTAAAATAAAGAGACAGTACAACCATGTGGGAAACCCCCAATCATGATATAATATAGAAATCATAGGACAGGTCCTACGATGTCACGACTATAAAAGATTACAAGGCCATAGCACCCGACATAAACAACTCAAATATTTGACAGCCGACTGTAGCAGCCGAACAGTCTACAACACTATACAAAGTCCAGCCCAACCAACAACAGCTCACCCAAGACCAAAGCAACAAGCCAGCAGCACAACTGCCGACCCAACAACAGCAGTTGTTGCTGCCGAGGATCAACAGATAGAAAGACATAGAGTTCTGCAAGTAAAGACGGAGGAAACCCACTATAACTCCATTCCAAACTGCAGACAGCAACGAGCTGCCCATGCCAGAAGAAGCACAGCAGCACAACAACATAATTTAGTTGGAACACAGAGCAGACAGCTAGCCCCATAGTAGCCAAACAGAAGCAAACCAGCAAAAACTACCAAGCTGGTAAGGGTACCTGTTTCACCTGCTTTCAATCTGCAGCTTCCAGTAGCCTCGAAACTCAAACCTACAACAACTGCTATAACAGAACATACAGCAGACAACAAACCAGAGACCAGCAACAATTTTGTACTGTTGAAAATCCCTCCAAAATTTTATACACTTAAACATGCCTTATATATAATAGGCCGACAAGAGATCCTAAAGCTGCACAATAGGAAATAGCCCAACGCCAGCAAACCTAAAACCCAACAAATAGACTGATAGCCCATCAAAGCTAACTGCAAAACAGATCCACCTACTGCACCAACTAAGAACCCAGCCCTAATACAACATCACAGCCGCCCCATTGGACAAACAATAACAATAACCCCCTGCAGTCCAGCAGCTGGTTCACTAGCTGCCCATAATATTTTTTTCCAAAATGTAAAAAATCACCTGAAAAACAAGGTTTGCAGTGTATGAATCTGAAGCTAAACAGAAAGTACAGGAACTATAACAATTATACCAAAAAAGCAATCCACTTCAAAGTGAAAAAACAACTTTCCTTTAGCTTAAGAATAAAATAACACAGTGAAAATCCAAGACAACACTCGCACTTTGAAGTTTGAACACATAGTGTGTGTGACTGTGTGTAAAAATTAAAATACCTGCTCCGAATAAGAGTATGATCCTAGAGAGCCCATGAAGCCAAACCTGCTGCACCTGCTTAGCAGAAAAGACACAACCCCATCAGTCAAGCCACAGACCAACAGCAGTACTGCATATAGAAAATGGGGCTCGCCTAAACCCGAATAGCTGCAACTGTAACACGCAGCAGGAACATAGAGAACCCAAATATATAGCCCAACCAGGCAACGATACAGTAAAATTAGGATTAGACCAGCAACAACAGGCACATAGAGAACCCAGCAGAACTAAAGAGATCCCTATGGCAGTATCATAGCAAGAGCAGAAGCAGTAGCAACCAACTGCATAAACCAGCTGAAGACCAGCAGCAGTATCAACTAAAGACATCCTAATCTAAAATTAAATATCATATACACATACATTTAGACAAGTACATCATATAACAATAAGTAGTGACAAAACTACATCAAAACATCTATAAGAAAAAGTCAAAATCACCCTGAGCTGCATCTGCGCACTCGATATTCACCCTGAGCTATCAACACATAAAAAAAATCCTGCAAATAATGTGAGTTTTAGTAAGCATTGATACATCAAAGCAACTGAAAAAGTTTGAAGAATAGAATGAGTTTATTAGAGCACCTGTGTTCTGTTGAGTTAACTATTGTCATCATCAGTATTGTTTTCAGAATCACTATGTTGCTGAGAATCATCCTCAGTACTACAATAATCAACCAAAGTTTCATCTAACTCATCTTCTTCATCGACATCCTCTAAGTTCTCCTCAACAACTTCAGGTAGTCTTGAAATTACCAACTCCTCAACATCTTCAGGATCCATGTCCTCTCTATTCAACGATTGTATTTCATCAAGACTAACTTCAAATGCATCATCAACATCATTCTCTTGATATACTCCATCTTCCACAAAGGAAAAGTCGTCAACATCCATTGCTTCTTCTTGCATCTCATCAACATCGTATATATGCCTATGTTGAAATGGTTGCACTACTCGCCAATTACCTCCTAATTTAGGATCATTAATATAGAAAACTTGTCGTGCTTGATCAGCTAGTATATAAGAATCATTCTCATACCATATTCCTGTAACTTTAATACTTACTATGTTTCCATCCTTTTGTATCCCTAATTTTTTTTCCAAGATCAAACCATTCCCATTTGAATATAGTTACATGTCTATCTTTCACATAATCCAATTGAATTATATCAGTTAATACCCCATAAAAATCTATGATATCTTCACCATGGTTCCCCTCTACTACAATCCCACAATTTTCACTTTTACGACGACCATCACGTTCATTAGTTAAAAACCTAACTCCATTCACGATGCATCCAGTGTACTTTCTTACACACCTATGTGGTGCACATGCTAAAGAATATAGAGATTCGTTTGCTTCTGATGGTTCATCATGATATATTTGAGTCATCTATAGAAATATAAGATTTTAAAAATCAACAAAATGAAAATAAGATATTTTACAATTGCAAACAATATTCAAAAATCCTAAGTATCTTACATGATTTTTGAACCATGCAGGAAATTGCTCTCTATGTTCTTGATCTACATTTTCACAACCAGCAAAGCGAAGCTCCTCTTTATGCCTCCTGTAATAAGCAATATCAATAAGTATTTCAGCAAATTTCAAATACTTAACATATTGTTTTTGTAAGTTTAAAATCTAATTATATACTCACTCAAAATATGGTTCAACCTCTTCACAATTTTGGAAGACAAACCATTGTGTCACATTGAACTCTTCCTCCAATAATTCAACATATTTAGTTGCTCCAAAATGGCAGCATTTTTGAGAAAAAAATTGATAAACTATCGTCAGTTACTATATCATTATTTTGCTCATCTCGATTGAATCTAGTCTCAATTCCCCGCAAGTACATTGAGCAAAAAGTTAAACACTCTTTTGCAATGTAAGCTTCTGCAACTGAACCTTCTAGATGAGCTTTATTGCGCACACTCTGCTTCAATTCACATAATGATCTATAAAAACATAATTAACAAAAACATCAATAACAATTTAGAGAAAAGAAATTATATAATGAATGTGTTTTTTTACCTTTCAATTGGATACATCCATCTAAATTTAACCGGTCCACTAATCAATGCCTCATTTGGTAAATGAATAGGCAAATGAACCATTATGACAAAAAAGCCTAGAGGATATATTTTTTCAAGTTTACATAAAATCAAGCAAATATCGTCTCTCATTTTCTCCAATTCAAATTTCTTCAACTTCTTACAACACAACCGTTGAAAAAAATGACCCAACTCTACTAGTACATTGTATACTTCATTGTTTAACGATCCTCGAATACCAACAGGAAGTAACCATTGTAAAAGTATATGGCAGTCATGACTTTTCAATCCAGATATATTTTGATCACTCGAAATAACACAACGAGAGATATTAGAAGCATACCCATCAGGAAATTTAATATATTTTAGAAACTCACAAAAATCCCCCCTTTCTTTCTTTTTCATGACATAACATGCAGCATGTTTCACATATTTTCCATCATTCCTCTTAATTAAGTGCAATTCCTTGCGAATGTTTATGTCCTCCAAATCTTGCCTTGACTTGAATGTATCTTTTGTTTTCCCATCTATACTCATCAAGGTTCCTAATATACTCTCACAAATATTCTTTTCAATATGCATTACATCTAAATTATGCCTTAACTTCAACTTACTCCAGTAAGGCAAATAAAAAAAAATGCTAAATTTAGTCCAATTCAATTCCTCAGGCTTTGCACTTTCTCTTTCTATTACCATGCTTCCCTGGTGTCAAATCTTCTAGTCTCCCCAACTGCATTAACACATCCTCCCCAGTTAATTCTCTAGATGCCTCGTTATCTTCTCTTTTACCTTTGAACTTTTCGCTTCTTCTCCAAGCAAGATATTTTGGTAAATAGCCATGGTGTCCCATGTAACACACCTTGTTTCACAACCCCTAAGAACATATTTGGTCATTACAAACTGGACAAGCCATGTACCCTTTAGTACTCCATCCAGACAAATCACCATATGTAAGAAAATCGTTTATTGTCCATAAAATAGCAGCATGCATTTGAATTTTTTTTATAAGAAACAGCAAAGGTTTCTATCCCTTCAACCCACAATTTTTTTAACTCTTCAATGAACGGCTGTAAGTAGACATCAATGTCCTTTCCAGGTGATTTCTTCCCTGGAATTAGTAAAGACAACATAAAGAATGGTTGTTTCATGCAATTCCAAGGGGGAAGATTCAATGGAGCTATAATTACAGGCCACATGCTATAAGTGGTGCTTAAGTTTCCAAATGGATTAAAACCATCTGCAGCTAGAGCTAGTCTAACATTTCTAGGATCATTTGCAAACCAAGGAAACTTACTATCAAAGTCTTTCCAAGCTATTGAATCAACCGGATGTCTCATATAATCATCATCAATTCGTTTTTCAATATGCCACACCATCTTTTTAGATGTTTTTTGGGACATGAACAAGCGTTGAAGCCTAGGTATCAGTGGAAAATACCTTAAAATCTTTTGTGGTATCTTCTTCCCTATACCATCATTGACTTTCCATCGAGAAGTTCCACAAGTAGGGCAAGTTTCCACTTTTCCATTCTCCTTCCAGAATAACATACAGTCATACTTACAAGCATGGATACATTCATATCCCAATCCCAAATCTCGCAACAATTTTATAGCTTCGTAGTAAGAACTTGGAAGTGTCTCACCATCAGGAAGAGATAATTTCATCAGCCTCGACATCATATCTATAGTTTTATTACTCACCTTATTATACTTTGAGGTGAAGTAATTGTATGATAAAAGAAATCCTTGAAATCTTCTTACATCTAGGGTATAATTCTGTTTGAGCACCCATCATGAGTGCCTCGAGATATGCTAGAACACCACCAATATTGGTGTTATTATCATCTGAGATATTTTTAGCATCAGCTTGATAGTGTTGTTGACCAAGGTCAAATAACATATCATTAACACCATCATCTTCTTCATCACCTTCTTCAAACAAATCATTATCAATCCTTTCACCCTCATTGGTATGTGAATTCCTTAAATTATTTGAAATTGATGGTTCACCGTGATAAACCATGTTGTGTACCCTGGATCTATCCCTCGCTCCAAAATATGATCTTAACTATTTTTTTTATCTTGAATTTTTAAGTTCAAACAACCTATACATGGGCATCGAATGTCGCACTCTGTACCTATATGAGTTTCAACAAATTTCATAAAAGCGTTTACCCCATCAATATAAGCCTTAGACCATTTAATTGCATGCAACCAACTCTTGTCCATTTTATACCCCACAGAAGCTAGTCGATACAATACAACGAAAACTATAGCAAAAAACTAATAATGCTAAAAAAGGGCAAAGATAGCAGCACTATTTTTCTTCAACTTGCCTTGCTTGGTGATTGCAGATAAAGTTTGATTTTAAATCCTGACAACCAACGTTTCTCTTTCTGATGGTTTGCAGGCATAGCTTCCAAGGATTTTGATTTGTCAACTTCATTACTTTCTTCTTTGATCTGCACAAATGAATCTGACAGTGGAGAGAAAAATAACACCAAAAGTAATAAGATTTTTTGGCAATAAAAACTGCTATACATGAGCACTGATCAACAAACAGCTATAACCTCAAAACTATAAAAACAGAATAAAAGAACACAAGGACAAAACTCAGCACAGAGAAGTAGGCTGATAAATTTAATAAAGGGAAGAAAAAAAGGAAATATATAGGTAAAGATATAAGCATAAACAAATATAGTTACTTCTTTGTCCAAAATCAATTTCACTAGATAGTGGATAAAACAATTCCAACCAATAGTGACGTTGCAAGTCTGAATAGAAGGTAGCCATTTAGGAAAATTATATCTAAGAGTTCAGTTATTACATGGACCACCCCTCCACCTCCTCCAGTAATAGGGACTCCACCGTAAGGTGTTCAATTTCAAGCAGGATTTTTATCTTCCTTGACATTCATGAATTCTTCAAGAGTTTGCAAAGTAATCAAAAAATGAGTAAAAACATACCAACCATGCTACCAATTATTATGAATCGAATTACAAAAAAGTGCTTCTTACTAATATCACAATCATATCTGTAGTTTTCAATCATAACAAACATAACAAAATTACATATACCTCTTGTGCTTGATTATAATCTTTATAATCCCTCCTTAAATTTAATTTCCTTTTCGTAACCTAGCAAAATTGGAATTCAATTTGGGAAGGGAGAGAGAGGTTTCGGCGGTGGGAGGACAGAGGACCCGGGACTAGGGGAGAGAAAGCGAGATCTGCAAGGTTGGGCTGGGGAGAGAAAGCGAGTCTTTGGCCATGTTTGTCGTCACTAAAAAACTAGTGCTTCATTTGATTTTAATTTCATTCCTTTCCTAATCTTTAAGTTTTTTTTTAAAAATTTATTTCTAAAAAAATTTCCAATTAGCTTTCATGGTTAGTTTTATTTTAACTTAACAACTTATATCACGTTATATGAATTATTATCTTCTATATGTACAATATTAACATATAATATATATTGTTTATTATATTATGCTTATTTTACATAATATTCAAAAAAAAGGTTTTACTCACAACTTGTATAAAAATTATATTTCCCATAGTAATGATTTGTATTAAAATAATTCTATATTAAAATTATTTTAATACCCCTTTCTTAAATAAAATTTTTTGGAAATTTAACATTAGAATTTAATATTAAAAATTATTCTTAATTGATCATCTCTTTTGCAAAATATTTAGTCCATAACTAATTAGTGACGCACTATTATCTCGTCATATAAAAATTGGTATTTATGACAATACAAGTTGTCATAAATTATTAATTTTTTGTCTTTAAAAAATTTCCTCCAAAATTCTTTAGAAAATTTTTGCCTCCAAATAAAATTGTGACGA
Source organism: Panax notoginseng (assembly GCA_016801055.1). Classification (NCBI taxonomy): domain Eukaryota; kingdom Viridiplantae; phylum Streptophyta; class Magnoliopsida; order Apiales; family Araliaceae; genus Panax; species Panax notoginseng. The sequence goes on along the minus strand of CM029023.1, from coordinate 102,015,249 downwards.
TATTACGTACTTTATCACTAAATATAAGAATTTATGACTAACTATTTTTGTCACTTATCCACTCATCTAATTAGAGACAAACTATTTTCTCGTCATATAAAATTGGTATTTATGACAATACAAAGTGTCATAAATTATTAGTTTTTCGTCTTAAAAAAATTTACCTCCAAAAATAATTTTGCCTCCAAATAAAATTGTGATGAATTTGTATTTGGTGTCACTAAATGTGAACATTAGTGACGAAAACACATTGACACTAAATGTTACAAATAATTAATGACAAATTATTATGTTGTCATTGAAAGAAATATTTTGTGACAATAAATACTGTCATCAATTATTATCAAATGTCACTAAAAGGTTTCCCTCCAAAATTTTGGTGCGAAATTCTACCTCCAAAATAAGTTGTGACGAATTTTTGTTAATCGTCAACAAATGTATAAATTAGTGACGATTTAAATGATTAATAGTAACAAAATTAAAGGTCGTCACAAAAACAAAAGTTTTAGTGACGATTATGAATTTCGTAATTATTAATTAACAAGTTGTGACAAAAATTTTGTGCGTGGCAAAAATTTCGTCATAAAATGTGTGATTTCTTACAATGTAAAGATCACAGAGATATAAGGCCTGACATTCGTTGTCAGACTTCATTTTTAAACTTTTTCCAGATTTTTGAAAACTTCAATTTCGAGGACTTTGATGTTATGGATCTGGAATATAACAACTCAAATCACTAAATAACATCTTATTACACAACATTAAACAACAAACAACAAAATCTAACATCAGATCAAAAGATTTTCAAATTCTAGGGTTTATACCTTTTATAAGCTTTGATTTTGATTCTGACCTTCTGATCTGTTAATGGTAATCGTGGGGCTTGTTTATGGGACTGATATACATATATATTTCGTAGGTGTTAGAGAGAGAAGGTCTTGGATGATTGTTGTGAGAAAATGAGGCAAATAATGAGACTTTTCTCTCTCATAATCTATATATATGTGACTTGCAATGTATAAGGGTGATCTAAGTGGCTGATATTGCTAAGATTTAAGTCACATGGCAATCTAGTTTGGTCACCAACTACTTATTTTGTCTGGATTTGCAAGTAAGCTTCAATTATACAATAAGGGCAAAATGGTCGTTTATCTTGAAAATTTAATGGAATCTTGGTCATTTGGCAAACCCTTAGGGTTTAACCCTAAGTTTTTGGCACAAAGATTTCATAGGATTTCTAATTTGGCTTTAAAATAAAATTTTTAGTTTCTAAAAATACAAATTAAGGTTTCTTAATTAATTTAGGTTTTTAATTACTTAGCACTTTGCTAATTAGGTTTAAGATCTACTAATTAGCATTAAACTTTTCAATTTAGCGATTACGGTTTCTAATTTGGTAAATTAGGGTTTCTAAAAATTAGGATTTCTAGATATTAATTAGGGTTTCTCTAATTAATATTAAATTCTATAATACACCACATAAATCACATAACACAGTTATATAACAGTCTCGAACTCATAATTGAGTTTCAAATTAGGGTTTTCATCTAGCAATTAGCTAATTATTATTTAAGGTTTCTAATTTTAGAAATTAGGATTTTAAGTTACTAATTAGGGTTTTCCATAATTAACGTTAAAACTTATAATACATATCATATACCACATATCACAGTGACTTAACAGATTTAAAGTCTCGTTTGACTTCGAAACTAGGGTTTACCAGTAATACTGGTTTTATCAGGTTATAATAAAACTGCTCCCTAGATTAACCTTACACACATAACATGTATATTTATAGCACTGAAGTATAATTAACATAATATTATTATTCTCATTCCTTGTTCAAAATCCAAAAATAGAGTTTGGATTCCATATCTGATTTATCTTTTATATCTAACATTATTAATTAAGAAAAAAATAATTAACTTAACTAATCTGAAATAAATTCATATATTAAAATAAAATAATTATTATAATAATTCCATGATCCTTTCATGTAAGACCCCAACTTTTATAAATAAAGATGAATTTTCTATAAATATCATTTTTGAATATTATGGAGTTAATTTGATATAATGTTATAGTTATGGGTAATATTTATAAATTTTGCAAAGTACGCAAGTTGTTATATAATATTCGATTGGTCGGGGAATATTCGTTTTAACAGGAAATATTCGTACAACGGCACAATCATTGGTGGACCCCACAAAGGAATTATTGTCGAATTGAGAAAACGACAAAAATATTTTATTAAAAATAACGGCGAAAGTTTTACCATTGTTACTGTTGAACTACTCGGTAGTAAAAGTACAGTAATACGTGTGGTTGCATAGTAGCACACGGTATTGATTATTAATACTTATGTGAGAAGTCACTCAGTTTGATTCAATTATTGTCAGTTAATAATATGAATTATTTAGCGATAATGAAGTTTTGTTTTATTCGTATTATTAACATAATAAAACAGAAACATCTTTTTATATAAAACAGAATACTTTATTAAAGTTATTCTATAAATAGAATATATTATATTTTATTTAAAAGATTTTTCTTTAAATATGAACCGTCAGATTAAAGTAATCAATCTGGACCGTTCATGGATTAGTTACTATGCATGTCATTTTTCTATAAATAGCAGCTCATTCCTTCATTATTTCTTACGAATTCACTGAACTAAAGAGAGAAACTATAGAGAGAGAAATTATAAGAGAAGTTATAGAAAAGTATCCTGCTTTTTTCCTACTCTTATATTCAGTTTATTTTATGGTAAGGGATATTATTTCTTTTGTATTCATGAAGAGAATTTCTATTATTCTATTCTTTATTATTCTGCTGGAAGTATACGCGGTCTACCCTATACTTGGTAATATTCTTTTATTATTCTGTTGGAACATCCTGTCTGTGTGTTTTACACCGGACCTATTTCCGTCTTTATTTATTATTCTGTTAGAACATCCTGTCTGTGTGTTTTACACCGGACCTGGTTCCGTTTTTATTTATTATTCTGTCGGAATATCATGTCTGTGCGTTTACGCTGGACCTGGTTCCAATATTTATTATTCTGTCGGAATATCCTGTCTGTGCGTTTTACGCCGGACCTGGTTCCATTATTTATTATTCTGTTGGAATAACCTGTCTGTGTGGTCTATCGCATGCATAGTAATTTTTTTTGTTATTCCATTCTTTATTATACTCAGTTGGTTAAGTTTTGATTTCTATACTCCATGAAATTAGTAGAATATCCTTGATAATTGCGTTTCATCCAGTATCTTTTCATGAAAATATTCTTCTAAGAATTCTTGAATTTTACTCCACAAAGTAGTATTATGTTGACAATTTGGATGTTGTTAATTCTTGGATAAATTAAATCTTGAACTTGTTTTATTGAATTATTATATCATTGTCATCATCCTCATGTTTATAAAATGTTGAAAGTCATCTGTGGCCTGTAGTGCATAGATGGACTTGGTATGATTATGACCAGGGATTATTCGGTATAATCATGACCGTAATAAATAATGTGGTAAAAGTCCTCATTGGGCGTAGTGCGTTGATGGACAGTTGTTGGCATGATCATGACCATTAATGAATACACAAATATTCTTGGCCCGTAGTGCATGGATAATTGTGGTCGTGATACTAAAGAATATCATTGGCCGTAGTGCAAGGGTGATTCGATGATGTGGATTATTTTATTAAGCTGAGTCTCAGCGATAACAGTGATGAAAAACCTTTTAAATCATAAAAGATAGTAAATTTTATTCTCTACTTGACTCTTTTAATGGATTGCTTGTTCCGCTGCAGTTAAACTTGATGTCTTTTGTATTTTATCAGTTTAACACTGTTGAAGGCTAATGATAATTTATTCTGCATTATCTTAGTCATAATATTTCTTACTGGGCTAGTTGAGCTCACCCTTTCTTTCACTGTTCTCTTCAGGAAATGAGAACGTAGCTGGGACAAGTCGGGGAACGGAGTGATGGTCTGAATGATAGTATTAGCTAGTAGTCCTCACTATTCTGTTAAATAGTGTGACAATAATTGTAATGAGGACTCCTTTTGAGTTTGTATAGTCTCTAGTAGACAATAATTATATTCAAACTCACAGTTATATTTTGTCGTATTGTACACGACAGTTGTATTAGTAAGATGTATTTGTATTCTGTACCATGTATCTGACGACCCAAGATGGGTGATGTATATCTAATTTTGGGGGCGTCACATTTCATATATTATTTAGATAATATAAAAATCATATTTTCATGGAAAATAATTAATAGAAACATTTCTACTATAAAATTAATTATTATAAGAATATACTTTATAATGAGCAATAATTCTAATATAAAATTATTTGCAATAATTAATGTAATAAACAAATTTTATTTATTACACACACACACACACACACACACACACACACACACACACACACACACACACACACACATATATATATATATATATATGTATGTATACATTATCTTGCACATATTTCCACTTCTATAAATAAATAAAAAATTACACGCAAAATTTTTTATTTAATTATATAGAAAATATTAGGTTATTACAAACAACATGCTAGATACGCCTTATATCTAACTAAGATATACACTAGCAACATACTAAATAAACATGCTGCCTGCATCCTATAACAGTACAATTAAATTGGCAGAAATGTTAATAAAGTATAGAGCAATGACATAATATAAACTAGACATAAGTAAAGAAAAACAGAGAAAATTGATATTGAGATGCGGGTGCCTCCCCACCAAGCGCTTGCTTTAAAGTTATCGGCTTGACTGTACCGATGCCACTCAATCCGACTCATAAGCGAAAATCACCATTTTATGCCGCCTATTTGTCAATTCCTTTAATTTTTTTGCAGACATGGATGATTGATCATCCCCATTTTCTTCACCCATCGGCACGAAGAATCTTTCTCCATTGGAATTATCCACTAATTCACCCATTGTTATAGATGTTAGGTGAAAATAGAGACGTACAGGTAGTTAGCGAAGGGTCGTTAAACCAGATAGAAATCATACCGAACCCTATAGCAGCAGATCCTGAGATAGTTGTGGTGGAGTCTGGAGACTCCGAAAGCTTAGACCTCATGTCGGTATTTGACGGCATGTTAGAAGAAGAAGTGGAGGTAGTATCCTTCAATCCAGTGGCTATAGCAGCAGAGATAACTTCAGGGGAGTCGATGACACTGTTCATGTCAGTGATAGATAGGAACATACACTACTGTCAGGAGGTCAAGGAGCTAAAAGCAAAGCTCCAAGCGATTATAGAGGACAAGACGGACGTGGAGTCCATGTGGGAGCAGGAACATGACGAGAGAGTTTTGGCTAAGGACAAGGTCCATGAGCTAAAACAGGAGGTCTTTGAGCTTAGGAGAGAGCTAAAGACCAAGAAATAAAAGACAGGGAGAATGCCCTATATTCATAGGAGTTCTCATGAGGATTTCCAGTTGTAGGTAGTTGGGTATCCAGTGGAGACAGGGCAGACGTTGCATACTATCAGCCGTGATATTATTGCCGATCTTGCCAAAGCAAATTTCGAGAATGCCTTAAGGCAGATATGATCGAGTAGTTATTAGAGCAGTTAGGTATGTACATATTTATGTATCTAGTAGTGACGTAAAGCCCTTTTTTGTATAATCAAGGGTAGTCTTTTGTAATTCCCAATTTTTGAAAAGCAATAGCGGGAAGTAATGTATCCAGCTTAGGCTATTTTATGTAATCGATGTAGTATTATACTACGATAAATTAATATAAGTTTCCATTTTCGAAAAATGTTGAGTAATGAATGTTTAAGTTACTGTTTAACATTGAATAATAACTAACTGACATGAAATACATAATAACGAAATATGTGCTTATTGTAACAGCAAAATACCGCCAAGAAGAGTACCACGTACCCAAGGTGCGAACACGAATCAACCAGAGGGAGGTCCGGTTAACCCCATGCAAGAATTTTTAAACCTTTTAACCGCGACGTTTAATCAAACAGGGGCTAATATCCCCGTAAATCCTGGTGTAGTACGAGCTACTATATTTAAGGACTTTAAGAGTGTGGGTCCGCCTGAGTTCAAAGGAACTACGGACCCTATCGAAGCCCAAACGTGGGTTAGGGAGATTGAGAAGGCATTTGTAATAGAAAATGTCGACGAGGCCCAAAAGGTTGCATTTGCAACCTATATGATGAAGGGAGAGGCCAACTTTTGGTGGGAGGCCAATCAGGCGAGGGCCGGAATAGATGCTATAACGTGGGAGAGATTCAAGAAAATATTCTACGAGAACTACTTTCCCACAAACATGCAGGGAAGGATGGAGATGCGATTTCTAGATTTAAAACAAGGGGACATGACGGTTCCCCAGTATGCCGCCAAGTTTAATGAACTAGCAAGGTTCGCTCCACATCAAGTGGATACCGAGGTGAGGAAAGCTCGACGATTTGAGCAGGGCTTAAAACCCTGGCTCTATAATCGTATCTCTGTATTCCAAAGTACTTCCTTTGGGATTGTGTTAGAGAAGGCAATAATTACCGAAGGTGGTACCGAGGCGTTGAGCCAATACCACAAGGACAAGAAAAGCAAGGGAAATGTGGATGGGGGAGTGAAGGTTGAAGGTGCCAGCGGGAGTGGTGATGTAACAACCCCAAAATAGGTCCATTCCATCCAACCCATTCTGAGTTGTCAAATACATGGTACATAAAACAACTACAACTTTATTACAACAATTGTGATGCAAAATACAACAACACATGCTGTGAGTTTGGATACAAATATATACCAAATGTGACCCGTGTCTCAACTGTAATGTGACAATTGTCCCATAAGTGGACAGCACCTCACAGTGATACCTACACAAATGTATAGTCAAAAACTGTTTTAGAAATTAGAATCTTTGGGAAGTGCTCAAGGAAACCTTCGTACATGGGATTCTAGGTTATGATAGATATCATATGGCCACAGAATTATCCTTGGTTGACCCAATAGACCCCAAAGAAAAACGAGAAGATTACTATCATATTCTTTCCAATGGTGAGTCTTCTTATCATTATCTCCACTGTCTCTAATTGAGAATTATACTTCAAACAAACACCAAGATTATATAGGTAGTGCTCGTATATATACTCAGCAAGTGGATAAGCACAACCATGTCTTATGATGACACGAGGCTGTATGTCGTTAGACATCTTGTATGATAGTGGCAAAACACCCTTCCAATGTTGGGTACACCTTACCTTATTGGATTCACCAAATAAAACTACTAAATGAACTTTTCTATACTGCTTCGGAAGAACCTCCACAGCTAGAGACCACCGTTCTATTTCCCCGTTACCCTCGCTCGACTCAGCTACACTCTTATTACCTGAAAGGAATTATGAAGCAAAAGGGTGAGCACAACTAGCTCAGTAAAGAATATCATGACTAAAGATAATTAAATTATCAATAGCCTTCATCAGTAATAAATCAGAGATTTAGAACATATGGTAGATGATAAAAATTTCAACCATAGTTGCAGCGGAACGAGCAATCCATTAGAAGAGTCAAATAGACTATAAAATATATTATATTCTTCATGTTAAAAATCCACCAACAATGTTTTATCCCTGCAACATCAATCAACAATTCTGGTCCACAATCATATGAATAACTCATAATCATAACTGTAGTTCTAAATTCCTCTTCTCATCCAGGACGAAGATAATTTTCATCACCTATCTTTACCTGAAACATCAAAGATCATAGTTACACCAAATCACATTTCCTGTTCATAATCATACTAATAACTTCATCTTTGCACCACGGCCAAAGATATTCATTTGTATCACCAGTTGGTCATGTTCATCTCAACACCTGTTCATCTTTGCACTGCTGGCCAAAGATATTCAACAACATGTCATCTTTGCACTACGGGCCAAAGATATTCATCAACAATTCATCTTTGCACTACAGGCCAAAGATATTCATCAATAATTCATCTTTGCACTACAGGCCAAAGATATTCATCAATAATTCATCTTTGCACTACAGGCCAAAGATATTCATCAATAGTTCATATTTGCACTACAGGCCAAATATATTCATATCTCAAAGAAATATATAATCATTTCAGAATTTATATAAACAATAATTATAACCATGTTAATCAATTCACCTTTGCACTTAAGCTAAAGATATTCACTTATAAATTCAATGGTCATGATCATACTAGTCACCAATTCAACTTTGCACTACTGGCCAAAGAGAACCCTAGTCATGATCATACCAATAATCTACCCATCTTTACACTCAAGTGAAAGAGAATATCATCATTAGGGTTATAAAAATATTATATATGATAATAAAAATAATATAGTCAATATATAGTTTTAATCTCCAGAGTAATATTCATAAATCAACTATAATTTGGTTAGAAAAAGAAACCAATTTTGTCATGAATAGCAACTCGTGAATAGTAACTCGTGAATAGTAACTCGTGAATAGTAACCCCAACTCAAAAAAGTAGAAATTCCACAATAAAATTCATACCAATATTTCGGTATAATGATATTGAAAGAATAACATTTCCTAAACTTATAAACAATTTATTTTAATTGTTTACACTTTATTGAATAATATATTTAATCATCATAAAATGTCAAACTCTTAAGATTTCATCACCAATAACCAAATCCCTCATCAAAAATCTGCATATAACTCATATATGATATTCAAGCCATAAAATCATATTTTCTAATTTTCTTACTTCACATAACATATTTAATTCATATACTCATAATTAGACTATTTTTATGAAAAATACTAAATCAGTTCCAAAAATATTTTTTTTTTCTGGGATTTAGCAGAATATAGTCCCATATTGAACATATATTTTTCTCAGAATTTTTAAAATTAATTTACTATTTTTCATATGGCCAAAACCGCCGAATATTTAGACATTTATCAAAAATTGTACTTTTATCTAAAAATTCTGAAATTCACAGAATACACTGATATTATATAGATATACTTCCAATAAAATTTTTATCAATTTTGGAGTTAACCACAAGGAATTATAAGCGGTTACTTTTAAAATAGTTTTTTCTCATAAAATTCATAACTCTTAATCTATACATCCAAAAATCACCATTTTTGCACACAATCAAGAAAACTCATCAAAATATCATTTAAAATTTTTTCAGAATTTTTAAAGGTCAGAAAAATTACGAAACTGGAAAACATAACAACCCTTAAAATCCCTTACTATCTCTTACCTCAAAAGAGCAGTACTTCTGATCGGTTTAAGGCTGAAGGAAACGTGCACTGATGAATAGAAACTCACAAAGTATCTAAATACTCACAAAATACACTCAATAATTTAGAGAGAGAAAGAGAGAAAACTTATGAATTCTGGTGTGATTTTCAATTCTAACTTAGCCCTCTATTTATAGGAAAATGTTAGCATGACGAAGCAGACTTAACCTGTAACATGATGGCTTTACCTGCTACTATTCCCACCCACCATATTTGAATAAAAATCTCAGCATATTTTTTTACCAACCAAGAGTGGGGCCCACCAATTCTAGAATTTTCTACCAAAATGATAAACTCCGAAAATTCAACAATTTCTGAACCAGTTATTTTGTAAAATTCATAACAAATCATTCGTTCATTTTTAACGGTTCAAAATTTATGGACATATACTCAACTTATGTATGTATAACATATCCAAAAATTACCACGATCCAACGGTCGGATTAAAAATTATAACCCCCGCAAAATAACTTAAAAACCCTAATTTGATTTTTAATACCTCCACTCCGATAAAAATACTGATAAAACACCTCAACATTAACTCCTTCATTTTTAACCACAAAAATATATCCCTCATTTATATTCATATAAAATAAATGTTTCCTTATCATATGAATCAATAATTAATTATTCACAAATAATATTACAGAATCACATTTATGACAACCAGGCCGTTCCCAGGAAAGAGGGGGATTTCCAATAAGGATTTCTCCTTACTGGCGCACAATTAGGTGACCAAATCTCTCCTTAGACAGAACTTTCTAGACATTGCCAATAATGTTATCTAATAATATTATTCAACTAATATAAATTATTGATCTGATAATGGGAAATACTGTGCAGTGATAATTATTGAAACAACAATAATATAAAATATCAACGCAGCAATTATTGAATCAATAAAATATTGAATAGTAATTACTGTGACAATTATTCAGTAGTGCCTTCTTACGTAAGAATCAATAATTTCAAAAATACTGTGCAATACCGTGTGCTACTATGCAATAACGCGTATTACTGTATTTTAACTACCGGGTATTCCAACAGTGTTAACGGTAACAACTACGCCGTTAATTATAAAAACTCAATTTTTATCGTTATCTTCATCCGACCGTTTTCCGTTATGGGGCCCACAAATAGCTGCGCCGTCGTACGAATATTCTCCGACAGAAAGAATATTCCACGACCAAACGAATATTCCCCGACAACAATGATTTTTTTATAACCACTTGCTTATTTTGAAAATAATTTCACATTTCACCCATAACTTTAAACTTTTATCAATTTAACCATTTACTGAATAGTAATTATAAGAAAAATTGAATACTTTTATTTCATAAAATTCGGGGTCTTATAGGTGAAGGGTATAAGAGGAAAGTGAGTAGTTCAGGAAATCCTGAAGTGAAACTAAGGGACCTGAAAAGGAAGATGGAGGCCTGCAAGACCTGCGAGAAGACTCATTTAGGAGTCTGTCTCAAAGGTAAGGCTGTGTGTTATAACTGTGAACAGGAGGGGCATATTGCACCAAATTGTCCAAGCCCGAAGAAGAATCATGGGTGCTTTGTATATGGGTCTACGGACCACATGGCAAAGAAGGGGACAGACGTGTACAAGGGCGCCAATAGTGGAAAGTTAACTATTGGGGGCCCAGCGCAGTCGGGTAGGTCGATGGCCCGTACCTTTAATATGATTGTCCATAATACGATGGCTTTGGGGGACGTAGTTGCAGGTATTATTCCGATCAACGACTTAAATGTATACGTACTGTTTGACTCGGGTGCTACTTGTTCGTTTATAGCATGTGATTTTGCTAGACGACTACGACTACTTCCTGAAAAGTTTCCTATACCTTTGAACATTAAGGTAGCAAACGAAGAGATAATTCCTGTTGAAGATATTCATAGAAGTTGTTGCGTAGACATTCGAGGGTGTAAATTATCGGCAGATCTAATACCGATAAAGTTAGGAGAATTCGATGTAATTCTCGAAATGGATTGGTTGATAAATCATGGGATAATGATAGATTGTCAAAACAAATGTGTAAATATTAAAACATTAAACTAGTCTCATGTAATATTTTACGGGAATAAATCGCCGGGATGTTCGTGTTGTCTTTCCATGACACAAACTAGGAAATTATTGAGGAAGGGGTATGTAGGCTATTTGTGTCATGTGGTTGATACCCAGAGAGTGGGAGCGACCATGGAACAAATACCTATAGTGAGTGAGTTCATGGATATATTTCCAAGTGAGTTACCGGGTTTTTCGCCGGATAGGGAGACCGAGTTCATAATAGATATTGTGCCAGGAGCGGCACCAGTTTCCAGGGCACCGTATCGTATGGCGCCAGTAAAAATTAAGGAGTTGATGGTACAGTTGCAAGAATTATTGGATAGGAGGTACATTCAACCGAGCGTTTCGCCATGGGGAGCACCAGTTCTGTTTGTCAAAAAGAAGGATAGATCGTTGAGACTTTGTATCGACTACAGAGAATTGAACAACTTAACGATAAAGAATAAGTATCCATTGCCCAGGATCGATGATCTTTTTGATCAGTTGAAGGGGGCAAAATATTTTTCCAAAATAGATTTAAGGACGGGGTATCATCAGCTGAAGGTTAGGAATGAAGATGTGCCAAAGACAACATTCAGGACTCGGTATGGACATTAAAAGTTTTTGGTGATGTCATTTGGGTTGACTAATGCACCTGCTGCATTTATGGACATGATGAACAGAGTGTCCAAACAATATTTGGACAAGTTCGTCGTGGTATTTATCGATGATATTCTAGTCTACTCTAAGACGCTAGAAGATCATGCTGAACACCTAAGAATAGTGTTGAAGACACTAAGAAAGGAGACGTTATATGCGAAGTTCACTAAGTGTGAATTTTGGTTAGAGCGGGTACATTTTTTAGGTCATGTTATTAACCATGAGGGGATTTCAGTAGATCCAGCGAAGGTGGAAGCCGTGATGAATTGGGAATAACCGAAAACACCGACTGAGGTACGGAGTTTCCTAGGATTAGTGGGTTACTATCGAAGGTTCATTCAGGACTTTTCAAAGATAGCTACTCCGCTGACTAACTTGACGAGGAAGACGATGAAGTACGTATGGACTGAGAAATGCGAAGATAGTTTTCAAGAACTAAAGAAGAAGTTGAGTGAAGTGCCTGTTTTGTCATTACCCGATGACACAAGAAATTTTGTAGTTTATAGCGATGCTTCGCATAAAGGACTGGGTTGCGTGCTCATGCAGCATGGCAAGGTCATTGCGTATGCATCTAGGCAGTTGAAGGATTATGAGAAAGTTTACCCGACTCATGATCTGGAACTGGCCGCGGTGGTGTTTGCCCTAAAGATATGGCGACATTATCTTTATGGGAAAAAGTGTGAGATATACACGGACCATAAGAGTCTAAAGTATATCTTCACGCAGAAGGAGTTGAATATGAGACAGAGGAGGTGGCTGGAGTTGATAAAGGATTACGACTGTGAAATCCTGTATCACCCTGGAAAAGCCAATGTAGTGGCCGATGCCTTGAGTAGAAAGGGTCGGGAAAAGTTATCTTTGTTAACAGCTCAAGCGGAGTTAATAACGGAGATGGCAAGGATGGAGTTGGAGGTGAAGTTGCCAATTGAGGCGGATCAGAGACTGTTTGCGACGGAGATTCAGTCTACCATCGTAGAGAGAGTAAAGGAGGTGCAGCTCAAAACTGATGAGTGTGACCAGATGAAGAAGCGGTTGACTAATGAAACAGATACTAAGTTTAGTCTTGATAATGAGAGATTATTAAGATTTGAGGGAAGAATTTGGGTTCCGAATGAGACAGAATTAAAGGAGCAAGTTTTACAAGAGGCTCATAGTTTGAGGTACTCGATTCATCCTAGTAGCACTAAGATGTATCAAGACCTTCGACGAAGTTTTTAGTGGCTGGACATGAAAAGAGAAATAGCCGAGTATGTGAGTAGGTGCTTGACTTGTCAAAGAGTTAAAGCCGAACATCAACGACCGAGTGGCTTGTTACAGTCACTGGAGATTTCGGAGTGGAAGTGAGAACATATCACGATGGACTTTGTGGTGGGACTTCTGACGACTCAGAAGGGATATGATGCGATTTGGGTAATAGTGGACCGGTTGACGAAGTCGGCTCACTTTTTGCCAACTCGAATTAAGTACAACTTAGATCAGTTAGCTACACTCTATGTTAAGAAAATTATTTCTAGATATGGAGCACTTGTTTCGATAGTGTCAGATCGTGACCCACGATTCACATCGAACTTTTGGAGAAGTCTTCAAGAGCAGTTGGGGACGCAGTTGAAGTTGAGTACAACATATCATCCATAAACCGATGGACAGAGCGAGAGGACAATTCAGACGTTAGAAGATATGTTGAGATCTTGCGTCATGGATTTCAAGGGTAGTTGGGATGATCATCTACCATTAGTAGAATTTGCGTATAACAACAGTTATCATGCAAGCATAGGTATGCCACCGTATGAAGCTTTGTATGGAAGGAAATACAGAACACCGTTGTATTGGGATGAAGTGGGAGAACGCCGAATGCTAGGACCATAATTGGTGCAGCAAACAGCGGAAGTGGTGAAGTTAATTCGAATGCGTCTTGTAGCAGCTCAAGACAGACAGAAGAAAAATGCGGACTTACATCGAGAGAATAGAGAGTTTGAGGTAGGCTCGTACGTATTTCTAAAGGTATCTCCCTGGAAAGGAAAGAAGGAAAAACTAAGCCCAAGGTTTATAGGACCTTTTGAGGTATTAAAACGGGTAGGTGAGGTAGCTTATAGGGTAGCGTTACCTCCAGACCTAGAGCGAATACATAATGTATTTCACGTTTCAGTGCTACGTCCTTACAAACCGAATTACAAGCACATGATAGAATTTGAGCCTATTCAAATCGAGAAGGAATTAACATATGAAGAAATGCCGATTCAAATCATTGATAGAAAAGAGCAAGTTCTGCGAAACAAGGTCATATCGTCAGTAAAGGTGTTATGGAAGAACCATGATGTTGAAGAAGCAACGTGAGAACTTGAAGAAAAGATGAGAAAGAATTATCCTTTCCTATTTGAGTAAGATAGGGCGAGATTCTGGGGACAGAATCTTTATAAGGGGGGAAGAATGTAACGCCAGAGAAATTCGGATCCTTTGTAAAAACATTTGAAATAATTAAATAATGAATAAAATAATATTAATTGTTATTATATGGTGTTAATAAGATGTATGTCGTTCTATAACCTAGAAATGTCGGAATATCGTAGTATTCGAACCACGTGAGAGAATTAAAGTGTTTAAATTTCCAAGACAAAAATAAATATTTTCCAAGGAAGTTTACAAAAATCACTATTCATCATTTATCGCTCGAGAATTATTTTTGAATTTCCGAGAAATACGTAATGTTAGAATATCGAGGCGAGATGGATTATGTAATAATAATCTAAGTATGGAAAATGCAATAATTCACATGTGGACTTAATTTGGGATAATAGGTATTAAAATCTAATGGAAGGAATTAAGGTAATATTGTATAAAGATCAAGTCCAATATGTATAAGGTGTAAACTTATGTGGGATTTATTATCAAGCCCAAGTAATTGGTTATAAAGCCCAACTAGATTAATTAGCAAGCCCAATGAATTGAACATGATCCATGGGGCAATCCAATTAAGTGTAAGTGGGTAGAATTGATGGGCAAACATCTTGTGTGATGACCAAGAGTTGTGGTGGTCAAGTATTATGAGTGATGAGCAAGATTACTTAGTAGTTAAGCAAATGAATAGTAAGGAAGTTAGTTTAAGGAGGTGGGATGATATAATGACCTTAATGCCCTAACCTTGTATTGCCTATAAATAGAAAGCTTTCATTTCATTATTTGGTTGATTAATTTCATCCAACAACTCTCTCTCAAAGCAACTTATTTGTTAGAGCCCATAAGCACTTATAAGCCCTTTCAACTTTTGTTAGACTTTGCAAAGAGAAGGGAAGTAATCATCTAAGGTAAATGATCTTGTCTTCTTCATCTCTATCATGGTAGGTTGATAAGAGAATTGTAAACTAATGAACTTAGATGTTGAGAACATAAGAGAGGTTAATAAGCAATGGACCAAGCCAAATAAATCATAAGGAAATGAAAAATCATGTATTAAGAATTATTGTTATGAACTTATAGATAAGCCATAACCAAATTGGACTATAAGTTTTGTAATACATAAGTTAAGATGTCTAGATAATGGAATGAATGTGTTTAGAATGATAAACAAATCACTAGTAATAACGTTTTGCCGGAATTCACACGGTTGGACGATAATCGTCGAATTCGTGAAATTCTCGGAATGGAAGTCATATTTGTGTTTGGCATTGGAGACGTTGGTTTTCAATGGAGGCAAGTCATATTTGGCATTATAGAGTTGCGGACTCGAAAATAGCCGGATTTCGACTAAGAACGAAGAAACGAGCGTTGAACGTTCGCGAATGTTTATCGTTTTCGTTAAAATGAACCAATAAGCGAAAAGTTAGCAAACAAAGTAAAATAGATAAAATTCTTGCATGAACGCATAGAGTACATAATTTGTGACCCGTAGGCTCTTGAACGAGCCAATTCAGACTTATAACGAAGAGGTTACGAGTCCGGGAATCTCAACTTGTGAAAAATCTGTCCAAAGTGTCTGGTGCACAGAGTTGGCGCCGCGGTGCTAGCACAAGGCAACTTAGCCAATGCCACAGCGCCAAAGTGGCCATCAGCCCCTAGAGAGTCACGCCGCAGCGAGACATATAACACAGAGACTCGCTCCACGGCGCCGAGTCCGGATTTTTGAGGAGTAAGTGGTGACGCCATAGCGCGGCACCGAGTGCAATAGCCGGCGCTGCAGCGCCAGCCTCAAGACCTAGATAATAATGAATGTTTACAAATAGAACATGGTTAGTAATTGATAAACAACTAAAGGAAGATCTTAAAAGAAACATTGTTAAGACATGATTAAGTCTTAAGCATGAACACTTAGAGTTAATTTAAGTCAATTACTTATGTATACAAGAAGGACGTAATGGAAAGCCGGAACCTATAAATAACAATTCTAATACGTAATTAGATTGAGAAGTAGGGTAAGATTCTTTAGGAACCATGTGTGATCATTTATGACCTAATGTTCTATGTTATACTATCATCTAATGTAGAGACCTTAAAGACGTAAAGTGCACGTGTATAAACCGTAGCAGATGCTAAAGGCAAGTACTCTAACCCTTGTTCCAGTTCGATCTGGACAAGTCTTTGTGATTCATGTATTCTTCGCATGAGTTAGTATCTGAGGAATGTCAAAGCCAATCCTTTCGGCTAGATGTATGCTATGTTATTCTATCAAGTGTTGATAAGGATTTACCAAACTAATATTGTTGTGGTTTTCAAAAGTAGATTGAGTATGCTAAAGTACTTATGAGATGCTTACGGTCTTGAACCAGAATTGATGTTTTACTGAATATTGTAGCTGTAAAACATTTTGAATGAAAAGAAGTGCTATTTTGAATTCTCAATAGTGCTTCGTAACTATTGTCCAGTTATTGAAGATATACGATTCTTATGTTTCAAGCATGCTATTTTCCTTGAATTATTATACTTGCTGAGCTAGTTAGGCTCATTCTTGCTTGAACCATATGAATGCAGCTAAGACAGAACGGACTGATAGATCTGACAAGGATAAAGGGAAGGCAAAGGCGAACCCGTAGCTTGCTTATGTAATAGTATAGATTTTGTAAGAAATAATATTGATATTATGACAAAGACAATGTATTGGTTGTAAAGAACCTGGGGTAATGTAAATATTCTTTTGATATATATATAAGACATATCCGTTCTTTTGAGGCATTTCAATTGAATGTTTATGTGAACTGTAGCACCGTGTAGCACTATTTGTCAGGTTGGAAGAGACCCGGATTTGGGGGCGTCACAATTTCTCTTTCGTGAAGGCCTGTTAGCTTCGAAGGCCTGATAGCCTCGAAGACCTGATGATAGCCTTGAACATTTACTGATAGCCTCGAAGGCCTAATAGCATCGAAGGCCTGAAAATAGCCTCGAAGACTTGTTGATAGCCTCGAAGACCTGCTAATAGCCTCGAAGGCCTGATAGCCTCGAAGGCCTGATAGTCACGAAGACCAAGCTTTAGGTATTCCTCTATCTTTAATTCAACAGGTCATGACCTTTAGATCATGAACTTTCGTAGTTTTTTTTCATTTCCTGTATCAGAAAATCATGTACATTTATTTCATACAAACTAACACTTGAATCTATACTTTTCTTTTCTTTTTTTCTTCTTTTTTTTATTTTAAGAAATTTAAAAAAAAGTTCAAGTATAAGTGAAAGTTTGTCAATTTATTGATAATAAAATTGCTTTTAACGAAAAGCATAACATTTCATATAATAAATCTTGCTTTTGTCAGTGAAAGCATAACGTTCACCACTTTTAGAGATAAAGTGTAGCTTTTTCGGGGTTGAGGGCTTATACTCTGGCGCCTCAATTACTTTTACTAAAGTTGAAAGTATAACTTTTCGGGTCTGAGGGCTTATAGTCAGGTGTCTCATTCACTTTTGATGATAAAGTGTAACACTCGGGTGCCTCATCACTTGGGTCGTCCAATTTCTTGGCAAGTGTAGTCTACGAGGACTTAAAATTGGGTACCTCATCACTTGGGTCATCCAATTTCTTCGCAAATGCAGTCTACGAGGACTTGAAAATGGGTGCCTCGTCACTTGGGTCGTCCAATATCTTAGCAAGTGCAGTCTACGAGGACTTGAAATCGGGTGCCTCGTCACTTGGGTCGTCCAATTTCTTGGCAAGTGCAGTCTACGAGGACTTAAAATTGGGTGTCTCGTCACTTGGGTCGTCCAATTTCTTGGCAAGTACAGTGTACGAGGACTTGACCACCGTTTAGAGTGGACCACCATCTTGGTGTTTTTTTAGTCGTCAATTCTTGTGCCTCCTCCCTTGGTCATCCAATTTACTTGGCAAGGGATATTCCTGAGGACTTAAAACTCCATTTTTGGCGGACCACCATCTTGGGTGGATTTTTTAACTCATCTATAGTTTAGAGTTTTTTCGATGGTACGTAGAGAATATATTTGAGTTATTGACTTCCGGGACTGCACCATGGGTGATAGTGTTGCACGTTTCTTCTCCTAGTTTAATCTCCCCAGCCGCCAATTTCTCATAGTATATCCTCCGCAGACTGTAACAGTCCATAGTGGAATGCCCTGCGTATTGGTGGTATACACAGAAGTCTGGTCTTCATTTTATTTCTTCCGTTACAACCAACCGGGGCCTTGGAGGTTTCACCACTTTGTGCTTGATCCATTATTCGTACAGGCTCCTGAACGCCTTCTCGCTGCATGTGATTGCCTCCGAAAATGGCATTCTGGTATACTTGTCCCCATGCTTTTCTCTGTTTCGTTCAAATTTCTCATTCTTCTCCCAATTGCCCCCTTGTGGTTTTGACTGAGAATCCACCAAAGCCACAGTTGTTGTCCTCTTGCTCTTCCATGTATCCATCGCATGACTGGTGGGAAATGTCATGATTCCCCCCAAGTTTTGTGCAAAAGATGATAGGGTCGCAAATTAATCACACGCCTTGGTAATGAGGTGGGGCTTGAAGGAGTCTAAGGCACCATTGTTGCAAATATTGACTAGGTTCTTTTCTTCAATCAGCTCTGCGCACTTCTATACCTGGGCCCTGAACTTGTCAACGTAATCTAATAGCTCCTCATTCGGCTTCTGTTTGAACCGCATGAGTTCTACAATGGTTACCTATTTTTGCACATAGAAAAATTTCTTAAAAAATTTTAACTTTAGGTCATCCCAATCATGAACTGACCCCTTCTCCAAATTATAGTACCAACTGAAGGCACTATCCGTCAAAGTTTTGTTGAATTCCCGCATCAACAAGTTATGGTTGTTCACTTCATCATATCCTAGCCACGGAGACATCGACTCTACGAACCTGGCAATATGTTCTCTATCATTTCCTTTCTCCCCGTTGTATTTTGGAAACTGTGGGGGATGCTCAATATACCCTGTCGGGTAGGGTTGCCTCTGAATGTGTGCAGGGTAAGGAGGAGTAAAGTCCAACTTTGAGGGTCGAGATGTCTTTCTGCGAAGTTGATTGATCACGTTGATTATATCATCATTCGTCACGTACTGGCTTGTGGCGTGAACTCTCTGGGGTGTTGTGATATACTGTTGTATCAGCGGTGTATATGGTAGAGAGATTGGTTGATGCACACTTGCATCATGTAAAGCTGGCACTGATGGCAACAATGGCAGCTGTTGGCTCATTCGTTGGACATGTCTTGGAATGGTTGGCATTTTCACCAGTGAAAATATTGGGGGAGCAGTTGGGATGATGTTTGTATGAGGTTGGCTTGCTTCCAACCTAGGTTGTGGTACGTCACCACAGTTTTGGGGCTCCAAGTTGATGATTGGAACCGACTAACTTTTCGTCGATGGAGGTACAATCTGGTTCTCTTTGTTGTTGCTGCCATTGTTGTTGTCCTCCACTCTTGCTTGTTCTCCCTGTGAATTGTCTGGGAACATGGCCTTGAAGGCGGGGATCTGCATCAACTGCTGACGGAAATTTTCCATTTCCTCTTACTTCTTCTGCATCTCCAGCATCATAGCCATCATCACCCCTTGTCCTTCATGTGCTTCCTTCAATGCCTTGAGTATCTCCAGTTGCACAACATTTGTTTGTTCTCCACTTTCTTCCTCGCTTTGCCTTCCCATGCCTGTCTGCCTGACATTCGCTGGATGTTGCTCAGCCATGTATGGTGATGTTGAACTTCCATCCGATGAGTCTTCAAGGATGGGTTGATCGAGATTTAGATTCACGCCTTGGAAAGCTTGACAGGCTTGCCTTGGAACTGGACATGGTGAGGTAATGCTGTTTGTTGGTGAAGCTCTTCCTATTGTTCTCCCACTTCGAGTTGTGGGCATACCTTTTATGAATTCTACACCTCCCCAGCAGAGTTGCCAAATAAATGTGGGCAAGGAATACATACCTTGCTAGGATTAGGGTTTTGTATTGGCTGAGGAGGAGAGAAATCCACGAAGAGTACGGAATTGATTGATTGATTGAAGAGGGGAGAACGACAGGTGGGAGATTATTCCAATGACGCGTGGCAGAACCCCTAGAATTCGGAAACCTTATTAGGGTTATTGGGATTCCAAGAGCCTTCTTCTTGAGTCCTTCCACTCCTAGAATCCAGAAATCTTATTAGGGTTATTGGGATTCCAAGAGTCTTGCTTAGTGTTGAAAGAGAATGTATAAGTCCTTTGATCGTCCAAGAGTCTAAGTCCTGAGTCTGAAGAGAGGTCAAAACCCTTTTAGTGTTTTTAGGTGGAATATCCAAGCCTTAAGTCACCAAAAAGAGTCCTCCCCCTTCCTAGAATGGAAGGGGTATTTATAGAGTTTCGTGGAATTAAGTAGTCACATGTTAGGCACATGTTTTTCAGGAAAATTTCAGAAATACCCTTTAGTCATTATAATAATGCACATATTGCCCTATCCTTCTAGCCACCAATCCAATCCCTCAATCAATTCCTAAAACGAGCCGCCTCCACGAGCCTTCTGCCTTGGGACACATGGAGGCTTCTCTTAGGTCTAGCACATTTATTTCTGACTTTTTTGTTTTCATTCCATTAGGTTATGTGAACCCTAATTTGCACATTTAATGAGGTCGTAGAACCCTAATTGTTCATTTAATTCAATTAGGTCACGTGAACCCTAATTTTGTACTTGGGCCCACACATACTATACTCGTACATCATACGTATAATAACCGAATTGATTATACACGTTACATTTCCCTTTCGGAAATCACTTTTACTAACCCTTAGGTTTTAAGTCCGCAGGCGAAAACTTCGTTTGCCATAACTGAAATATTATTGGATATTCTATTATATTTTCATATTCTATCATTACGCGTTTCTTGGAATTTCAAACCTAAGCTCCGAGCGAAATCGGATGAATAGTGTTTTTACGGGAAAATTCTCGGAAAACATTTATTTTCGTCTTGATAATTCAGAACAATTAATTCTAACACATAGCCAGAATACTAACCATATCCACACATTCTAGGTCATAAAACGACCTTCAAATATCTTATTCACATAATTAATCAATTAAATTCATTTAATCCAAATAATCGAATAAAAATTTAATTTATTAAAAATCCAAAATTCTCGGGTGTTACAAATATCTTTGGCCTGTATTGCAAAGATGAATGATTACCTGATGAATATATTTGGCCCGTAGTGCAAAGATGAACATGTGTTGAGATGAACATGACCAACTGGTGATACAAATGAATATTTTTAGCCCGTAGTGCAAATATGAATATTTGATTCAAAATGTATATTGATTGATGTTATAGGGATAAAATATTGATGATGGACTTTTAAATTCATAGATGATAGTAGATTTCATTCTCTACGTAACTCTTCAAATGAATTTTTATTTTCGCTGCGAATATTGATCTAAAACTGGTTGTCCATTATATTTTATCTGATTTGTTGAAGGCTAACGATAATTTGGTGTTCATTATCTTAGTCATAATATTCTTTATTGTGCTAGTTGAGCTCACCCTTTTCCTTTTTATTTTATTTTTCTTATCAAGAGGAGAGAATATAGCGGGAACTAGTCGGGGTATGGAATGATGGATCAAGATAGTTATTTAGCAGTTCTAACTATTTTGTGAAATAGTATATCAATAATTATAATGAGGACTTATTTGAGTTTGAATACTGTCTAGAAGATAATATTTGTATTTAAACTCACAGTATATGTATTGTCGTATTTTGCACGATAATTGTAATAATAAAGTTGTAGTTATTTTCTGTACCATGTATTTGGTGACTCAGAATAGGCGATGTATACCTATTTTGAGGGCGTTACAGTTTGTATCAGAGCTTAGGGATATGGTCTCTGGTGAAGATCGGAGAATAGAACTAGGAGAGGAGAGACGAGTAAATCATTCGCTAGTGTGTCCTACCACTATACTTGGCAAGTTTTACTTAATACACCATTGAACTTTTAATTTTTTGGATTACCCCATTAAACTAATTAAAATAGTAAAATTGGGTCATTCCGTTAAAAAAATTTGACAGACGTTAAAATATTGCTGAGGTGGCGCTGACGTGACAAAAAAAAATCAAAAATAGATTTTAAAAATAAAAAAATTAACATTTTAAAAATAATAAAAACATAATAAAATAATACAAAAAATACAAAAACAGATTTTTAAAAAAAACAGATTTTTTTTAAAAAGCAGTTTTTTTTAAAACAGATTTTTTAAAAAAACCAAAATTTTCAAAAAACAGTTTTTTTTTTCAAAAAACTTAACTTTTTTAAAAACAGATTTTTTTAAAAAAATAGAATTTTATAAAAATTATACTTTTTTTAAAAATAGAATTTTAAAAAAAACAAAATTTTTTAAAAAACAGATTTTTTTTAAAAAAACAATTTTTTTTAAAAACCTAGACTTTTTTTAAAAATAGATTTTTTTTAAAAAAAATAGTTTTTTTTAAAAACGGGACTTTTTAAAAAAAACTGATTTTTTAAAAAAACTAATTTTTTTAAAAAACATAATTCTATAAAAAATATAATTTTTTTTAAAAAATTCTGTTTTTAAAAAAATTATATTTTTTATAGAATTCTGTTTTTTTTAAAAAAAATTCTATTTTTAAAAAAAAGTCTGTTTTTTTAAAAATTTTATTTTTTAAAAACGTTCCGTTTTTTGAAAAAATCTATTTTTTAAAAAATTCTGCTTTTAAAAAAAATCTGTTTTTTTTTAAAAAAATCTGATTTATAAAACAAATATGTTTTAAAAAAAATTTGATTTTTTTTAAAATCTATTTTTTTTATAAAAATTCTATTTTTAAAAAAAATCTGTTTTTTTTTAAAAAAATCTGTATTTTTTGTTTTATTTTATTATGTTTTTGTTATTTTTAAAACTTTAAAATATTACTTTTTTTTATTTTTAAAATCTATTTTTGAATATTTTTTTTGCCATATAAGCAATAAAAATCTGCTTTTTGCCACGTCAGCAATATTTTAATGTTTGTAATCCAAAATATTAAAAGTTCAATGCTGTGAAAAACATAGTTTTGCCATTTTAATTTGGATTAAAATAAAGGAGTTTATTTTGATTCAAAATTAGATTTTATGCTAACTAATTTTTCCCATTAAATGATATCATATATATATATATATATATATATATATATATATATATATATATATATGAATGTTTATTATTCATGATATGAATGTTATTTATTGATGCATATGGTGATGTGTTTGATAATAAATGAGATTGATTATAGACTATTGACCAATGTGATTGGATTTTATTTTAGTTGAATGCATGAATGCATGGGTTTTATTAAATGCGGTCTGCGTACCTCGTCTTCTCAAATTTTTTCTAAATGTAAATTCTATCTCCCTCCTATGTACTTCCCCTTGACTGCTGATCAAGGTTGTAAGACCCCAACTTATTATAAATAAAATTGAATTTCCTTTATTTATTATTTTGAAATAGTAAGGGTTAATTTGATTAATGTGGTTAGTTATGGGTAAAATGAGTAAATATTTCAAATAAGCAGGTGGTTATAAAATATTCATTATTGTCGGGGAATATTCATTTGGTCGTGGAATATTCTTCCTGTCAGGGAATATTCGAACGATGGCGCAGTCTTTTGTGGGCCCCATAACGTAAAGCGATTGGATGAAGAAAACGACAAAAATAAGTTGTTTATAAATAACGGCGTAGTTGTTACCGTTAATACTGTTGGAATACCCGGTGGTTAAAACACAGTAATACGCGTTGTTGCACAATAGCACACGGTATTGTACTAATTAGTGATTTTTACGTAAGAAGGCACTACTCAATAATTGTTACAGTAATTACTGTTCAATATTGTATTTTATTGATTCAATAATTACTGCGTTGATATTTTATATTACTGTTGTTTTAATAATTGTCACTACACAGTATTTTCTATTATTGGAACAATAATTTATATTATCAGAATAATATTATTAGATAACATTATTGACAATGTCTAGAAAGTTCTGTCTAAGGAGAGGTTTGGTCATCTAATTGCGCGCTAGTAAGGAGAGATCCTTATTGGAAAGCCCCCTCTTTTCTGGGAACGGCCTGGTTGCCAGTACTGTGATTCTGTAATATTATTTGTGTATAATTAATTATTGATTTATATGATGAGGAAAATATTGATTTTATGTGGATATAGATGGAGAAAATTTTTAATGTGACAATTGTTGAAAATTAATATTTTATCTTTTTCTGATAAAATAATTCATTCAAATATATTATTTTAATAATATATTGATGGTGATATTTTTATAATGAATGTGGGATATATGAATATATGAGGAGGAAGAGTATTTTTATGGCATTAAATGATTAACACATGTTTTGTGTGTTGGTGGACACAATTCTTGACCGAAAATTTATTATTGACTGTAAAATCCCCCGTTTGTGGATTTCGGTCAATTTCTATTTGGAATTTGGAAAAATTTTCTTCTGCAAAGTTGTAGAGAATTGAATTTCCTATAAAAACTCGTGAGATTCGAATTTTCTGATAAAAGGCTATTTATTATGAATTATTGATGTTCCGAAGTTCCGAAATAATTAATTTTTGGAAGTTTTATTTATTTTTATTAACAAAAATGTTTTTTACACTTTGGTGGGCCCCACTTGCACATGTTGATGGCTGAATCCAGATTTTCAAAGGTGGGCTAAGGAAAATTTATAATTATATTATTATTTTATTAAATTTTCTGCTTTGGTGTTCTAAGCAATTTCCTATAAATAGGGTGCTTAGGTTAGAATTGAAAATCACACCAGAAATACAAGTTTCTCTATATTTTTCTCTCTATATTAGTGAGTGTATTCTTGTGAGTATTCTAATATTTTGAGTATTGCTATACGGTGCAAGTTCAAGTCATAGCCTATATCCGGTGTTTTAACTAGAAGTACTGTTTTTACGAGGTAAGGGATGTTATTTTCTTCGTAAATGATGTTATTTCTTCAATATCATTATGCCGAAATATTGGTTGGAACTTTTTATCAAATTTAAAATTTTTTCATGTCGGGGTTACTATTTACGAGTTACTATTCATGAGTTACTATTCACGAGTTACTATTCACCGAAAAATGAAATTTTCTTCTTTTCGTCCAAATATCTATTCTGGATACTAGCTTTGATTGTATCCATATTTTGATCATTCTTGAATTTTACTCCACTATGATTGTTTATGAGGTATTATTGGACATGGATAAACTGTAATACGAATCCATAATATTTGTTCTTTTGCTTCATTAGATTCATTTTCTTTAAAATATTTTTCATCATCCTCAGTCCTAAATGATGATGTTACTGAATATCTTTGGCCTGTAGTGCAAAGATGAATGATTTCTGATGAATATCTTTGGCCCGTAGTGCAAAGATGAACATGTGTTGAGATGAACATGACCAACTGATGAATATCTTTGGCCTGTAGTACAAAGATGACTATTTGATTCAAGATATTTATTGATTGATGTTACAGGGATAAAATATTGATGATGGACTTTTAAATTCATAGATAATCGTAGATTTCATTCTCTACGTAACTCTTCTATGAATTATTATTTTTCGCTGCGAATATTGATTTAAAACTTGTTGTCTATTGTATTCTATTAGATTTTTCCCTGTTGAAGACTAACGATAATTTGTTCTGTATTATCTTAGTCATAATATTCTTTACTGGGCTAGTTGAGCTCACCCTTTTCCTTGTTGTTCCATCTTTCTTCTCAGGAGGCGAGAATGTAGCGAGTACTAGTCGGGGTGTGGAATGATGGTTCAAGACAGTTGTTTTAGTAGTCCTCACTATTTTGTAAAATAATGTATCAATAAGTATAATAAGGACTTAATTGAGTATGAATACTGTCTAGATGACAATATTTGTATTTAAACTCACAGTATATGTGTTGTCGTATTTTGCACGACAATTGTAATAATAAAGTTGTAGTTATTTTCTGTACCATGTATTTGGCGACTCAGAATGGGTTGGATGGATTGGACTTATTTTGGGGGCGTCACAGTTGGTATCAGAGCTTAGAGATATGATCTCTGGCGGAGATCGGGGAATAGAATTAGGAGGGGAGAGACGAGTAAATTCTTAGCTAGTGTGTCCTACATAAGCTTATTTGTTGGTCAGTCATAATATAGGGATATTATGTGATTTGTTAATTTGTTAAATTAACCCTTATTTTATGGCAGTATTTGAGAATGTCGACTGAGAATGTTAACAGTGGAGTAAATGAAACCGTGGAGACACATGTACTCACCAACGAGGAGAACGTGCAACAGGAAGGCAATATTCCTTCTGTAAACAACGTTACCGAGCAAATGATGAATGATGGAATGTTTAGGAGCTTTTTGCAGTTTATGCAAAATCAGATGAGGGAGACTCGTGTGCAGAATACAGGTGGAAATGATAACAACGCGCGGTTTGTCACAGCCAAGCAGTTCAAAGAGTTGGGACCACCAGAATTCTGAGGAAAGCCGGATCCGATTAAGGCGGAGACGTAGGTCAAGCAAATTACCAAGATATTCGATGTCTTTGGATGCACGGAGGAACAGAAGGTTCCATTCGCCACCTTTATATTTCGTGGCAAGGCAGACTACTGGTGGGAGTCTGTGAAGCGTACTCATCTAGCCGCACTCAGCATGTCTTGGGAGACATTTCAGAAACTCTTCAACGAAAAATACTTTCCTGAAATATTCACCATATGAAGGAGGTAGAGTTTATTAGACTAGAGCAGAATAACATGACGGTGTCCCAGTACGAGGCGAAATTTGCAGAGTTGTCCTGGTTTGCACCTCATTTGGTGGAGAATGAGGAACGTATGACGCGGATGTTTCTGAGAGGTTTGAAACCCGGCTTACGTCAATATCTCATTTCTCATAAATTTTCTCTCTATTCAGATGTTGTCAACAGGGCTTAATTATTAGAGCGAGATAACGAGTACGGTCAATCGAGGGACCACAACCAGGATCATACCGGTGACAGCAGTCATCAGAACAATGATAACTAGTGGAGAAAGAAGAATACGGACAAGAACGGCAACCACTCTGGTGGTAATCATGGCCATGAGAATAGAAGAAGCGAGTCGGGAGGAGATTTTAAAAAGAGGAGATTCAACAATGACAATACGAAGACGTCAGCACCAGCATCAACTGGTTCCAAGGGAGGAGAACGACCACCGGTCATATGCTATAAGTGTGGAAAAGAAGGGCATATCAGCCCAAACTGTCCACAACATTTTAAGGTATGTTATAACTGTGGAAAGGAAGGACATATCGCTCGAGATTGCACTGTAGCGAAACCAAGTCCAACGGGGGTGGTGACTCAAAAAGTTGTCCCAGAAAAGTCAAAGTCAACGGTTCCTGGAAGAGCATTTTTCGTGACTGGTCAGAATGCGAGGAACCCGAACGAAGTTAGCACGGGTTAGTTAATTATAAATTTTTGCGAAGTCTATACCTTATTAGATACCGGTTCTACCCATTCATTTATCTCTCCTGCTTATACTCAACGTTTAAACTTGACTCCGGAGAAAATTAGACTTTGACTTATCTGTTGAAACTCCGTTAGGAGAAATTTTCATCACATCCACTGTTTATAAATCTTGTTTGATCCAAGTTGTCACCATCACATTACCTGTTGACCTTATCTCTTTAAAGATACTTGCTTTTGATGTGATTTTAGGGATCGATTGGTTAACTACTCATCATGCCAAATTGATTTCTTTTGTAAGGTTGTTAGTTTTTATATTCCTAAGCAACCTGTTATTCAAATTCAAGCAACCAAACCATTGAAGTCAAACTCTTTCATATCAAGCCGTAAAGTCATTCGTTTATTGAAAAATGGATGTCAAGCTTTCTTAGCTATGTTATGGACTTGAACAAAAATACGTCAGATTTGAATGATATTTCTATTGTTAGTAAATCCCTGACGTATTTCCTGAAGAATTTCTTGGCCTACGCGTGATATTGAATTTTGTATCATCTTTGAATCTGGTACAAAACTCACTTCTAAAATCTCATATCGAATGGCTCCTATTGAACTTCAGGAGTTAAAAACCTAACTGTAGAAGTTTGTACCTGAGACTCTATCTGGTGACTTCCTTTGTGGAATGCACTGAAGCCAGACTCTCCGTCGGGGATACCATATTCGTGTGGTAGTAAACTGATAGGTGTCATTGTGACGTGCTATCCAAGATTGGGATATGAGTCATAGTTGAGAGCAACCTAAGTCAGTAATCGAAATACGTAGCTTTCTGGTTATTATCGGAGATTCGTAAATGGATTTTCTCGAATCGCTACTCCATTAACTCAGCTGACTCAAAAAGATACAAACTTCGAATGGACCGAGGAATGCGAGAAGGGCTTCCAAGAATTCAACATGCGACACCGACGTTGGCTCGAGCTGTTAAAAGATTTCGATCATACCATCCAATACAATCCTAGAAAAACAAACGTGGTAGCTGACACATTGAGTAGAAGATCATATGCAAGAGCAAGTGCGATGATGTCAAGTATACGCGTAGAATCAACTTTAATCGATAAAGTTGCTTATGCCACAGACCCGGAGCTGATGCGTATGAAGAAAAAAGTGCAAGAAGGTGCTATTCCAGAAGCAAGAATCGATGAAGAAGGAATACTTCGAGTCCACTCCAGACTTTGTGTTCTTAACGATTCTGATTTGAAGTACAAGATCATGATGGAGGCACACAATACACCATTTGCAATCCATCCTGGAAGTACTAAAATGTATCGTGATCTTCGACATACATTTTGGTGGAACAATATGAAGAGAGATTGCAAAGTTTATCTCGAGGTGTTTAACTTGTCAACGTGTAAAGGCGGAGCATCAAGTACCAAAAGGTCCATTGCAACCACTTGAGATTCTGAAATAGAAGTGGGAACACATTACCATGGATTTCGTTACGGGTCTTCCCACGGTTTCTCAAGGCATAAATGCTATTTGGGTTATTGTTGATAGATTAACCAAGTCTGCTCATTTCTTGTCGATACGGGAGACTTATTCCCTTGAACGTCTTGCTAGTATGTACGTGAATGAGATTGTAAGGTTGCATGGCATGTCAGTATCCATAGTTTCGAATCGTGACCCAAGATTCACTTCAAGATTTTGGGTTAGCTTGCAAAAAGCTATATGCACGGATTTACGATTTAGTTCAGCTTACCATCCTCAAACGGACGGACAATCAGAGAGGACTATTCAAAATCTTGAAGATCTATTAAGACTTTGTGTCCTAGATTTCAAAGGGAGTTGGGATAAGTACCTACCATTGGTGGAATTCTCCTACAATAACAGTTATCAGGCAAGTATAGGTGTGGCTCCATTTGAAGCATTATATGGACGATAGTGCCACTCTCCAGTATGTTGGGATGAGGTGGGAGAAGCAACGTTGTTGGGACCAAAGTTGGTACGAATGACTACAGAGAAGATCCAAACGATTCGATAACGTATACAAATGGCACAGGATCGACAAAAGAATTATGCGGATCTTCATCGAAAGGACGTGAAATTTGACATTGGGGATTATGTATTGTTGCGTGTGGCTCCATGGAAAGGAGTTACAAGATTTGGGAAGAGAGGAAAGCTCAATCCACGATTTATTGGTCCATTTCAGATTCTTGATCGAGTACGAAATGTGGCCTATAGACTCGCGTTACCTCCAAGTATGTCTCGTGTTCATAATATTTTTCATATATCTGTGCTTCGTAAATATGCGAAAGACCCGAACCACGTTATTGAGTTAGAACCGGACGAGATAGCCGAAGACTTAACGTACGAGGAGGTACCTGTCAAGATCTTGGATAGGAAGGAGCATGTCCTACGCACGAAGGTCATACCACAAGTTAAAGTTTTGTGGAGAAACAATGCTATTGAGGAAATGACCTGGGAGTTGGAAACAGAAATGAAAGCGAGGTATCCTCATCTTTTTAAAACATCAGGTTCGTACGTCAATTTCGAGGACGAAATTTCATGAGGGGAGGTTGTAAGACCCCAACTTATTATAAATAAAATTGAATTTCCTTTATTTATTATTTTGAAATAGTAAGGGTTAATTTGATTAATGTGGTTAGTTATGGGTAAAATGCGCAAATATTTCAAATAAGCAGGTGGTTATAAAATATTCATTATTGTCGGAGAATATTCATTTGGTCGTGGAATATTCTTTCTGTCGGGGAATATTCGTACGACGGCGCAGTCTTTTGTAGGCCCCATAACGGAAAGCGATTGGATGAAAAAAATGACAAAAACAAGTTGTTTATAAATAACGGCGTAGTTGTTACCGTTAATACTGTTGGAATACCCGGTGGTTAAAACACAGTAATACGTGTTGTTGCACAGTAGCACACGGTATTGCACCAATTATTGATTCTTACGTAAGAAGGTACTACTTAATAATTGTTACAGTAATTACTGTTCAATATTATATTTTATTGATTCAATAATTGCTGCGTTGATATTTTATATTACTGTTGTTTTAATAATTGTCACTACACAGTATTTTCTATTATCGGAACAATAATTCATATTATCTGAATAATATTATTAGATAACATTATTGATAATGTCTAGAAAGTTCTGTCTAAGGAGAGGTTTGGTCATCTAATTGCGCGCTAGTAAGGAGAGATCCTTATTGGAAAGCCCCCTATTTCCTGGGAACGGCCTGGTTGCCAGTACTGTGATTCTGTAATATTATTTGTGTATAATTAATTATTAATTTATATGATGAGAAAAATATTAATTTTATGTGGATATAGATGGAGAAAATTTTTAATGTGACAATTGTTGAAAATTAATATTTTATCTTTTTCTGATAAAATAATTCATTTAAATATATTATTTTAATAATATATTGATGGTGATATTTTTACAATGAATGTGGGATATATGAGTATATGAGGAGGAAGAGTATTTTTGTGGCATTAAATGATTAACACATGTTTTGTGTGTTGGTGGACACAATTTTTGACCGAAAATTTATTATTGACTGTAAAATCCTCCGTCTTTGGATTTCGGTCAATTTCTGTTTGGAATTTGGAAAAACTTTCTTCTACAAAGTTGTAAAGAATTGAATTTCCTATAAAAACTAGCGAGATTCGAATTTTCTGATAAAAGGGCTATTTATTATGAATTATTGATGTTCCGAAGTTCTGAAATAATTGATTTTTAGAAGTTTTATTTATTTTTATTAACAAAAATGTTTTTTACACTTTGGTGGGCCCCACTTGCACATGTTGATGTCTGAATCCAGATTTTCAAAGGTGGGCTAAGGAAAATTTATAATTATATTATTATTTTATTAAATTTTCTGCTTTGGTGTTCTAAGCAATTTCCTATAAATAGGGTGCTTAGGTTAGAATTGAAAATCACACCAGAAACACAAGTTTCTCTCTATTTCTCTCTCTATATTAGTGAGTATATTCTTGTGAGTATTCTAATACTTTAAGTATTGCTATATGTTGCAAGTTCAAGTCATAGCCTATATCCGGTGTTTCAACTAGAAGTACTGTTTTTACGAGGTAAGGGATGTTATTTTCTTCGTAAATGATATTATTTCTTCAATATCATTATGCCGAAATATTGGTTGGAATTTTTTTATCAAATTTGAAACTTTTTCATGTCGGGGTTACTATTCACGAGTTACTATTCACGAGTTACTATTCATGAGTTACTATTCACGAGTTACTATTCACCGAAAAATGAAATTTTCTTCTTTTCGTCCAAATATCTATTCTGGATACTAGCTTTGATTGTATCCATGTTTTGATCATTCTTGAATTTTACTCCACTATGATTGTTTATGAGGTATTATTGGACATGGATAAACTGTAATACGAATCCATAATATTTGTTCTTTCGCTTCACTGGATTCGTTTTCTTTAAAATATTTTTCATCATCCTCAGTCCTAAATGATGATGTTACTGAATATCTTTGGCCTGTAGTGCAAAGATGAATGATTTCTGATGAATATCTTTGGCCCGTAGTGCAAAGATGAATGATTTCTGATGAATATCTTTGGCCCGTAGGCTAACATCTTGTAACGTTCAAAGATATTTGAAATATCGAACGTCGTCTTCTAGCATGATAAAAAATAATAGAGTATCAATTAATTATTATAAGTTTTTTGTGTCACGACAAGGCTTATCTTAATTTTTTGAGATGTTAATTTTATCACATTTGATGCTTATAAAGAAAATTGAACAATATTATTTTGTTGTGTCACCACAAGGACAATATTTTTCTTTTTTGAATATATGGAGTGCTAGGTTGGACTTAACTTAGATAATTTTGATTCAGATGTGCCACCACTTGATCTAAATAATCTAAGAGGCAAAATACAAGGAGTTGCATAGTTGATGTAATTGACAAGAGTTGTCTACCTATTTATTTATATATAGTTTATTGTGTCACCACAAGGCTATATATATTTAAAATGGGATCCTTATTCTCACCAGCATATCTTTAATTAGATATTTGCGAACTATATATATATTGAGGGTAATATAGTTTGAAAAAAATAGTGGGAGATACCAATTTAAAACACCCTAAATTATTTTGGTAATTAATAAAAGAATGTATGCTAAAATGTTGTTAAGAACAAATTCATTTACAGAATTTTATAATGTCTAAATTACTATCACTGCGTAGCATATTAGATGCTAAATTAATCGGATCGAATTAAACGGATTGGTTAAGGAAATTGAGAATGGTTCTCGTGGCTAAAAAGCTATCTTATGTCCTTAATACGTCTATCCCTACAATAGTTGCAGACAATGTCTCTGAGGAAGAAATTGCTACTTTTAGAAAGTGGCAAGATGATGCACAGTTGGCTCAATGCATCATGCTCACATCCATGAGTAACGAGCTTCAGTGTCAGCATGAAACTATGGATGCTCTTACTATACCCATGCACGTCAAGTAGTTGATGGTGAGGAAAGTAGGACTAATAGATATCAGATATCTAAGGAGCTCTTCCGATCTAGAATGACCGATAACACTACAGTCCAAATAAAAGTCCTTAACATTATCAATTTGATTGATCAATTAGGATAACAAGTTTTGTCATGGATGGAGAGTTGAGCCAATATTTAATCTTACACTCACTCTCGGAATCCTTTCACAATAGTTGTGAATTTTTCATATGAACAAGCTAGTTATCAGCTTCGCTGATTTGCTTAACATGTTAAAAAATATTGAGAGTCAATTACCAACCATGAAAGACCAAGTCTTACTGGTAGGGGCCAAATGATCTTCTAAAAGGAAGAACAATTCTAAGAAGGTAAATAAAAAAGGAAAAAACAAAGGTTAATAAAAATAAAACTGATACGGATAGCAAAGGAGTTTACTTTCACTGCAATAAGCCTGGACACTAGAAAAGAAACTGCGAGAAGTATCTTGCAGAGCTAACCAGAAGAAGCTTAATAAAGTTTCGGTTACAAATATATTTTTTGTTCATGATTGAAATAAATTTTTCTTTAAGTGGTTCCACTTGGGTATTGGATACCGGCTTTGGTTATCATAAATATAGATTTATGAAGGGACTAAGTAGAAGTAGAAAGCTAAACAAGAGACAAGTAATCCTATGTGTGGAAATGAAGCAAAGGCTGTTACATTAGCCATAAGAACTTATTATTTAGCATAGCCACGGGCAAGTTTATTAAGTTAATAAGTTGTTATTGTATTCCAGTTCTCATTAGAAACATTATTTTCATTTTGTTGTTGGACAATGAAATCTTTGGTATTATATTTAAGAACAATTTTTGTTCTATTTATAATAATAATATTTTTATAGAACTGGAATATTACTTAATGGATTTAGTATACTTGACTTACGTGAAAATTTATTTTGCAAATTGAACAAACTAGTATAAAAAAAAGAGATGATCATTCAAAGAGTTGAATGTGTGTATTTGCTGAAATACAAGTGTGAATTATTTGGAAGGTTCAAAGAATTCAGAAGTGAAACAAATTAGCAAGGTATTAAGATTCTTTGATTAGATCAAGGAATAAATATTTGTGCAATAAGTTTCTAGATCATCTCAAATGGTTTTCTCATAATGGACGCCTCCTGATACACAATAATTGATTGATGTATCTGAAAGAAAAAATCGTACCTTGTTGGACATGGTACGGTCTATAATGATTTTACCGACATTCCAGTATCCTTCTGGGGTAAAGTCCTAGAAATAGCTATATATCTACGAAAAGGTAACCTCAATATCTGGCCCCAAGACTCCATAAAAGTTATGGACAGGGAGGATTCCTAATCTTAAGTATGTTAAGATAAGGGGTTGTCTAACTTATGTGAAAAAGGTTTCAAAGGAATAAGTTTGGAACAAGATTTGACAAGTACAGATTTGTGGGACATCCTAAAGTAAGTTTAGGATATATGTTCTATAATCCTACATAGCAAAAGGTGTTTATTGAGAAATACGCTACCTTCTAAGATAATGTTTATCATTAAAGGGGCTAGTGGGAGGATAATAGATCTTGAAGAGTTCAAGAATCATAAAACACTATAAGTTAAATAAGAGGAATTTGTAGATAGACCTATTGTACCACAACCGAATCGTAAATCCAGAATAGTACCGAAGATACCTAGGAGGTATGGATTCATCATAGATGATGATGATGAGGTACACATCATAGAAGATGATGAACCAGTTAAATACGATGAGGTAAGAGTTGTAGACACTCAGAGAAATGGATTGAAGTAAGCTTCTCAAAAATAGAACATTCGTTTTGATAAGATAATCAAAAGAGTTTGATTTTATCAAAAATAAGAATGAACCTGGTGTGTACAAAAGGGTCAGTGGGAGCACCGTAACATTCCTAGTATTATATGTTGATATACTACGGATAAGGAATGACATATCAATGCTACAATTAGTAAAGATAAAGTTGTCTAAACATTTGTCTATGAATGATTTGAGAAGAGTATCTTAATTGGGGATACAAATCTATATAGATAGATTTAAGAGGATACTCAACTTAACCCAAGGAACGTATATTCATTTGTGCTAAAGTCATTTAGCATGGCAAACTCCAAGAGATGTCTCATGTTGATGAGCCCTGAAGTGTATCTCTCTTAATAGTCCCCATAAACTTATAAAAGAGAGATCACATGAGTAACTATCATGTATACAATGAAATGTATGAGACCTGATGTTGATCAGTCATATTCTGGAGAAGTTCACTATGAGACAGTGAAAAACATCTTAAAGTACTTAACTGGAACTAAGGATGTGATCATATTCATGGTGGGTCTAAGTTAAAATTAGAGGGCTTAACAGACTCAAGTTTTTGCAGACAGACCAAGACGACAAAAAATCCATTTTAAGGTAAAGGTTTACCTTAAAAAGTGGTGCAGTGAATCGAAAAGGTTCCAAAGAGTTGCTGGTTTTGTGATAAAGACAAAGTATATAGCTGTAAATGAAGTTGCAAGTTGATTGTTTGGATGAAAAGTTCATTACAGAACTAGGAATAGTTCCTAAGTCTCATCTTGGATCTAAAGATGTTTTGTGGCACTTTCATTTGATTATAAGAATTATTGAAAAATGGGAAATTACTATAGAGATAGTGGACTCTCAAGAACAACATTACATATCCATTAACTAAAGCTTATCTAACAGCAGGACAATCGTCACTTAGAGAAGAAGGGTATGAGATACCATGACGATTGACTTTAGTGCAAGTGGGAGATTGAAAGTAGTATGCACACAAGCCAATCATGTTTGATGATAAAGCATATACTTTGTAACAATCTTATTCATTTATTAATAAAAAAAATATTAATTTATTAAAGGTTTTTAATTATCTACATGATGTTGTTTTATGATACCATAGTTTTAAGCAATGCTTTTAGAATAATAATGATGATCATTCTAATGAGATCTAAATTCTTAGAAAGCTTAAAACTAAAATAGTTTCCAATCATTGGATTACTAAATTGGGAATTAGTAAATCCGAATAGATTGGTACATACGTTGCTTGCTCATTGGATGATGATGATTGATCTCATGATCATTTGTGAGGAGACACTAAAACAAGTATGGAGGTGCTTATTAGAGAATAAGTTCATTGAACATAGCTCGCTAAGGAATACCTAATGGAGTTTTACTTGCCTGTCAATAGGAATTCATGTTGTGATAGTAGTACAAGTGATCATTGGACTTGAGATCATCATAGTATCTTTTGTATGATGAGTTATACTTTGACTTATTCCTTAAGACGCTTAGGGTATATCAAAGGGTATGCTTGGGTATAATAAGTTGTACATGGAGATAATGTATGATCAATAAAGAATCTACCACTTCTAGTAAAAGAAGAGAAATGTCCTATGCGATTCGATAAATGACAACCCAGTAGTCCTTGGCCAAGACAGAATGAAATTAAAAAGGAATTTCTAATTTGCATTATTTGGAGTTGTGCATTTAAGAGTCGAAATACATATAATCAAATAAAATAAGACTTGACAGTAATTCTATATCTTATATTTAATTGGGACATTGAATGGTGGAATGATTGAATTGTACGGTAACTATTTACTCAAATATTCTTTTATGATTAATGTTGAAATCTATATTATCTGAAAAGTCGTTAATCGCTAGGGAGGCTTATCCCTATTGTAGAATAAATATTATTTATTTAAATAAATTAATAGTTTAATTTATTTATTTAAATAAGATTAGAATTGTTCTAAATGATTTATTCACAACCGGTTTAATATGGAGAACCTAAAGGGTCACACCATAAAAGGAAGAATAATTATTTAAGAAGTTAATGACATAATTGTAATAATAAGTTAAGTATATTTAATTTAATCTATAGTGATAGAATAAATTAAATAGATTAATATTTATTATTTAATATTTTGGAAATATTAAATATAAATTAATAAGAGGAGTCTTATTATTATTACTATTTGTTAACGCCAAGATCTTCGGAGACGTCCCAATCACGTAAGACGCCCTAATCCTACACAGTAAATACAGTCAACACCAAAAGCTTGGCGGCTGGACCGTCGGGGGATAGCCCAGGCGTGAGAATCAGTACAGGCCGTTCAAGGTTTAACAATGGAGGATAAAAATATCTAGTGTCCTAGCGAGAGATAAAAAATGTATGCGTACCTCCTGTTAGAAGACCTCTTTTCTAGGTTATACTCTCATGCCCGGTTTTTTGTGCCACCAACCCTGATCTGACACAGTCCCCCAGTGCTCTATAGTCTCAAGTAGGTTGTCACCTTTTTCCTACTGTATCTGCCGTCGGCTGGATAAAATTCCATCCACATTAATGATCTACAGACTTTTGGTCAACTTCTCTCCTTTTTCATCATTGCAAGTCAAAGGCCTAGATATTAAAAGATTTAACGGACCAACCGCTTGACCCGGTCCACTACTAAGGGGATACAATAAATGAAATATAAATGTTAAGCCCAATGACTATGAGATTTGATAATAAAGATCCAATAGGTTAATTAAATAGGGAGGCCCAATCCGTCCGGCCCAGTAGAGGAAATATCATGACCCAACATTGCCCCCTAGTTTTCTATTAAAATAGAATATTTAATGGGAAACTACAAGTGGTTTATGACTTTATTGGATTCGACAGGAATGAAATAGACCCAGATTAAATTTTACCAAGGCCTAAACGATTACGGACGAAAATAGATTGAAAGGACGGACTAAAACCGGAGGTCCAAAAGGCAAGTCCAAACTGCTAAATATCTAAAGCTCAATCCGGACGCAACCTTTCAAATTCGTAATTATGACTGTCAATTTAATAAGTCGCCCTCGATTGTTGTGTAACCGTCAGTATAAAAAGAAAACTTTACCAAATTCGAAGGTTTTACCTGCCAATTCAAAATTTTGGATTTTTAAGTTTTCTTCTTCCCTTCCGAGCTTTCTTTCCTTTCTCTGCAAATTTCTAACAATGGTGGTCATCAATACAAACCAGGCTTCCCCAATCAAGGCTGTTCCCCTTACGACTGTTCAACCTAACCCTGATAAGGAGGCTTCGAGCTCCAACCCTCCAATCGCTACCCCTAGCAAGAAGAAAGTGTCACCGAAACCCCGGCTTACCCCTTCTGAGTTCTTTATAAGCAAGGAAAAGTTCTCCCATGCGAATACTGCATCTACTGCCACTGAGGTTGAATTGTGAAAGCTTCGCGATCGATGCCACATCCCGGATACTCATCTGGTAAGGGTTCCTAGATCGGAGGAAAAAATGTATCAAAGGCCTGAAGGATGGACGGCTATCCAAGTGATAATTCTCGAGAAAGGAGTTAGGTTCCTTCTACACCCGTTTCTGGTGACCATTCTAGGGTTTATCGGTGTTGGGTTCGCCCAGTTAACGTCGAATTCATACATTCATATTCTAGCCTTCATTGCGTTCTGTCATGAAGTCGGAGTTGCACCCACTCTTGACTTCTTTTTTACTGTTTACAAGATCGGTCAATCTCGCGAAAGAGGGTTCAAAGTCATAAGCAAGCAGGCCTCGAGAATGGGAGAGAAATTAGAGAGGCGTTCGTTGGTAAATACTCCTTCGAGCAATAGGGGGTGGCACGAAAAATGGTTTTTTGTCAAGGGACCTGAAATTCCCTCCTTACCGAATTGGGCCACTGACAAGAAGATCTCTGCTGACTTTGGAGACATCTCCGAAGAACGTGAGGCCGAAATGATAGGCCTATTAGACAATTTCCCAAAGGAAGAGTTGAAGTACGGACTTCTTTCTAAGCAAGCGTGGTTATACGACCACAAATGTAAGTATGAATTTAATTTATCATTATTTTGAAAATTGCTGTGGTATAGATTCTGATGTAAAACTGTTAATCTTCTGCAGTAACTTAGATCAAGCCATCCTCTTCGGAGGTGAAGGAGATGGAGGATTTTTTAGCTGGTAAATCCATAGAAGTTACTGCTGAATCTTCCCAATAAGAAGTCCTACCCGAAGATGATATAATTAGGAAATCTGCAAGAGTCGGTGCTGAATCTTCACAACCAGAAGCCTCTTCCCAATTCAAACCACCCACTGGGACATCTCATACCGAAGCACCTCGAACCCACATTGAATCCCAGACCAAAGAGCCAGAACTCGAAGAGCCTATTTTACCATAAATACAGCTCAAACCTCGTCGAAGGAAACATGCCGCCCGAAAGCTCAAACAGATCTCCATACCATTAGATTCCGAAGGCTTTTCCGAATCCGAACCAAATGTCAACCCAGTACCCCCACCTATTACCGAATCGACACCGCCAACTATTGAATCCATGCCGCCGACTGTCAATCCACCATCAATCGCTGACCCAATACCGCCAGTCACCGAGCTAACCCCACCAGCTGTTGACCCAACACCACCGGTTGCTGTCCCAACGGCACCGGTTGTCAAATCTGCAATAGTTCGAAGGAGCCTACTTGATCTTCCTGCCTACGATCGCAAGCAGGCCCTTCAAATCAAGAAGCTAAAGACCAAAGTCATCCCCTTAACTCCCGACGAGCTTAGGGTATCTCTTCCGAAGGTCCTTCCTCTAATAATTCCAGTGAACACTCAATCGGTTAATGAAGAAGAGCCAATTGATGTCACTGCGACACCTTCTCTAAAAAGAAAACAATCTTCTGATAGCTTCCCTACCTCGGTGCCCGTACCTTTGCCAGTTCGCGATTCTTCCCCAGCTCAGTCATCCTCTACTGAGAATGTCTACATGGATCCTTCTCCCGTACGTGATCAGCCCGTGCCTCCCCCCTAGGGCCTTCATCAAGAACATTTCATGATGAAGCTACTGGGGCGCCGACCTTATGGCCTCGGTATAATTCCAACTTCCCCTTCCAACTTTTTGATGCTTTCGTTCGGGAAAATGACGATCATCGATTCGTTGATCATACGAAATGGGATTTTCTTGATGAAGGCATGAGTTATCTGGCAAAGGTAAATTGCAATTCTCTTGGTTAAATATTTCTTTTCTTGTCTAATTATCTGAAGCTGATTAGATATTGTCGAATGTGTTCAGGCGACTGCAGTCTTTGAGCGTTTACGTCCTAGACAATTGAATACTGAGTCTGATGAGGAGACCATGAAAAGGGAGATTAACATGCTGAAGGCCACGTTAGCTCGGGAAAGAGATGAACATAAATTCATTTTTCGTGCCAACGAGGACCTCCAGAGAGAATTGGCCCAAAATAGAGATGATCTGAGGGAAACTCATGAGGTGCTGATCTTAGTCAGGGAAGAACTGAAGACGACAAAGGTCAGCAAATAGAAATTGACAAACATGAATGTCCGCTTCGTTGCAAAGACCGAAGTTCTGAAGAATAAGAATGAAGAGATCACTGCGGCACATCGGGTCCTGGCAACAGAACTTGGTGAAGTTCGTTCAAAGGCTCGGGTTGATAGGAAGGCCCATAGGGCTAAGCACCGTAAACTTCGTAGTAAGGTTAAGGCCCTTCAGGAACGAGGCCCTCCTCTAACTGAAGAAGTGCTCAAGCAGATTCAGGAGGATTATCGGACTTCTGATGAGCTCGGTGCAGAGATCATGAAAGTGTACTATGAAGGATTCGAAGACTGCCGAGGCCAAGGCAAGGAAAAGCTGGTGGCAACCCAGTTAGATCCGGCCTGCTTGATTTCGAAAATGATGTATAGACATGATCTTGTCGCTTTTGACTTTTTAGAATTTTGTGCACAAATTTTGTAAAGAAATTTAAGTGGACTTGTTCAGGTGTTTAATGAAATTTTAATTTTCTTTACTATGACTTCTGTTTATTTCGTTTCTTGTCAATAATTTAATGATCTTGAATGGATTTAACTTAAGCTACAAATCAGAGAAGGCGTATAGCAGTTAAGTTAAGAAATGAAATGAACTGAATGAACTGAAAAGAACTTAACACTTGCAAAAAATAAAGTAATGTATACTTATCGTTTTCGAAGTGTGAGACAGATCATGTGTGAGGTGAATTCGGCTGATCCTCCTTGCACCATCAAGATCTTGTTTACCACTCGGGGTACAACAGGTATATAAGGACATTTGTTTACCACTTGAGGTAGATCAATTTTATAAGGACCATGGAATTTATCTACCGCGTAGGGTATAACAAAACCATAAGGACACTCCTGCCGAAGAGGTTACCATCGAATGGTCAGCGAGTCCACCCCGTCCTCCTTACTTCGATGCCTATTGATTTACTGCCCTTGATAAAAATAATATAAAAAGGACCATAGGATTTGTCTACCACACGGGGAAACAAATAATTGGGCTACCATCGAATGGCCAGCGAGTCCTACCATACCTCCTTGCTTCGGTGACCATTGATTTACCACCCTTGGTAAAAATAATATAGAATCCAAGATTTGTCTACCACACGGGGCAACAAATAATTGGGCTGCCATCGAATGGCCAGCGAGTCCTACCATACCTCCTTGCTTCGGTGACCATTGATTTACCACCCTTGGTAAAAATATTATAGGATTCAGGATTTGTCTACCACACGGGGCAACAAATAATTGGGCTGCCATCGAATGACCAGCGAGTCCTACCATACCTCCTTACACCATTGTGGCCTTAGGACAAGTAAGAAGAGGATTAGTTGTGAAAAAGTAACTTTTTATTGATGATGAACGGTCATGTACAGACTTCCGGTAAACTGACTCGATCTCTACTGAAAGTATTTTCGGAGTCTGCCAGCATGCCAAGTGTTCTTTATTTCGGATCCATCCAATGCCTTCAGTCGGTACGTCTCGGGCTTTGGTACTTCAGTTACTTCATACGGTCTTTCCCAATTCGGGATTAGCTTCTCCGTGTTCTGCGGTGTAGATGCTTCGGCTTCTCTGAGGACGAAGTCTTCCACCTCAAATCTTCAGAGCTTTACCCTTTTGTTGTAATGCTTGGCAACTCTCCTCTGGTAGGCTGCTAATTTGATCAAAGCCACTTCTCTGACTTCTTTTATCAGATCCAAGTTGGCCTTCAGTCCTTCGTCATTGTAGATCTCTCTGAATTGACTAACGCGAAGACTTGGAGATCCAATTTCGACTGGGACTAAGGCATCAGTACCATAGGCCAATCGAAAAGGTGAATCCCCTGTCGTAGTCCTCGGTGTAGTCCGGTAAGCCCACAATACACTGAGTAGCTCTTTCGGCCATCTTTCTTTGGCTTCGTCCAATCTGCGCTTGATCCCGTTCAGAAGTGTTCTGTTAGTCACCTCGACCTGCCCATTTGACTGTGGATAAGCCACTGAAGTCTTCTTATGATGGACCCCCAATTCTTTCAGAAATCCTTCAAATTTCGATCCCACAAACTAGCGTCCGTTGTCTGATATCACCACTTTAGGAATTTCGAAGCGAAACACTACGGATTCTTTCATAAACTTCAGACACTCCTGTTCCGTTATCAGCCGAAGTGGTTTCGCCTCTACCCATTTGGTCATGTAATCAATAGCAACTACGACAAAACTGACCTGTCCTTTGGCTTTTGGCAACGACCCCATTATATCAACCCCCCAGACAGCAAAGGGTATAGGAGATAATATCGAGTATAGCTCTTCTGGTGGCTGATGTGGGATCGGGCTATTAAGTTGACACTTATCACACTTCTTTACATACTCGGTAACTTCCTTGAAGATCGTTGGCCAGTAGTACCCCTGCCGAAGAACTTTGTATGCCAACGATTTAGCAGCCATATGATCGCCGCAGATGCCTTCATGAACCTCTCGAAGTGCATACTCAGCTTCAGACGGAACCAGACACTTCAATAATGGCGACGAAAATACCCTTCGAAAGAGATCCCCATCAATAAGAACGAAATTGGCACTCTTGTACTTGATCTTCTTTGCTAACATCTGATCCGAAGGAAGGACACCATCTGTCAAATTTTCGATGTAGGGAGTCATCCAACAGTTAGACCTCTCAATGCACATCACTGCTTCGTGTTGGATACTCGACTGCTGCAAGACCTCCAAATAGACTGACCAATTAAAAACAACAGCATCCATGGTGGCTAACTTTGACAATGCATCGGCGATAGAATTGTCGTCACGTTCGATGCCCCGAAACTCATAAGTGACAAAGTGTCGAAGTCGGTCTTTCAACTCCGCCAAATATTTGATCATCCTTGTCCCACGAGCCTCATAATCTCCTGATAACTACTTGACGACCAACTGAGAGTCACTATAAATAATCAACTTCTGTACTTCTAGACTCTTCGCCAGCCGAACTCCTGCCAACACTGCTTCATATTCAGCCTCGTTGTTTGTAGCCTTAAATCCAAATCTAATGGCTTGTTGTACTTTGAATCCCTCCGGACTTGTCAAGATAATCCCTGCTCCACTGACATTCACCGTAGAAGACCCATCTATATACAGTGTCCATGCATTCTGGCCGTGTTGAAGAACTGCAACTGCTCGATCAGATGTCCCAGCTTCTAGCAACTCATCATCCGCTTCGGTGAATGAACATTCCACCATAAAATCGGCCAAAGCTTGACCCTTGATAGCGGTTCGGGGATGATACTCAATGAAAAACTGGGACAATTCCA
This sequence comes from Panax notoginseng, assembly GCA_016801055.1. Taxonomy (NCBI): domain Eukaryota; kingdom Viridiplantae; phylum Streptophyta; class Magnoliopsida; order Apiales; family Araliaceae; genus Panax; species Panax notoginseng. The sequence continues at coordinate 101,971,254 of CM029023.1, read as the reverse complement.
TGGTCCATGCTGCTAACCTCCCCGAAACTTCTGGCTTACCCATTACCTTCTTCAGTGGTTGATCCGTGTAGACGATCAGGAGCCTGCCTTGAAAATATTGCCGAAGCTTTCGGCTAGCAATTATTAAAGCAAAAGTAAATTTTTTAATATTTGGATACCTGGTTTCAGCATCTCTTAGGACATGGCTGATATAATAGACCGGATGCTGCTTTCCACTGACCTCCCGAACCAGCACTACTCCAACCGCTAACGAACTCGCTGCAAGGTACAAGTACAAGGTCTCCGTCGGGGCAGGCTTTACCAATAGGGGAGCAGAAGACAGATAGGTCTTTATGCTTTGGAAGGCATCTTCACACTCCGAAATCTATTAGAATGTCTTCGCATTTTTCGGTCCCCTCAGTGTGTTGAAGAATGGCAAGCATCTTTCTGCAGATTTGGACATGAACCTCCTTAAAGCTGCAATTCTACCAGTCAGACGTTGGACGTCTTTGAACGACTGAGGAGTCTTCATGTCAAGAATGGCCTAAATTTTCTCCGGATTGGCCTCGATGCCCCTCTGACTGACTAGGTAACCCAGGAACTTTCCCGCACCGAGGCAGAAGGTACACTTTGCTGGATTGAGCCTCAACTTGTGGTGGCGGACAGTCTAAAAGAATTCCTCCAGATCGTCCAAATGCTTCTGAACCCGCATGCTCTTCACGATCATGTCATCCACATATACCTCCATGTTCTTCCCCGCTGTCTTTCGAAGACAAGATTCATCATTCTTTGGTAAGTGGCCCCAGCATTTATAAGGCCAAAGGTCATCTTCTTATATGCAAACACCGATCGGTGCGTAATGAATGTTGTCTTCGGTACGTCCTCCTTGCACATGAATATTTGATGATAACCTGAAAAAACATCCATAAAGCTTAGTAATGCATACCCCGAAGTGGCATCAATGAGTTGATCGATATGGGGCAAAGGATAAAAGTCTTTCGAACAAGCTTTATTCAAGTCAGTGTATTCGATGCAAACTCGCCATTTCTTGTTCTGCTTCTGCACCAATACTACATTAGCCATCCACTGTGGATAATCGATCTCAAAAATAAAATCAGCAGCCATCAGCTTGGCAATTTCTTCGTCAATGATCCTCTGACGCTCAAGTGCAAAGATCCATCTTTTTTGCCGAACAGGTTTCTTCGATGGATCCACTTCCAGTCTATGCTCAGCAATCTCTCTGCTAATCCCCGACATGTCTTGAGGTTCCCATGCAAAAATGTCCGCATAGCAGCGAAGGAGTTCCATAAGATTCGTCCGAAAAGGCTCTGGTAGACCCGAACCAATCTTCACTGTCTTGTCTGCCTTTCCGAGGACAAACTCAATCTCCTCCGTCTCTCCTGCAGGAATTACCAATGGCTCCGAGCTGCATTCAGTGAAGGGCTCGATCTCAATTGCCATGGTCTATTTCTGTTTGCTGACCCCCACTCGGGAGGAAATGATTGCATTCCGGTAACAGCGTCGGGCTAGATCCAAGTCCCCTACCACCTCTCCGACTCCGTGCGCCGTGGGGAACTTGATTTTGAAATGAGGGATGGAAGTTACAGCTTGGAGAGCTATCAGTGTAGGTCTTCCCAGAATGGCGTTGTAAGCCGAATCTACATGTACGACATAGAATTTACATATTATATCTACCTGCTGAGGAGCTGTGCCAAAGATCACTGGGGGTTCGATAGTGCCTGCAACTTTGACTGGATCATTGCTGAAGCCATATAAAGGAGCTTCCTGCCCGACCTCCATCTTTCGCCCATCAAGATGCATCCTCTAATAAGCGTGGGCATACAGAATATCCACAGAAGACCCGTTATCTATCATCATACGCTTCACATCTACCGAGTCCACTTGTGCAGTGACCACTAATGCTCTTTCATGTGGGTCGATGGGCTCCGAAGGATAATCTACATCAGTAAAGGATATAACGGTTCCTGGAAATGCCATGTCGGCCTTCGGGGGAACACTCGCCACGGTCATGACCGAATCTAGATATCCTCTCCTCTTCTTTCCTACTGTCTTCCCCAATGTTCCGCCGGTTATAACATCAACGACGTGCCTCGGCGGTGGTATTGGAGCAGTTTGAACGTGTGGAACCACTTGAATCGTCTGAACAGTACGGTCGACATTCTGTTGATCTTGTTGATCCCTCCCGGCCACATATTGAACCAGCAAACAGCTCTGAATTTTCTTTTCCACAAAATCCTTCAGATTGCAACACTCGTTAGTATCTTGGCTTACGGCTTGATGATAGCCACAATACTTTCGAGAGTTGCCCTGCCCTGTCCTATAATTGTCACGAGGTGGCTCAAAGAATGGCTGGTTTCTGATCTAGTCCAAAATCACCGACATGTCCGTGTTCAGTTTGGTGTAAACCTTATTCACTTTCAGGGCAGAAGCAGGTGGACGACTATTCCCTTGTCGCCATGAGTTGTTGTACTTCTTAGAACTGCCTTCTGGTCGATCATTATACACCCCCTGTCTTCTTCTGATTTCCTTGGGCCTTAGGAACATCTACCTCCTTCATTTGGTCTGAAGAAGGACGCTTCAGGCTATTCATAGCCTCCTCCACAACAATATAACCTTCTGCTTTATTGAAAGCCTCTGCCAAACTCTTCGGATGATTAAACATTAGCTTCTTTACTAACTTCTCGGACTTTACCAAATCCAAACCATTCTGAAACAATCCCACAGCTTGGAGATCATTCAAATCTAACACCTGACCAACGGCTTCTCGGAACCTCTTCACATACTGACCCAACGACTCATTGGTGTACTGTCTGACCTGTGCCAAAGAACCCGTGGGCTTCCCTCTTCTTCGGTTACTCCCAAAACGAGCGTGGAATTTGTCGCAGAGCTCGGACCATGATGAAATTGAATCTGCAGGCAGAGTCCCCATCCACTGCCTCGCATCCTTTCTTAACGTCGTAACGAACATATGACATTTAGCAGCATCAGTAAAATCGTAGTAATCCATTAACCGGTCAAATGCTTGGCTATGGTCATAAGGATCTCCCGAACCATCATAACTTTTCATGTGAGGTAATTTCTTGGTGGTGTCTGCCTTCTCCTTAAGAATATCCGAGGAAAATGGGGATGCTTTCTTTCCCGGAGTATCCTTCACCTGTTGGACCTCGGCCAACTGCTTCTGGAGGGCCTTCAGCTCTTTTACCAGATACTCTACTCCTTCGGGTTGTGATGACACTTCTTTCTCTGATGACTCCCTCCTTTTTTGAGTAGATCGGTCTTTAACCACAATACCCCAAATCTTCAAAGGACTTTTATGATGACGGTCTCCAGAGCGAAGTACCCTAGGTGGACTTTCGGGTGTACGGCCCCTAGATCTGCTTCGTCTCTGGGTCCGGTGACTATGGTGAGAATGTGCAACAACAAGTGCCCTCTTTGTGTTCTCCGGAGTGCGATCTCGGGATCGTCCTTTCCGCTCACTTCGACCTTGTTCCCTAGATTCGGCAGGATGCTGTACCTGCTTCGACCTCCGAGGAGTAGGGCTTCTTGATCTTCTCCTTTCTCGATGCTGGCCCCGAGACTCCCGTTCCGAATGAGCAGGTTCCTTCCCACTCCTATGTCTTCGCTATTCGGACTGAACATAACTGGACTCCTCATCTCTCAACTCTGCTATTCGGGTCATTTGCTCAGCTATATCCTGTCGTTGCTTTATGAGTGCCTCCATGGCCCTATTGGTTTTGTCTGCCATCTTAGCCAGTCGGGAGGCCTTTTCATCTTCTACTCGCTTTAGGCCGTGACTGAACTCTTTTTCTGCTGTGAAAACTACCTTTCTCTTGGCCTTGCCCACAGCCCTTGGACGAGAATCTCCATGCGAACGTTTGGACGCTGTGCTTGCATGAACACTTAGTGTAGGCCCCAAATGATCTTTAGCAGAAACTCGTGGTGGTGAATCACCGACAGTCATTGGTTGTCCTTCAGGTGTATCTGCTCTACTCTTCCCCATCTTTGAAAACGTAGAACAAATAAATATTTGTGATTGAAAGCTCTTGAGCACTAGAACTCACCCCTCCTTCTAGCGCCAATGTTAACGCCAAGATCTTCGGAGACGTCCCAATCACGTAAGACGCCCTAATCCTGCACAGTAAACACAGTCAACACGAAAAGCTTGACGGCTGGACCGTCGGGGGATAGCTCAGGCGTGAGAATCAGTACAGGCCGTTCAAGGTTTAACGATGGAGGATAAAAATATCTAGTGTCCTAGCGAGAGATAAAAAATGTATACGTACCTCCTGTTAGAAGACCTCTTTTTTAGGTTACACTCTCATGCCCGGTTTTTTGTGCCACCAACCCTGATCTGACACAGTCCCCCAGTGCTCCATAGTCTCAGCCGGAAACATGTAAGTTATCACCTTTTTCCTACTGTATCTGCCGCCGGCTGGATAAAATCCCATCCACATTAATGATCTGCAGACTTTTAGTCAACTGCTCTCCTTTTTCATCATTGCAAGTTAAAGGCCTAGATATTAAAAGATTTAACGGACCAACCACTTGACCCGATCCACTACTAAGGGGATACAATAAATGAAATATAAATGTTAAGCCCAATGACTATGAGATTTGATAATAAAGATCCAATAGGTTAATTAAATGGGGAGGCCCAATCCGTCCGGCCCAGTAGAGGAAATATCATGACCCAACACTATTATTATTATTTAATTTCTAAAGGAGTTTGGAAATTAATTAATAAAGTACTCTCAAATATCCTAATAAGATTAGGAGGCTAATTAATTAAAAGAGTTTCATTAATTATTCCTAATAAGATTGTGAGCCTAATTAATTAAAGAAATTTAATTAATTAAAATAAAACCTAATTTCTTAATTGTTAAGGAGGGTTGCCCACATCTATAACTAAGAGGAGTCTTATTATGGGTGAGGGTGGTTGACACTTTCAAAAAATACGTGAATACGTAATTCCAATAGTTAGGAGAGTACCCTTTTCTATGAGAGATAGAAAAACTAGGGTTTTGCCAAATACCCATCTTCTTCAATCTTTCTTCTTCCTTGGTGGATCACCTCTATAGGCCAAACACTTGGGTGGCTAACGTTGATCAAAGGAATGAACCAAACCCGGTGGATTCAAGTTGAACGCGAAAAGGATTGGAGGTGAACTTGTACCTGAGGAAGCTCGAATCTTCAAGGATATGATACTTGTTCTTCATATTTTTATTTAATTAATAAATGTGCATAAAGGATGATCCGGGTATATGGTTTGTAAAATTTTAAACTCTGATTTTTCCATGCTTCCGCTTATTTTGTGCAATTTGATTGTGTTCATAAATTTTATAAACCTAACAGTTTATACCTTATTAGATACTGGTTTTACCCATTCTTTTATCTCTCCTGCTTGGGCTCAACTTTTGAACTTGACTCTGGAGAAATTAGAATTTGACTTATATGTTGAGACTCCGTTAGAAGAAACTTTCATTACATCTACTATTTATAAATCTTGCTTGATTTAAGTTGGAACCATCACATTACCTGCCGATCTTATTTCGTTGAAAATACTTGCATTTGATGTAATTTTAGGGATTGATTGGTTAACCACTCATCATGCTAAAATTGATTATTTTAGTAAGGTTGTTAGTTTTCATATTCCGAACCAACCTGTTATGCGAATTCAAACAACCAAACCACTAAAGTCAATCACTGTCATATCAAGCCATAAAGCCATTCATTTATTGAAAAACGGATGTCAATCTTTCTTAGCCCATGTCATGGACTTGAACAAAAACACGTCAGATTTGAATAATATTTCTGTTGTTAGTGAATTTCTTGACGTATTTCCTGAAGAACTTCCCGGTCTACCCCAAGAACGTGAAGTTGAATTCTTTATTGACCTTGAACACGATACAAAACCCATTTCTAAAACCCATATCGAATGGCTCCTATTGAACTTCAGGAGTTAAAGGTCCAACTACAAGAGTTGTTAGACATCGGTTTCATTCGTCCTAGTACATTTCCTTGGGGTGCTCCTGTTTTATTCGTAAATAAGAAAGATGGGAGTATGCGACTTTATATTGACTACCGGGAATTGAATCATGTCACCATCAAGAATAGGTATCCGCTACCTCGCATTGATGACATGTTCGACCAGTTGCAAGGAGCATAATTCTTTTCAAAGATCGATCTTTGTTCTGGATATCATCAGCTGAAGATTAAAACTGATGATATTCTGAAGATTACTTTCAGAACTCAGTACGGGCATTATGAATTCTTAGTCATGTCTTTTGGACTGACTAATGCTCCTGCTAATTTTATGGATATGATGAACCGTGTGTTCAAGGAATATTTGGATCAGCTCGTTGTTGTCTTAATTGATGACATCCTCATCTATTCCAAAAGTCATGAAGATCATGAGCGCCATTTGAAGCTGGTACTTCAAAGGCTTCGTGATAACATGCTATATGCTAAGCTGAAGAAATGCGAGTTCTGGCTTGAGGAAGTAGCATTCCTTGGGCACGTGGTGTCAAAACATGGAGTATCTGTTGACCCGACAAAGATTGAAGCAGTACAAAGTTGGGAGCAACCGAAGTTGGTGACTAAAGTACGTAGCTTTCTGGGATTAGCTGGTTATTATCGGAGATTCGTGAAAGGATTTTCTTGAATTGCTACTCTGTTAACTCAGCTAACTCAGAAAGATACAAAATTTGTATAGAGCGAGGAATACGAGAAGAGTTTCCAAGAGCTCAAGAGGAGACTCATTTCGGCACCTGTTCTGACAATACCATCTGGTTAAGATGGATTTGTTATCTACAACGATGCTTCAGACAAAGGGTTAGGATGTGTTCTCATGCAATATGGGAAAGTCATAGCCTATGCCTCGCGTTGAAGATCTGGAGTTGGTATTATCCTACTCATGATCTGGAGTTGGCAGCAGTCATTTTCGTGTTGAAGATCTGGAGACACTACCTGTATGGGGAGAAAGTGGAAATCTATACAGATCATAAAAGCCTCAAATATTTCTTCACCCAAAAAGAACTCAACATACGGTAATGACGTTGGCTCGAGCTATTGAAAGATTACGATCATACCATCCAATACCATCCTGGAAAAGCAAACGTGGTAGCTGACGCATTGAGTAGAAGATCATATGCGGGTACGAGTGCGATGTTGTTAACATAAAGGCCCATTTTGTATGACTTGCAAAGGATGGAGATAGAGGTAAAGGCTCCAAGAACCTACGTGATGATATCAAACATACAAGTAGAATCGACTTTAATTGATAAAGTTAAAGTTGCTCAAGCTGCGGACCTGGAGCTGATGCGTATAAAGAAGAAAGTGCAAGAAGGTGTTATTCCAGAAGCAAGAATCGACGAAGAAGGAATACTTCGAGTCAACTTCACACTTTGTGTTCCTAACGATTCTAACTTGAAGCATATAATCATGATGGAGGCACACAACACACCATTTACAATCCATCCTGGGAGTACCAAAATGTATCATGATCTTCGACATACATTTTGGTGGAGCAATATGAAGAGAGAGATTGCGGAGTTTATCTTGAGGTGTTTAACTTGTCAACATGTAAAGGCAGAGCATCAAGTACCAAAGGGTCCATTGCAACCACTTGAGATTCCAAAATGGAAGTAGGAACACATTACCATGGATTTCGTTACGGGTCTTCCCAAGTTTTCTCAAGGCATAGATGCGATTTGGGTTATTGTTGATAGATTAACCAAATCTGCTCATTTTTTGCCGATACGGGAGACTTATTCCCTTGAACATCTTGCTCGTATGTACGTGAATGAGATTGTGAGATTGTGAGATCATGACCCAAGATTCATTTCACGATTTTGGGTTAGTTTGTAGAAAGCTATGGACACAAATTTACGATTCAGTTCGGTATACCATCCTCAAATGGACGGGTAATCAGAAAGGACTATTCAAACTCTTGAAGATCTATTAAGAATCTGTGTCCTAGATTTCAAATGGAGTTAGGATAAGTACCTACCATTGGTGGAATTCTCCTACAATAACAGTTATCAGGCAAGTATAGGTGTGACTCCATTTGAAGCATTATATGGACAAAAGTGTCGCTCTCTAGTATGTTGGGATGAGGTGGGAGAAGCAACGTTGTTGGGACACCATAGTTGGTACGAATGACTACAGAGAAGATCCAAATGATCCGACAACGTATAAAAATGGCACAGGATCGACAAAAGAGTTATGCAGATCTTCATCGAAAGGACGTGGAATTTAATATTGGGGATCATGTATTGTTACTTGTTGCTCCATGGAAGGGAGTTACAAGATTTGGGAAGAGAGGAAAGCTCAATCCACGATTTGTTGGTCCATTTGAAATTCTTGACCGAATAGGATATGTTGCCTATAGACTCGCATTACCTCCAAGCATGTCTAGTGTTCATAATGTTTTTCACATATATGTGCTTCGTAAATATGTGAAAGACACAAACCACATTATTAAGTTAGAACCAGACGAGATAACCGAAGATTTAACATACGAAGAGGTACCTATCAAGATCTTAGATAGGAAGGAGCATATCCTACACACAAAGATTATACCACAAGAAGTTAAAGTTTTGTGGAGAAACCATGCTATTGAGGAAATGATTTGGGAGTTAGAATCAGAAATGAAAATGAGGTATCCTCACCTTTTCGAAACACCATGTATGTACGTCAATTTCGAGGATGAAATTTTATAAGGAGGGGAGGTTGTAAGACCTCAACTTTTTATAAATAAAATTGAATTATTATTGTGAATAATAAGGTGTTAATTTGATATAATGCTTTGGTTATGGGTGAAATGTGCAAATTTTGCCAAATAAGCAAGTGATTATAAAATATTCATTGTTGTCGGGGAATATTCGTTTAGTCGTGGAATATTCTTGCTGTCAGAGAATATTCGTACGATGGCACATCCATTTGTGGGCCCCATAATAGAAAATGGTCGAATGAAAAAAATGACAAGTTTGAGTTTTTATAAATAACGGCGTAATCGATACCGTTAAACTGTTGAAATAACCGGAGATAAAAGTAAAGTAATACGCGTGGTTGCATAGTATCACATGGTATTGATTATTGATGTTTACGTGAGAAGTCACTCAGTTATACTCAATTATTGCTACAATAATTGCTGTATAGTATCTCAGGTTATTTGATTCAATTATTATCACAGTATCATCTGCATAATATTTTATATTATTTAATCAATAATTGAGACGACAAAGTTATTCATATTATTATTTGCAATATTGACGATCTCCAGAAAGTTTTGTCGAGGAGAGGTTTGGTCACCTAATTGCGCGCCAATACGGAGAAATCCTTATCGAAAAGCCCCCTCTTTCCTGGGAATGATCTGATTGTTAAATATTGTGAGTTATAATATTAATGATGAATAATTGTTAATAGATTAAAAATGTGTTTATTAAAGATAAGTGATTTGTGGTAATTATTTATTCAATTTTTGATATAAATAGAGGGGTTTGTTACGAGGTGTTTGTTATAAGTTTGACTTGTTATTCCATGAGGGGATGTGCTAATTTTTCAGACCGTAGGTTGAAGATATTATTGTAAATCAATATGGATCACTGGTGGAAAGTTATAATAGTAAATCAATATGGATCGATGATTTAAAGTTTTAATAGTAAATCAGTATGGATCGTTGCTTTAAATTTTAATAGTAAATCAATATGGACCGTCCGTTTAAAAGTAAATTAATCTGGGTCGTTCATGAATTAGTTACTATTCAGTCCTTTTTCCTATAAATAGAAGCTTATTCCTTCATTATTTCTTACGAATTCACTGAAACTCTAGAGAGAGAAACCATAGAGAGCAAGAAAAAGAGTATTCTTGTAATGCCCTAGAAAATCAGATTTTTGAGAATTAAATTTTTATTTTTATTAAATGAATTTAATTGATTATTTATGGAGCAAGCTAATTGAACGTCGTTCTCTGGCCTAGAAATGTCAGAACATCGTAGGATTTTGGCTACGTGGTAGAATTAAAGTGTTTGAATTTCCAAGATGAAAATAAAAACTTTTCGAGAAATTTTTTGAAAAATACTATTCACGCATTTCTGCTCGGGAATTATTTTTGAACTTCCGAGAAATAAGTAACGATAGAATATTGATGTTAGATGGAATATCCAATAATATTTCAGTTATGAAAAATGTAATATTTCGCCTGTGGACTTAAAAACCTAACGTTTAAGGAAAATGATTTACGAGAAGGAAATGTAATGTGATTAATGAATTAAGTGATGATTGTATAATACGTAGGTATTGTACGAGGTAGGAAATACGAGTATGATACGATGTATTATACGAGTACGTATGAATGATGGTATATCGTATATGTTGAATAAATATAAGGGGAATATGAGATGAATACGTGATTATACGTATAATATATGTTATAAGGCTTTAAGCCAAAAGAAATGTATTGAATATTTGAATTATGTAAGAAATTGTAAAGTCCAATAAGATATTGATAAGCCCAAGTGGTTGATTAATGAGAAGCCCAAAGTAACTTAATGCAAGCCCAAAGAATTGTTAATGCAAGCCCAATGTATAAGTTAGGTTAATTAAACCTTAAGCCCAAAGTAAGAATTCAATGGATTAGGAGGATCCATGGGGCAACCCATGATCATATGGGTGAATTAGTGATCAAGAATTAAATGTGTTGAGCAAGTAGATTTAAGTGTTAAGCAAAGGATAAGTTAAGTAGCTTAAAGGCTAAGTAAAGTGCTTATGCTTGGTGGCTAAGCAAGAGATAAGTTATGTGATGACCAAGTAACTTAAATGCTAAGTAAAGGATAAGTTTTGTGGGGAGCAAGCAAGAGATAAAAGTTGTGGAGGCCAAGTAAACTTGGAGAGCAAATAATGAATAGTAAGGAGGTGGATGGTTTAATGACCATTGAGCCCTCATCTAGGATTTCCTATAAATAGGAAGCTCGTAATTCATTTTGTTGGTTGTTCATTTTCCTCTAACACCTTATACATAATAAGTTGAGAGCTTATTTACTTGAGAGAATAAGCACATAAAAGCTAGACTTCTATTAGATTTTCCACAACAACTTATAGCTTAATGGGTTGAGAGAAAAAGATAGAGAAGCTTGAGTTCTTATTAAGCAAGAAGCAAGAAGAAATTTGAGGTTTAGAAAGTGATCATCAAGAGTAAGTAATTCTTAGACCATGTTTATCTTTCTCTTCCATTCTTAGAGAAGGGGGTATTGGTAGAACTAGTATGCTAAGGAATGATAAACCAAATGACTTTAGTCTTAATAAGCCGTATAAATCATGAATAAGCTATTCATAATCATTTAAGTTATGAACTTGTGAAGATCAATAATGAAAGTATAAGAACTTGTGAGAATTGGTAATATGTTTCCATTAAGAAGTTAGTATGATTATCAAAGTGGTAAGAATAAGGATTAAAGGACTTAACTTATAAATAAGTCATAAGCAATGAAATCAAGTATGTTATACTTTAATAAGTAAATAAGTTCATGAAGAACATGTAATGATTTCACAGGATAATAAGAAGCATGAAAAATGGATAGAAGTCATTATCCATAATAAGTTATATGAAAAGAAGACATAGTTATGAGTATTGAAAATATAAGTAATTTAGATTTTTATAAGTTCTAAACTAACAATGAACTAGTAATAACTTATCATGAATATAAGTTAACGAAGCATTTATGTCAAGATGATAGTATGATGGATTGAATCCAATTGAAACGGCTTAAAAATCTCAAGTAATGAAGTTTCGCCGGAATTTACACGATTAGACGACGATTGTTGAATTCATGAAATTCTCGGATTAGAATTCGAATTTTGATATTGAGCTTGGAAACATTGGTTTTCAATAAAGACAAGTCATATTTGTCATTATAGAGTTGTGGACTCGAAAATGGTCGGATTCCGACTTAGAACGAAGAAACGAGCATTGAACATTCACGAACGTTTATCATTTTTGTTGAAAATGGACTAATAGGTGAATTTTTAGCAAACGAAGTCAAATAGATAAAATTCTTGAATGATCATATAGATTACGTAATTTGTGAACCGTAGGCTTTTGAACGAGCCAATTCGGACTTATAACGAAGAAGTTATGCGTCCGGGAAGTTCACAAAATTTCAAAACTGAAATTATTTTCTAGTGCACAGAGTTGGCGCCGCGGCGCCAACCCTAGGCAAAATGACCCGCACCGCGGTGCGGAACAGTAACTGAGCACACTACAAGAGTTCACCGTAGCGCAGCCAGAAACACTGAGACTCGGGCCGCAGCGCCGAGTCCGGTCTCCAAGCCCTAATGGGCGACGCCGCAGCGCGGCTTAACAAAGGAATACTGGCGCCGCAGCGCAAGCCTTAAAACATAGACAATGAAGAATGGTTACAAGTGGAACATGAATGGGAATTGTTAACAATGAGTTAAAGAACTTAATCAAACATTGTTAAGTCATGATTAAACCCCAAGTAAGATCACTTAGGGTTAAAAGAAAGTCAATTAAAGATGAACGTGAACGATACGTAATAAGTACACATACCCAATGACGATCGAGTTTCGATTAATAAATGTAAGGACGTTAGTAAGCTGTGAGGAAGGATAATTAACTCGAACCGAGTTGTATTAATGAAATAATTTCATTAAGTCATAGAAGAGAACAAAGTTGGTAAGAATGATGTAAAAGAATGACGGAAAGCCGAAACCCATAATAATAAATCTAATACGGGATTAGATTGAGAAGTAGGGTAAGATTCTTTAGGAACTATGTATGTTCATTCCTGACCTAATGTGGTATGTTATGTGATTATGTATTGTAGAGACTGTAAAGACTCAAAGAAAACGTAATTATACTATAGCAGACGCTGAAGGCAAGTTTTTCTTAAACGCTTGTCTAACCTTCGTGTTAGCCAGGTTTTTAAATGATTCACATTATGAGATACATGTATGGTTTTGATGAAAGAGTCGATGCCAGTTTTAGCTCGGCTAGACTAATCGTAATAGATTGATTGAACTGTTTACAAGTCTTTCAATATAGAATTGCTAACGCTATCCTACACTAACTAATTGGTATGGATTCAAGGTAAGCCTGATTATGAATAAACAAATGTGTTTTCATCGAGTATTCGATGGGCACGTGAGGTTGCCACAAATTAAACGTACACACGTTTAATAGATGTAGTGTTGATCAACATAGGGTACTATAGGCTGATCACCTAGATGTACTCGTAAGATATGCCGGACTTACGGACTTTGTGTCGGGTTGTCCTTTTCAAAGAAACTATAAGACGTTCACGTCTTGAACCAGAATTGATGAATTGATGAATATTGTTATTGCAAAATGTTTCGAAGGAAAAGGAAAGCTATTTTGAATTATTGATAGTACTTCGTAACTATCATCTAGTTATTGAAGATATGCGATTCCTATGTTTCAAGCATGCCTTTAAAAATAAAATTATTGTACTTGCTGAGCTTGTTATGCTTACAGTTGCTTGAACCATATGATTGCTGCTTAGACGATATGACAAAAGGATTCGACAAGGATAAAGTGAAGGCTAAAGCGAGCTTGTAGATTACCTATGTAATAGTATAGGTTTGTAATGATCATATTTGATATTATGACAAGAACAAATGTAACGGTTATAAAGAACCTGGGAAATGGTAGTATTGTTTTGGAATATATATAAGACATATTCGTTCTTTTGAGGCATTTCAATTGAATGTTTGTGTGAACTGTAGCACCGTGGAGCACCATCTGTTGGGTTGAAAGAGACCAGAATTTGGGGGCGTCACAGGTTGGTATCAGAGCATTAGGTTATAAAACTTAAGGGGGGAAGAACCTTAGGCTAATAACCTCGTTAAGGAAGAGAAGTCCGAAGGAAGAAAAAACTCGAGCTTTACTTAAGTTGAATGAGTCAATAAGGTATTGAGGAAACTCAGTATCAAAAGATTTAAAAGATGAAAAGTAACCCTAAATAAATTAAATGTGATTTGTGCTTATACGATTCTGTGTTATGTACTAATCAACATATGTGTTATTGTAGGATGTCGATCGATAACTTGATGTATAGAGATATACACGCGGTGAGCGAAGAGCTTGTGATCCAAGTAGAGCCTGTACCTATGCCAGCGATAGAGGTACCAATAGTGATTCTAGAGGAGTCGGAGACAGAGGAGTACTTTTTTGAGGAAGACTACTCTGAGGAAGAGATGGATATATCGTCGTACCTTAGTATGATGAATGATATGGAGGAAGAAAGAGAGGTAACATCGGTTACTACGGTGGTACCTACATTGGAGTCATCACCTCCAGATGCAATGGAAGCATTGTATCTGGCAGCGCTTGACAGGAATGTGAAACTAGGTACAGTTGTACAGAATCAGAGTGAAGAGATTAGCTATCTCCATGAAGCTAAGATGTCTGCAGAAGCAGATTTTGAGTTAGAGCACGATAAGCAGGTGCTTATGGCAGAGCAGGCTAGGAATTTTAAGGCAGAGACCGATGAGCTTCATAGAGAACTAGGGGAGAAGGATCGGATGATAGTACGGATGTCTTACATCCATGAGAGTGCACATAAGGATTTTAAGCTGAAGGTTTCTTGTTATTCCATTGAGTCAGGACAAACCCGTCATATGATTAGTCGGGATACCGTAGCAATGATTGCGGATGAGAAATACGAGGATGCTGTTATGCATTATTAGAATGTTAGAGTTATTAATATGTGTGTAGTGACGTAAAACCCTCTTTTAAAGGGTAGTCTTTTTGTAAATCCCAACTTTTATGAAGATCAATTGTGGGATAGAAAATGTAATAGCTTTTGGCTATGAACGTAAATTGTAAATAGTTTCAAACTATGAAGAAGCATATGAATATAATGAAATTTTACATTGAAATGATTTGTTATGGTATGAGTTGGTATGTGGCGATTAATAACGAAGTAAATAAATAGATAATAATGAAATTTTATTTAATCTAAAACTGTCGCCAGGGAGAAGATAACGTAATCGGGAAGCAGAATCATGTAATGATAATCAATGGGGTCAAAACAACCCTATGCAAGAGTTCGTTAAGCTATTAACGGCTGTATTTACCCAAACTGGGGGTAGAGTAACCGTGAAACCTAAGGTAGCTAGAACGATTACCTTTAAAGAGTTTAAAAGCGTAGGTTCGTCAGAGTTCAAATGAACGACGGACCCAATCGAGGCCCATACCGGGGTAAAAGAAATAAAGAAGGCGTTTGTTATTACAAGTGTAGGTGAGATACAAAAGTTTTCTTTTGTGACTTACACGAGGAAGAGTGAAGTCAACTTTTGGTAGAAGACTCACCGGGGTGGGGTTAGAACAGATGCAGTAACGTGGGAACAATTCAAGAAGGTTTTCTTCAAGAATTATTTCCCTACAAACATGCGGGAGATGATGGAAATTTAGTTTTTAGAAATTAGGGAACATGACGGTTCCCCAAGATGAGACCAAATGCAATTGGCAAGGTTTGTTTTACATCAAGTAAACACTGAGGAGGGGAAGGCTCGTAGATTGGAGCAGGGCCTGAGACCCTAGCTCTATAGTAGGATTTCGGTGGTCTAGAGTGTTTCCTATGGGATCATTCTGGAGAAGGTGATTATAACAGAAGGTGGTAGTGAGGCATAGACTCAATACCACAAAGAGAGGAAGAATGAGAGCAAGGGAGAGAAAGGAACCAAGATAAAGAATGCCAATGGCAGTATGCCAAGAAGAAAGAATTATAACTCCGGGAATACTGGAGTGGGACAAGGGGATCCTAAGTGTAGGATTAAGGTGTGTAAGACAGGTGGAAAGACTTATCTAGGAGTCTGTATGAAAAAGGGGTTATAAGTACCTTTAAACATTAAGATAGAGGAAAAGGAAATAACTTTCGTTAAATTATATTCATGAAAATTATTTCACGGATAATAGAAGTAATTAGGTATTAGTAGATAAGTATTGTTCATGTTGAGAGAATTTGAGGAAATTCTCGGTATGAATGGGTTGATTAACCATAGAGCTATAACAAATAGTTATAAGTAAAGTGTGAACCTTTAGTTTTTCTCAAAAAATCTAATGTAGTAATTTACGGTAATAAAATACCGCGACATTATTATTGTCGAACCATGACTCAAGTTAGGTTGGTGTAAAAGAAGAGGATGAGTCGTTACGGTTGCGTATCGACTATCGTAATAGGAGTAAGATAGCAGTTAAGGATAAATACCCATGGCCCAGGATAGATGATCTAATTGGTCAGTTGAGAGGGGCAAAGAATTTTTATAAAGATAGATATATGTATGGGGTATAGTCGGTTGGAAGTAAGGAAGAAGGAGGAGGTACCTAAGATGACGTTCAGAATTCGTTATGGTTATGACAAGTTTCTGGTTATGTCATTTAGGTTGACAAATGTGCAGAAGTAAGTTTTTTCGTAAGGGGCGCCAATCAAGTCGGTGGCCAATTTGATAGATATTCTTGTGAGGTGCTATGGTTGAAGGTACCATTAGCGTCACAGGATTATTGAAGATGGTTAAGTAAGACACCTGTATTACATTTATCAGATGATACTGGGAATTTTGTAGTGTATCTCGATGTTCGCATAGATGACATGATTGCGTGCTCTTATAGCATGTCAATGTCATTGTGTCTGCATCACGCCAGTTAGAGGATTATGAGGAGGTCTATCCTACTTGTGATCTATAATTGGCAGCAGTAGTTTTTGAATTAAAAATATGAAGATAGTATTTATACGGGGAGAAGTGTGAGATATACAAGGACTTTAAGAGTCTGAAATATATCTTCACACAGGAAAAGTTGAATAGGCATTAGGGGGAGGACTATGATATCTTATATCATTCAAGGAAGGTAGACATAGAAACCGACGCGTTAAGTATGAAGGGTAAGGAAAAGCTATCGATGCGAATGACTCAGAATGAGTTAATAACAGAAATGGTAAGATCAGAGTTAGAAGTTAAATTACGGAATGAAGGGGTAGAATTGTTATTTAAAACATAGACCCAATGCACGTTAATGAAACGAGTTAATGAAGTACAACTAGGTAAGGAGGAATGTAAGCAAATGAAGAAGATGATGCAGGATAAGTAGAAGACTAAGTATAGTCTTATTTTGAGGGAGGAATTTGAGTTCCATATAAGTCCGAGTTAAAAGGATAACTGAGATGATATAAAGATAGCGAAATGTGTTAGTAAGTGTTTAACTTCTAACTCAATTGTTAGCAGGAAGTGATAAGTCATGTGTGAACAGATAATACCTTCGATGAAGGTGAAATAGAAGAACCCCAATGTCGAAGAAACATTTTGGGGACTTGAGATTAAAATAAAGGAAAAATTATCCTCTGTGGTGTAGGTATTATTAGCGAGATTCTGGGGACAGAATCCTTATAAGGAGGGAAGAGTGTAACGCCCCAGAAAATCGGATTTTTGAGAATTAAATTTTTATTTTTATTAAATGAATTTAATTGATTATTTATGGAGCAAGCTAATTGAACGTCGTTCTCTGGCCTAGAAATGTCAGAACATCGTAGGATTTTGGCTATGCGGTAGAATTAAAGTGTTTGAATTTCCAAGACGAAAATAAAAGCTTTCCGAGAAATTTTTCAAAAAATACTATTCACGCATTTCTGCTCGGGAATTATTTTTGAACTTCTGAGAAATACGTAACGATAGAATATTGATGTAAGATAGAATATCTAATAATATTTCAGTTATGAAAAATGTAATATTTCGCCTGTGGACTTAAAAACCTAACGTTTAAGGAAAATGATTTACGAGAAGGAAATGTAATGTGATTAATGAATTAAGTGATGATTGTATAATACGTAGGTATTGTACGAGGTAGGGAATACGAGTATGATACGAGGTATTATACGAGTATGTATGAATGATGGTATATCGTATATGTTGAATAAATATACGAGGGAAATACGAGATGAATACGTGATTATACGTATAATATATGTTATAAGGCTTTAAGCCAAAAGAAATGTATTGAATATTTGAATTATGTAAGAAATTGTAAAGTCCAATAAGATATTGATAAACCCAAGTGGTTGATTAATGAGAAGCCCAAAGTAACTTAATGCAAGCCCAAAGAATTGTTAATGTAAGCCCAATGTATAAGTTAGGTTAATTAAACCTTAAGCCCAAAGTAAGAATTCAATGGATTAGGAGGATCCATGGGGCAACCCATGATTATATGGGTGAATTAGTGATCAAGAATTAAATGTGTTGAGCAAGTAGATTTAAGTGTTAAGCAAAGGATAAGTTAAGTAGCTTAAAGGCTAAGTAAAGTGCTTATGCTTGGTGGCTAAGCAAAAGATAAGTTATGTGATGACCAAGTAACTTAAAAGCTAAGTAAAGGATAAGTTTTGTGGGGAGCAAGCAAGAGATAAAAGTTGTGGAGGCCAAGTAAACTTGGAGAGCAAATAATGAATAGTAAGGAGGTGGATGGTTTAACATTCCAGAATTTTAAAGTGTAATATTAAATATTTATTAATTTATATAAATATTTAATGGATATGTTATTATTAAATAAATAATTGTTTAATGTGAGTTGATGTGATTTAGTTAATTATTTGTTGAATAAATAATTAAATATTAAATATTAAATATTTATTGAATTATGTGGTAATTTAAGTTGATGTGGTTTAGCTAATTAATTGTTGAATAAATAATTAAGGAGCTAAGTAAATTAATTGTTATGAGATTATATAATAATTGAATTTAATAAGTAAGCTGGAGAGCTTATAATGATTTAAATAAATTATAATATTTTAAATGGAAAATTATAATTTAAAATATTAGTTGGATTAATAAAATTATAATTATAAAGAAATTATAGTTATATGATATTGAATTATGTGCTAAAGTAATTTAATAGATTAATGTTTTAATTGATTTATTAAATAAAAGTGTGACTAATAACCTTGCTATAAAGGAGTTATTAAAATAAATTAAAAGAGTTTAATTTAGTTTTTCCAAACATGTCTTATTGCATAATAAGTCTTTAATCTAATAGTGTTTTAACAAACAAGGTATACGGATTAATCCATTTATTTTAATTAAGTTTACCAAACAAGGTGTAAGGATTAAAGAGTTATTTTATTTAGCTTAACCAAACAAGCCTTATGGCTTTTAATTTTCAAATTATATAACTGATGTCAGTTAAAAATCCTATACTTAATATCTATATTTTTATTATTATACATTATAATTTCTACGTATGTTAGACTAAGGTTAGGGAGAAGCTCAGTTGGAGTTTACAGAGAGAAAAGAAGATAAGAAGAACACAAAGAATTTGAGAGAAAACTAGAGAGAAATTGAGTGATTTTAACAGATTTTGGAGAAAAGAATTTGGAGAAAATAATAATCATCATCTTCCTAATCCAAGGTAGGAGCTCAATCTCTTTCTCTAAAAAGTTTAATGTTTTTCTTCCTCCCAAAAAGTTCTCTGTGAAATTTTTATAAAAAGATAAATTGTTGTAATGTATATAGTTTTGTATGATTGTTGATTATATGGTTATTTCATGAGTTTATGTATGATTAGAGAGAATTTAATTCATGTATGTATGTGTTATGTGAAGAAAATATATTACAGAGTGTTCATATGAAAAATATATGAGTATGACTTAATTTAAAATAGAAATTTAAGGTTTAATTGGTTGTTAAATTGATAAATTGATATTTGGAATTGATAGAGTATGTATAATCATGATCATGATGCTTTGAAATTACTGTTTTGGTTGAAAAATAAAATCGCAGTGTTGATTTTCTTTGAAAATATCAAAAATAGAGTTTTTGCCAAAAATATTGAAATTGGGTGTTGTATAATTGATGTTTGTGCTATTTGATGGATAGAAACATGTTAGGAGTCTTCACAATATATTTATATGAAGTCTATATGTAATTTACATGATAATTAGTCTGTTAGAAACGAGCTTGTTGGCCAAATTAGCTTTTTCTTATGCTGTTGCCGAAGCTGTCAGTCGAGGCTGAAGCTTCACGCCGCGGCGCGACCCCAGCAATATATTATAGGCGCCGCAGCGCCATCACCACGCCGCAGCGCGGCTTCGTAGTATAATCACCGCGCTGCAGCGCCATACTCACGCCGCAGCACGAACCACAGTGTAAACTGTGGCGCCGCAACACGAGTTAGCAGAATGGTCTGACAGTGTACTTTTTGTACACGAAAATTTTAAGAAACATTATGTGATGATAGTTGGACTGTAAAATGTTGATTTTAGTATTTCTATACTATGAATAATTATGTTATTAAAGGTTTAATTATGTTATAACGTGGTCATGTGATTGAATAATCAAACATACATGATGAATGTAATAGTTATGTGATAATGACTAACTATGTCATGATAACATATGTTTATAGGATATTGTGATTCAAATTGTTTGGTTTAATCTACGAACAAGACAAGTCTTCTAACTCCATACTTTCATTGTGCGAGTTTATTTTCATTTGGTACATTATTGTTTTCAATTCGGTTACCTTATAAGGATGTAAGTTGTCTAAACTTTGGTTTGAGAATGAACAAGTTATTATTGTATTTCAATTATTGATTAACATGCATAACTGAATTTCCATGCATGTTTAATATTCAATCATAATTAACATTGGCTTAGTATTGTTCAAGCAAGGTATGCTATAATTATTCAAATTGTATGCTATTAGATTATTCCTAAGGCATGACTTACTATGATTGGTTCAATCATTATTATTCTATAAGTATAGTGTTATTGGTCTTATTCAACTACTCCTTAGTTGATGTTCATTAAACTCCAAATTTCCTTGAAAGCTTATCCAAACCAAACTTACTTTGGTGCGGACTTGTATTCTAAATACTGAGATGAACAACTCTTTTTATAGAGGTTTACGCTTAGCGTTAAAATGGTTGTGCACAATACATTGTACGAAGGGTTGATCCCCCTAAGTACGTGGAGTCCTTATAGTCTTATGACTGTTAAAGTTAAAGTTGAAAGATTACTTATAATTGTGGACATGATTCATGGTCATTAGACCCTCAGTGAATGTTATGATTTTCAGAAAGTTAATAGAATATATTGTTCAGTTCTATTGAGACTAATATTGTCAATTGATGTAAAGGTTTAAAGTTTTACTTATTGTTATTTCAAGTGGGCCTTGTTTGCTCACTCTTGCCAATAAAATTTCTTACAGCTAAAGTTGAAACTGGTGACGTACCTAGCACCAGTAAGGGAAAAGGAAAGATGAATAAATGCTGAAGATTTGTAATAGTTTGATAGTTTATTTTTCAGACTTTGGTTTAATGATTGTAATGAAGTTATTTTTAAATTTTCGCATTGAATGATTGTTTGTAAAGGTTAGATAACCTGGGAGATATTTTATTTAAGTTTAATCCTGTATGGGCAGGTTTTCTTTTATTATTCAATTCTTCTACGAATGGGTAGTTAGTAAATGAATATTTTGATTACGTGAACACCAAATCTTGAGGAAATTGAAGTACCAGAATTTGGGGGTGTCACAGATGGTTTAATAACCATTGAGCCCTCATCTAGGATTTCCTATAAATAGGAAGCTCTTAATTCATTTTGTTGGTTGTTCATTTTCCTCCAACACCTTATACATAATAAGTTGAGAGCTTATTTACTTGAGAGAATAAGCACATAAAAGCTAGACTTCTATTAGATTTTCCACAACAACTTATAGCTTAATGGCTTGAGAGAAAAAGCTAGAGAAGCTTGAGTTCTTATTAACCAAGAAGCAAGAAGAAGTTTGAGGTTTAGCAAGTGATCATCAAGAGTAAGTAATTCTTAGACCATGTTTCTCTTTCTCTTCCATTCTTAGAGAAGGGGGTATTGGTAGAACTAGTATGCTAAGGAATGATAAACCAAAGGGCTTAAGTCTTAATAAGCCGTATAAATCATGAATAAGCTATTCATAATCATTTAAGTTATGAACTTGTGAAGATCAATAATGAAAGTATAAGAACTTGTGAGAATTGGTAATATGTTTCCATTAAGAATTTAGCATGATTAATAAAGAGGTAAGAATAAGGATTAAAGGACTTAACTTATAAATAAGTCATAAGCAATGAAATCAAGTATGTTATACTTTAATAAGTAAATAAGTTCATGAAGAACATGTAATGATTCACATGATAATAAGAAGCATGAAAAATGGATAGAAGTCATTATCCATAATAAGTTATATGAAAAGAAGACATAGTTATGAGTATTGAAAATATAAGTAATTTAGATTTTTATAAGTTCTAAACTAACAATGAACTAGTAATAACTTATCATGAATATAAGTTAACGAAGCATTTATGTCAAGATGATAGTATGATGGATTGAATCCAATTGAAATGGCTTAAAAATCTCAAGTAATGAAGTTTCGCCGGAATTTACACGATTAGACGACGATCGTCGAATTCGTGAAATTCTCGGATTGGAAGTCGAATTTTGATATTGAGCTTGGAAACATTGGTTTTCAATAAAGACAAGTCATATTTGTCATTATAGAGTTGCGGACTCAAAAATGGTTGGATTCCGACTTAGAACGAAGAAACGAGCATTGAACGTTCACGAACGTTTATCGTTTTCGTTGAAAATGGACTAATAGGTGAATTTTTAGCAAACGAAGTCAAATAGATAAAATTCTTGAATGATCATGTAGATTACGTAATTTTTGAACCGTAGGCTTTTGAACGAGCCAATTCGGACTTATAACGAAGAAGTTATGCGTCCGGGAAGTTCACAAAATTTCAAAACTGAAATTGTTTTCTGTTGCACAGAGTTGGCGCCGCGGCGCCCACCCTAGGCAAAATGACCCGCGCCGCGCCGCGGAACAGTAACCGAGCACACTGCAAGAGTTCGCCGTAACGCGACCAGTAACACTGAGACTTGCACCACAGCGCCGAGTCCGGTCTCCAAGCCCTAATGGGCGACGCCGCAGCGCGGCTTAACAAAGGAATACTGGCGCCGCAGCGCCAGCCTTAAAACATAGACAATGAAGAATGGTTACAAGTGGAACATGAATGGGAATTGTTAACAATGAGATAAAGAACTTAATCAGACATTGTTAAGTCATGATTAAACCCTAAGTAAGATCACTTAGGGTTAAAAGAAAGTCAATTAAAGATGAACGTGAACGATACGTAATAAGTACACATAACCAATGACGATCGAGTTTCGATTAATAAATGTAGGGACGTTAGTAAGCTGTGAGGAAGGATAATTAACTCGAACCGAGTTGTATTAATGAAATAATTTCATTAAGTCATAAAAGAGAACGAAGTTGGTAAGAATGATGTAAAGGAATGACGGAAAGCCGGAACCCATAATAACAAATCTAATACGGGATTAGATTGAGAAGTAGGGTAAGATTCTTTAGGAACTATGTATGTTCATTCATGACCTAATGTGGTATGTTATGTGATTATGTATTGAAGAGACTGTAAAGACTCAAAGGAAACGTAATTATACTGTAGCAGACGCTGAAGGCAAGTTTTTCTTAAACGCTTGTCTAACCTTCGTGTTAGCCAGGTTTTCAAATGATTCACATTATGAGATGCATGTATGGTTTTGAAGAAAGAGTCGATGCCAGTTTTAGCTCGGCTAGACTAATCGTAATAGATTGATTGAACTGTTTACAAGTCTTTTAATATAGAATTGCTAACGCTATCCTACGCCAAGTAATTGGTACGGATTCAAGGTAAGCCTGATTATGAATAAACAAATGTATTTTCATTGAGTATTCGATGGGCACGTGAGGTTGCCACAAATTAAACGTACACACGTTTAATGGATGTAGTGTTGATCAACATAGGGTACTATAGGCTGATCACCTAGATGTACTCGTAAGATATGTCGGACTTACGGACTTTGTGTCGGGTTGTCCTTTTCAAAGAAACTATAAGACGTTCACGTCTTGAACCAGAATTGATGAATTGATGAATATTGTTATTGCAAAATGTTTTGAAGGAAAAGGAAAGCTATTTTGAATTATTGATAGTACTTCGTGACTATCATCCAGTTATTGAAGATATACGATTCCTATGTTTCAAGTATGCCTTTAAAAATGAAATTGTTGTACTTGCTGAGCTTGTTATGCTCACACTTGCTTGAACCATATGATTGCAGCTTAGACGATATGACAAAAGGATTCGACAAGGATAAAATGAAGGCTAAAGCGAGCTTGTAGATTACCTATATAATTGTATAGGTTTGTAATGATCATATTTGATATTATGACAAGAATAAATGTAACGGTTATAAAGAATCTGGGGAATGGTAGTATTGTTTTGGAATATATATAAGACATATTCGTTCTTTTGAGGCATTTCAATTGAATGTTTGTGTGAACTGTAGCACCGTGGAGCACCATCTGTTGGGTTGAAAGAGACCCGAATTTGGGGGCATCACAATTCTGCTACTACTCTACTTCAGTATTCAATCTTCTACTAAGGTAAGGGATATTAGTTGTTGTATTCGTACGGGGTATTATTTCTTTCGTATTCATGAAGAGAGATATTTTCTTTCAATACTCGTAAGGGTTGTTATTCCATTCTTTATAATTCTGTTGGAATAACCTATCTACGCGGACTACCACATGCATGGTGAAATCTTTTCGTTATTCCATTCTTTGTTATTCTGTTGGAATAACCTGTCTACGCGGACTACCGCATGCATGTTGAAATGCTTTTGTTATTCCATTCTTTATTATTCTGTGGGAATAACCTGTCTATGCGGACTACAGCGTGCCTGGTGAATAACCCTTCGTATTCAATTGTTATTAAATTGTGGAAATGATATGTCTACGAGGACTATCGCATGATAGTTAAAAATTCATTTATAATTTCTTATATTTCATTTCAGATTCCTAACTCTAAACTTACTACGGTAAGTATTGCTTCTATAATTCCTGAAATGATCAGAAATTCCTTGAGTATTATTTTCTGTATCCAAGTTGTCTGTTATGGTTTCTATCTTTGATTGAATCTATGTTTTGAACTTTATTCTTGAATTTTGCTCCACAATTGATTATTATAGAGTATTCTTGAATTTGGATAAACTAAATCATGAATCCCTAATCGTGTCCTTTATCTCATTAGATTCGTTCTTTAAAATATTTTTCATCATCCTCAGTCTTAAATGGTGATACTTGGTGAATATCTTTGGCATGTAGTGCAAAGATGAATGATTACCTAATGAATATCTTCATCCCGTAGTACAAAGATGAACAGGTGATGAGATGAACATGAATACCCCCAAACTTAAACCTTTGTTTGTCCTCAAACAAAAACACAAAAGGACTAAAAATAAACAAACTAACTCAACTACATGAATGCATATGCATGATCTACTTCCTAATATACCTACGAATCCAGTAACAAATCAGTATGATATACAGCAACAGGCCTCAAAGATACCATTGGTACTTAAACAATATATCCAATCAAGTCAAAATCCATAACTCTAACCAATTAGTCAATCCAAACATGTCATCACCCATGTTGTGTGTGTGTGTGCTTGTTAACCATTCTAACCAACCACAGTTCAAGATAATCACATAACAAACTTCTTAGAAGGAAAATTTCAGTTCCAATTCAATTACTTTTGTGAACATGATAACTCCGGTTAAAACTATGCAATTGCCAAGTCTAAGGGTAAATACAGGATTTATTTATACTTTTATTCAACCACGAGGGCATTTTTGCTCTTTCTCGTGTTTTGTTCAATTTTTTTTATTTTATTTTTCTCATGGCTGTGCAATGTCTTATTCCCTTAGGCTTTTCAATGCTACCTTAACGAGCTTTCGACCAATGACTCCCAAACCATTAAGACCTTAGGGCGCTAGGTGTAAAGACAATCCCCTCGGGTTTACTTACTCAAGTAGTAAAGGCCACAAAACTAGACAAGCATGCCACAGTGTTTATTCATTTTTTTTCCTTTTTCTAGATTTTCTATTTTTTTTTCTTTTCATTTTCATTTTGTATATATATAACCAATAGATTCCCCCAAACTCAGGCTTTTACATCATTCCAACCTTTACCGCCAGTTCACTAATTTCCTTAAATTTTAACTAAGATTTTCCCTCAGAAACAAATTATGAAACCCTTGAACCAAGTGGATTAAAACAGTTAAACTATAAGTGCTAACTGGTTACATAAATTTCAGACAGGCTCAAATTTTCTTCATGTTTAAAATTAGAACTCATCATCAATTATCAACACTATTCAAGTTACCATGCAAAACCAATCTTATCATAGGCCGAGCTAAGACCACACCAACTGATCACACAGATTCATCCAAAAAAAATGCAATTATACTACATGAACACATACTAATGCAACACATATATGAATATGCAAATAACTACCATGTATTATATGCAACCTAAAAAAACACAACGCTAACACAAAAAAAAACGAACTACTATGCAAATAATTAACTATATGCAGTACGACACTGAAATGCCCTCAAACTTAAACTAGACATTGTCCTCAATGACTAAAATAGAAAAAATTAAAACAGATGACTTCCCTAAAAATATAGCAATCTTCCTCCTTGTCCGCTAAGTTTGGAGAATAGGCTAAGCACATGGAACAAATTGGGCACCATACTTGAATTTGACATGAATAACCTGTAAACCATGATAGACACAATTTTATTAAATCCTAAACTACTAATATAAAACCTAATAAAAACTAAAAATAAAAATTAAACTTGGGTTGCCTCCTAATAAGCGCTTGTTTTATAGTCTCAGCCTGACTTCTTCAATTCGCTATCCAATTCCCCTACGAAAATTGAGGAACCCTCCATCCATCAGTAATAATGTCTCTTTTGGGAGGTTTGTGACACCCCCAAATCCGAGTACTTCAATTTCACGGGATTTGGTGTTCACTGTACAAATATCATCTATCTATCTACCCAATATAAATGCAAACCATGCAATAGATAGAAATAAAATCTTCCCTTAAAGGTTACATCATCTGAATAATAATAATACAATCCCAGGTTAAACTAACCTTAAAACATCTGTGCGGAATCATAAACAATTAAGTCTTAACAACATCATACTCAAGTCTTAAACATAAATACATCATCAATTAAAAATAACAAGTCTTCATCACTTGCTAACTTTGCCTTTGCCCTTACTAGTGGAAGGTTCGTCAGTTCTTTCGTTCTTAACTGCAATGTTATTATATAGCAAGAGTGAACACTATTGCCCACAAGTATAATAATGAAACAACAATATAATAACATGCGAATAAATCAAAGACATCTGAATAAAAGCTCAACTTTTGAATCAAGAATGAATAATAAGAATCAAAAGAATTCTGAGGGTCATAAGACCTTGAACTATGTCCTAGGTTAACAAGGGTTATACTTGAAACCTTTAACAGTCATAAGACTATGGACCTTCTTCTCGTACTTAGGGGGATCAGCCCTTAGTATCATACTGTGCACAATATCTTAACGCTAACGCATAAGTAAATCCCTTTACAGGGTTGTTCATCTCAGTTTGACATTCGAGTCTGCACCAAAGGAAGTTTGGTTTGGATAATTCAATAAGGGTTCTGAAATTTAGAACGTTCATCAACCAAGGACTAGTTGAATCAAGAAGGTTCACTAGTCTAAAAGGTTCAACAATAATGATATTCAATATGAATAATAATTTCAATAAGTATACAATAGAACAATTATTGTATAACTGAATCATGCTTTGAAAGATAATCAATCTTTAATATACATTTGAACTTGAATAATATAATTGATAATTTACTCAAGGTAAATAATAAACTTGAACAATAATGACAAGTAGGGTTAGGAAACTTGCTCAAATTTAAGAGTTTAAGTTTAGGAAACTTGCCTCGTGCGTAGATTATACTTAACTAAACTCGTTCTTTGAGTTTAATCCTACATACCATTCACATACACAATACCAGTTAATTATACTTTAACTAATTATCAAAACTCTTTCTCTTTGTCTACTTTAATTATTGACTATACTTAGTCAATTTATCACATTTACTGTCACATAATATCACTTCATGAATAATAATCTAATTATGTATTCAATCATTAAATCCACATGTAATTATGTTATTTACATGTTAAGCATCTATTTTAATATCACATTATACCTCTAACATGTTTACATGTTCATTACATTAATCCACTAACACATTGTTAGACATAAACATTTTTAATATCTCATTCCTAAAGTTTCTGGGGAGTGGCGTTGCGGCGCCACTGTTGTACTAAGGAGTCGCGTTGCGGCCGGACACTTGGCGCTGCGGCGCCGTGGAGCTGCGGCTCGGTTCTTGGCGCTGCGGCGCAGTGGCGCAGCGACACGGGAAATACACAGGCAACCGATGCTGCGGCGCTGCGTACCAGGCACAGAAATGGCAGTTCGCAAAAATCGCAGAACATGCCAATTTCTCCCAAATTCTTATTTTCTACTCGAAATTAGACATACCCACATGTTATAATTCATGTATAAACATTACTCAACCCCTATAGAGTGATTTTAACCCATCTAAACACTTAATAACAGAATTAAAATCTATAATTTCACTGACTTTGATGTTTATGAAGGTTTTATAAAATAAAACATATAATTTAACACTATGGGTTCGTTATAACCCCGAATCCGTCCGTTTAAGGCTTGATCTCTTCGTGTTAACATGCACAACAATATACAAGTGTAAAATTTAGGGATAATATACGATCATTACACAAAATATAACGTGTTTGGCCATAAGGCCAAACCCAAACTCTGTAATTTTGTAAAACATATGTACGACATGTTTTCATGACACTGATGTTATGGTTTACAACATATATATAATTAAACACGATTTGATATAATCATAACACACATACAACCCAAAATCATTGCTCCTAACCCAATTACAGAGGTTTAAAACCAAAACTATGAAAGCCATGTTCATGGAATTTAAATGACGTAAAAATTTGTAATTGGGAAGGAGGAGATTACCCTGTAGAGTATAAGGTATAGTATAGGAGATGAATTGAAACTCTTTCTCAAACTTTTCTCAAACACCAAGCAAACTCTCTCACAATTTTTCTCAAACTCTCTCTGTGATGTTTTTATCAGACTTATGCAATAATGAAAATGAAAAGAATAAAAGACGTATGAATAAATAAAAGATCAAACTGACGCGCATCATGGTCAGTTGCCCATCATGGGTTAACTGGCCATAACTCCTCTAAGGCCACGTTTGGTTAGCAACTAGGCTCCAAAACTCTTTATTTTAATAAACCTTTTATCATATAGTTTGAAAATGTCACACCCAATTCATAAAATAAACTCATATCTTATTTAATTTAATATAAATAAAATATAATAATTTCTCATAATTTTACATAGTCACATAATTAATTATCTCATTAATAAATAATGTCAATTTATTAAATCTCTAATTAATAATTAAATTAATTAAAATACCAATATGCTTATTAAATATTTTTTTTAATACAATAAGCTCACATAATCACATACTTTGATCATAAAAATTCTCTACATTAATTTAATAAATGTAACACATCTAATTAAATTAATCTACCACAATTGCGTCAAATAATTATTTAATCTAATGATTAAATCATCAAAAAATATTTATTTAATTCAATAAATATTAATATTAATGTACAAAAATCTCGTTCGTCACAAGGTTCCCATTAGCAAAGACCCTTGAATTAATGTCACCTAGCATGCTCTTTGTAGATAGGTTCCCTATTAAGAACGTCCAACAACTAGGTGTTTTCTCCATTATGTCTATGATCAGATTGGGGCATTGAAGCTTAATAAACATAATGTGATCTTCCTCTATCTTCTCCTTTTCATCCCACCATGACTCCACAACTGTACTAGCTCTTATGTCACAAAGAGATTTGCCGACGACATGACTGCCAATTGGGCATAGTTTTGCAAAACTACCCGGATTCTTGAACTTTGGTGGAGAAGGTACATGGTACACTATCAAAATTGGCTCATCTTCGTTGGTACTCAAAGTTAGATCTTCGTCGATCTCCTTTTCTTGGTCTCCAAGTCTTTCTTCTCTTTCAACAGCTATATCATTTAGCACATCCAGTTGCAGATTTGGTTCGGGCTCAACATCAGTCTCGGCATCCATGTCATAGAGCCAAGTGTATTGAGGACAAATGTTCGAGGCATTGGTTAGTTGTTCCGTTTGGCTCTTAAAATTTTGACTCAATATCTCTTGATTAATCCTCCTCTCCTCACATGAAGCTATGTACTTGGACAAAACTTCCTCCAAATTTGAATGTTCTTCCTGTTGTAGTGGAGGTGGACACGAGAAATACGGTGGGTACGTTGGACTTGGAGCATAAAATTGATCTTGATGAGTATGGCTCCATGAAAAATTTGTGTGATACCCCCAATCCTGATAATAGTTGTTGGGATAGACATAATTGTTGGGGTAATCACCACCATACGGTACCGGCTCAAAACTGGTGGTGCATTGATGACTCATATGATTTCCAGCATAATAATCACAAGTAACCGCCACACTTTGACGACGTTGAGCTTCAAAAGCTTCGAACCTCTTCGAAAGTATCTCAATTTGTGCTGATAATGCAGAAAGTGTTGTCGCGAGTCCATCATTCTCCGTTTCCATTGGTTGAGTCATGTTTGCCATCATTCGCCTCCGTTGGGTTGCGATAACCTCCAACGTCTTCGAAGTTGCTTCAATTTGTATTGGCTCTATAGAAGATGTATTAAGTCCATCAATCCCTGTTTCCCTTGGTTGAGTCATGAAAGTGTATGGCCATTGATACGCAAAGTCATCCATGGTACCTGAAAAGAGAGAAATATAGGAAGAGAATTAAAAATAAAAATAAAAATGTTTAAATTAAGACTAATTTGATTGAAATTAATATTGGTAAAAATTTATTAAATTAATTCCCCGGCAGCGGCGCCAAAAACTTGTTGATCAATTTCGCAATCAATGAATACGTGCAAGTATACACGGTCAACAAGTAATAAAGTGAAAGTAGAGTATCGTTCCCACGAGGAATTATTTAATAAAAATTACCAAGTACTAACTCTTAACCAAATCAATTTTATTTATACAACCATAAAATATGATTTTTATAATTAAGAAAATTAAATTAAACAATTAAAAGAGATTATTCTAAAATAAAACAAATAAACAAAACTAAGATTTTAACGAATGAATTCAGATAAATAAGGATTAAGACTTCAATATCTCCAATTATGAACTGTAAATTAATTATCCAATTATCCCAATTATTATGCCTACTAAATTGTTAATAGGAATTCTCAAATGCCAAAAGTCCTTTTTCAAGTGATCAATTGACTTCTATTTAATCCAAATTAATCTTGCTATATTCTTATGCAAAATAATTGAATTAAACTCTTTCCAATCCCAATTCCTTATGTGTTACATGCAGCGAAAAGATATTTCCATTCCATTCACAAACCTAATTATTCATTATGCAAATAACTAAGTCACATGTCACCCTGCCCAGTTCTAACCCTAGAATTCCTCTTTCAATTCCTTCTAGAGTAACAAAGTAATTACTGATCAAATAATTAGTCAATAAGCACAAGGCAAGATAAACAATTCACTTTGACACAAATAATTGGAACAAATCAAATAACTAATTTATAGACATAAAAGGTTCAATTGAAATCTTAATAAAAGAGTTAGTTCATAATTAATGAATTAAAATCAAGAATCTGCAACTGAATAGACATTAAAAGATAAAAGTATGATAAGAGAAGAGAATATAATCTGTTGCCAGCAAATCTGATGCTCCCCTCTTGCTCCTGCTCTTGATCTTCAATGATCTCCAAATTGCTTCAATCTCCAAAACTAATAAGAACTAGGGTTATGTTCTAATCTAATGGAGTGTATCTCTAATCTAATCTATGTAATCCCTTTTTATTTTATACCTTACATCATATATTTATAGGTTACAAGTCCAATTTTTAGCTTAGGAACAAATCCAATCCAATTTGGAGTCAAAAAGGTGTCAACATTCGCCCCAAAATGCGTCCAAGCCTTACCAGACACTTTCCCAGTGCCCCAGCGCTGGGCATAGGCCTGAAATGGGCACCCCGGCGCTGGCCACTTTCTAAAAATTTTCTGCTCTAACGTCCTTTGGGAAAATGGCCATAACTTTTTCGTTCGAACTCCGATTTAGTTGATTCAAGATGTTCCGGAAAGAGGAGACGTAGATCTACAACTTTCATTCTTTGAGTATTCCGAAATAAGGTCCGAAGAAATACTCAAATTGGCTTTGAAGTGACTGCTGTGTAAATGGCAAGCTAAAAATGCAAATCTAGCCACCCCAAACGTCGATCCAAGTAACTTTTGTCCGAATTCCTACAAAACAACTTAAAACAAACATGAATAGACACAAACACTTAAAATCAACCAAAAGATTAAGCTTAAATACACTCAATTATGAATATAAAACTCACTCATCAATGAACATGACCAACTGGTGATACAAAAGTATATCTTTAGCCCGTAGTGCAAAGATGAATATTTGATTCAAAATGTATATTGATTGATGTTACAGGGATAAAATATTGATGATGGACTTTTAAATTCATAGATGACAGTAGATTTAATTCTCTACTTGACTCTTCTAATGAATTATTATTTTCACTTCGAATATTGATCTAAAACTGGTTGTCTATTATATTTTATCTGATTTGTTGAAGGCTAACGATAATTTGTTTTTCATTATCTTAGTCATAATATTCTTTACTAGGCTAGTTGAGCTCACCCTTTTCCTTTTTGCTTCATTTTTCTTCTCAAGAGGAGAGAATATAGCGGGAACTAGTCGGGGTATGGAATGATAGATCAAGATAGTTGTTTAGTAGTCCTCACTATTTTGTAAAATAGTGTTTCAATAATTATAATGAGGACTTATTTGAGTTTGAATACTGTCTAGAAGACAATATTTGTATTTAAACTCACAGTATATGTACTGTCGTATTTTGCACGACAATTATAATAATAAAGTTGTGACGCCCCCAAAGTAGGTATACATCACCCATCTTGAGTCACCAAATACATGGTACAGAATTTAAATACAAACTTCTTTTATACAGTACGGCAAAACGTAGCTGAGAGTTTCAACACGGATAATGTCTCATAGAGAGTATCCAAACTCAAATAAAGTCCTCATTACAATTATTATCACACTATTTCACTGAATAGTGAGAACTACTAATGCAAACATTTGGACCGTCACTCCGTTCCCCGACTAGTCCCAGCTATATTCTCATTTCCTGAAGAGAATAATGAAAACAAAGGGTGAGCTTAACTAGCTTAGTAAGAAATATTATGACTAAGATAATACAGAATAAATTATCGTTAGCCTTCTACCGTGTTAAACTGATAAAATATAATAAACATCAAGTTTAACTGCAGCGGAACAAGCAATCCATTAGAATAGTCAAGTAGAGCATGGTATCTACTATCTTCTATGATTTAAAAAATTTATCATCAATTTTATCGCTGAGACTCAGCTTAATAAATAAACCACATCATCGAATCATCCCTGCACTGCGGGATAAGGAATTTCATGTAATCATCAATGGTCATGATTATACCGAATAATTCCTAGTCATAATCATACCAACAACTGTCCATCAATGCACTACATGCCAATAAAGATTTTTATCACATCATTTGTAACATTACGGTCATGATTATACCGAATAATCCCTAGTCATAATCATACCAATCAATAGTACATCTATGCACGTAAGCCACAGATGACTTTTATCATAATATAAGCCTGAGGATGATGATAATGATATAAGAATTCAATTAAAAGAAAACAAAAGATAAATTTTTAAAGATTTATAACATAATTTATCTATAATTCAATAATGTCCAAATTGTCAACATGATACTGCTTTGTGGAGTAAAATTCAAGAATAATATTGTATCAAAAATAATTTGGACAGCAAGGAAATCAATTTTTTTATCATGAATAATTCTCCAGGTGAATAGTAACCTAGTGAATAGTACCCCGTAAATAGTACTTCAAGAATAGTACCCCATAAATAGTACCCCGTATAAAGAGGTACCTGTTAAAATCTTGGATAAGAAGGATCATATTCTACGCTACAAGGTTATACCTCAAGTCAAATTTTTGTGGAGAAATCACGATGTTGAGGAAATGACCTGGGAGTCAGAATCTGAAATGAAGTCAAGGTATCCTCACCTCTTCGACATACCAGGTATGCACCCTAATTTTGAGGACGAAATTTCATAAGAATAGGAGGTTGTAAGACCCCAACTTTTGTGAATAAATATTAATTTTTCTCGAAATATATTTTTGAATATTATGGTGTGGATTTGATATAATGTTATAGTTGTGGGTATTATTTACAAATTTTGCAAAGTAAGCAAGTGGTTATATAATATTCGATTGGTCGGGAAATATTCATTTTAACAAGAAATATTCGTACGACGGCACAATAATTGGTGGACCCCACAACGGAAGTATTGTCGTAGTTAGAAAACGACAGAATTATCTTTTTATAAAAATAACGGCGAATGTTTTACCGTTAAACTGTTGAACTACCTGGCGGTAAAAGTACAGTAATAGGCGTGGTTGCATTGTAGCACACAGTATTGATTATTGATGCTTACGTGAGAAGTCACTCAGTTATACTCAATTATTGTTACAGTAGTTGATGCATAATATCTCTCATATTATTGATTCAATTATTGTCACAATATCATCTGCATAATATCTTATATTATTAAATCAATAATTGAGATGACAAAGTTATTCATATTATTATTTGTAATATTGACAATGTCTAGAAAGTTCTGTCGAGGAGAGGTTTGGTCACCTAATTACACGCCAATAGGGAGAAATTCTTATCGGAAAGCCCCCTCTTTCCTGAAAATATTGTTAAATCCTTATTCAGATGATACTATGACAATAATTGAATCAATAATATGAGAGATATTATGCAGCAATTACTGTAGCAATAATTGAGTATAACTGAGTAACTTCTCACGTAAGCATCAATAATCAATATCGTGTGCTACTATACAACCATGCATATTACTATACTTTTACCACCGGGTAGTTCAGCAGTTTAACGATAAAACTTTCACCGTTATTTTTATAAAAAGATAATTATGTCATTTTCTAACTACGACAATACCTCCGTTGTGGGGTCCACCAATGCTTGTGCCGTCGTACGAATATTTCCTGTTAAAACGAATATTCCCCGACTAATTGAATATTATATAACCACTTGCTTACTTTACAAAATTTGTAAATAATATCCATAACTATAACATTATATAAAATCCACAACATAATATTCAAAAATATATTTCGAGAAAAATTAATCTTTATTCATAAAAGTTGGGGTCTTACAACCTCCCCTTCTTATGAAATTTCATCCTCGAAATTAGGATGCGTACCTGGTATGTCGAAGAGGTGAGGATACCTTGACTTCATTTCAGATTCTAACTCCCAGGTCATTTCCTCAACATCGTGGTTTCTCCACAAAACTTTGACTTAAGGTATAACCTTGGAGCGTAGAATATGATCCTTCTTATCCAAAATTTTAATAGGTACCTCCTCATACGTTAAATCTTCCGCTATCTCTTTCGGTTCTAATTCATTAACGTGGTTCGAGTCTTTCACATATTTACGTAACATAGATATGTGAAAAACGTTATGAACACGAGACATACTTGGCGGTAAGGCGAGTCTATAGGCCACAGTTCCTACTCGATCGATGATTAAAAATGGGCCAATGAATCAAGGATTGAGCTTTCCTCTCTTTTCAAATCTCGTAACTCTTTTCCATGGAGCAAGACGTAACAACACATGATCTCCAATATTGAATTCCACGTCCTTTCGATGAAGATCAGCATAACTCTTTTGTTGATCTTGTAAGATTTTTATACGTTATCGGATCGATTGAATCTTTTTAGTAGTCATACATACTAATTTCGGTCCCAACAACGTCACTTCACCCACCTCATCCCAGCATATTGGAGAACGACACTTTCTACCACACAACGCCTCAAATGGAGCCATGTCAATACTTGCTTGATAACTGTTGTTGTAGGAAAACTCCACCAATGGTAAGAACTTGTCCCAACTTCCTTTCAAGTCAAGGACACAGAGTCTTAATAAATCTTCAAGAGTTTGAATAGTCCTCTCCAACTGCCCGTCCGTTTGAGGATGATATGCCGAACTAAATCGTAAATCTGTGCCCATAGCTTTTTGTAAACTAACCCAAAATCGTGAAGTGAATCTTGGGTCTCGATCAGAAACTATAGATACTGGCATACCATACAATCTTATAATCTCGTTTATGTACATACGAGCAAGACGTTCAAGTGTATAAGTTTCTCGTATCGGTAAG
Source organism: Panax notoginseng (assembly GCA_016801055.1). NCBI lineage: Eukaryota > Viridiplantae > Streptophyta > Magnoliopsida > Apiales > Araliaceae > Panax > Panax notoginseng. The sequence goes on along the minus strand of CM029023.1, from coordinate 101,934,777 downwards.
AAATGAGCAGACTTGGTCAATCTATCAACAATGAGCCAAATCGTATCTATACCTTGAGAAACCTTGGGAAGACCAGTAACGAAATTTATGGTAATGTGCTCCCACTTCCATTCTGGAATTTCAAGTGGTTCCAATGGACCTTTTATCACTTGATGCTCCGCCTTGACTCGTTGACAAGTTAGACACCTTGAGATAAACCCCACTATTTCTCTCTTCATATTGCTCCACCAAAATGTATGTCGAAGATCACGATACATTTTGGTACTCCCAGGATGGATTGCAAACGGTGTGTTGTGCGCCTCCATCATGATTTTGTACTTCAAGTCAGAATCGTTAGGAACACAAAGTCTGGAGTTGACGCAAAGTATTCCTTCTTCATCGATTCTTGCTTCTGGAATAACACCTTCTTGCACTTTCTTCCTCATACGCATCAACTCCAAGTCTATAGCTTGAGCAGCTTTAACTTTATCGATTAAAGTCGGTCCTACTCGTATATTTGTCATCATCACATAGGTCCCTGGAGTCTTTAACTCTATCTCCATCATTTGTAAGTCATACAAAATGGGCCTTTGCGTTGACAATATTGCACTCGTGCCCACATATGATCTTCTACTCAATGCGTCACCTACTACGTTCGCTTTTCTAGGATTGTATTGAATGGTATGATCATAATCTTTCCATAGCTCAAGCCATCATCGTTGTCGCATGTTGAGTTCTTTTTAAGTGAAGAAATATTTGAGGCTTTTATGATCAATATAGATCTCCACCTTCTCTCCATACAGGTAATGCCTCCAAATCTTAAGCGCAAAAACGGCATCTGCCAACTCTAGATCATGAGTAGGGTAATTTCTCTCATATTCTTTGAGTTTTCGTGAGACATAGGCTATGACTTTTCCATGTTCCATGAGAACACACCCTAAACCTTTGCCTGAAGCTTCGTTGTATATGAAAAATCTCTCCGAACCAGCTGGTATTATCAGAACAGGTGCTGAAATGAGCCTCCTCTTGAGTTCTTGAAAACTCTTCTCACATTCCTCGCTCCAACCGAATTTTGTATCCTTTCGAGTCAGTTGAGTTACTTGAGTAGCGATTTGAGAAAATCTTTCCACGAACCTCCGATAATAACCAGCTATGCCCAAAAAGCTACGTACTTCGGTCACTTACTTAGGTTGCTCCCAGCTTTGAATTGCTTCAATCTTTGCCAAGTCAACAGATATTCTGTGATTTGATATCACGTGCCCAAGGAATGCTACTTCTTCAAGCCAGAAATCGCATTTCTTCAACTTGGCATATAACTTGTTTTCACGAAGCTTTTGGAGTATCAGCCTCAAGTGTTGCTCATGATCTTCACGGCTTTTGGAGTAAATGAGGATGTCATCAATAAAGACGACCACAAAGTGATCCAAATATTCTTTGAATACTCGGTTCATCATATCAATGAAGGTAGCACGAGCATTAGTCAATCCAAAAGACATGACTAGGAATTCGTAATGCCCATACCGAGTTTTGAGAGCAGTCTTTGGAATGTCATCAATTTTAATCTTTAATTGATGATATCCGGAATAAAGATCGATCTTTGAAAAGAATTTGGCGCCTTGCAACTGGTCAAACAGATTATCAATACGTGGCAACGGGTACCTATTTTTGATAGTGACATGATTCAACTCCTGATACTCAATACAAAGTCGCATACTTCCATCTTTCTTCTTTACGAATAGAACAGGAGCACCCCAAGGAGATGTACTAGGACGAATGAAATCGATGTCTAACAATTTCTGTAGTTGGGTTTTTAACTCCTAAAGTTCACTATGAGCCATTCGATATGGGGCTTTGGAAATGGGTTTTGTACCGGATTCAAGGTCGATACAAAATTCAATTTTACGCTCTGGGGGTAGGCCAGAAAGTTCTTCAGGGATTACGTCAAGAAGTTTATTAACAATAGAAATATCATTCAAATCTGACGTATTTCTGTTTAAATCCGTGACATGTGCTAAGAAAGCTTGACATCCGTTTTTTAATAAACGAATAGCTTTATGGCTTGATATGACAGTGATTGACTTTAGTGGTTTGGTTGCTTGAATTCGCATAATAGGTTGGTTAGGAATATGAAAGCTAACAACCTTATGAAAACAATCAATTTTAGCGTGATGAGTAGTTAACCAATCAATTCCTAAAATCACATCAAATGCAAGTATTTTCAAAGATATAAGATCGACAGGTAACGCGTGGTTACCGATTTGAATCAAACAAGACTTATAAACAGTTGATGTAATGAAGGCTTCTCCCAACGGAGTTTCAACAGATAAATCAAAGTCTAATTTCTCCAGAGTTAAATTTAAACGTTGAGCGCAAGTAGGAGAAATAAAAGAATGGGTAGAACCAGTATCAAATAAGGTATAAACTTCGCTAGAGTTTATGAAAAGCTTACTCGTGATCACCTTGTTTGTATTCCTCGCTTTTTGGGAGGTTACGAGAAACGCTATCCCTTGAACTACCGGTTTTGTCTTGTTTGGGACGGCCTTTGATGCCTCCATCCCAGCTAGACTTGACTTCGGTGCACGACAAAATCGTGCTAGGTGACCTTCTTTTCCACAATTGTAACATGCTTTGGACTGCTGTGTATAGTTAGGACTGATGTGTCCCTCCCATTTGCAGTTGTAACATACGACCGGCAGTCGTTCTCCTTCCTTAACAACAGGTGCTGGTTCTGACGTCCTTCCATCATTATTGAATCTCCTCTTCTTGAAATTCTCACTTTTATTATCTTGGCCATGATTACCACGAAAGTGGTTACCATTTTTGGCATGTTAACTTCAACCACGTTTGTTGTCACCGCTTCGATGATTGCTACCACTGGTATTATCATTTTGTCGGCTGCTCTCTCTTGGTTGGGTTGACTCGTTATTGAGCTCCAATAACTGTGCCCTATTTCTAACATCTGAATACAAACACAGTTTGTGAGAAATTAGATATTGACGTATCTCAGGTTTCAAACCTCTTAGAAACATCCGCGTCATTCTTTCCTCGTTATTAACCAAGTGGGACACAAACCGGGACAACTCGGCAAACTTAGCTTCGTACTGCGACACAGCCATATTGTTTTGCTCCAACTTGATAAACTCTACCTCCTTCATGTGACGAATACTTTCGGGAAAGTACTTGTCGTTGAACTGGTTTTGGAACTTCTCCCAAGACATCTTCAGTACGGTAGGTTGAGTACGCTTTATCGATTCCCACTAGTAATCTGCCTCTCCTCGCAACATAAATGTGACACCCCCAAATCCCGGTACTTCATTACCTCAAGATTTGGTGTTCACTTAATCAAAATATTCATATCTACTACCCAATCATAATAAAAATTGAATAATAAACCTTCCTTTAAGGGATTACATTAATAAAATCTCCCAGGTTATCTAACCTTTAAGTACAATCATTCAAATGCGGAAATTAAATAAATACTTCATTACATCAATCAAATTAAAATCTGATAAATAACTGTCAACATATTACAAGTCTTCAATACTTGTTCATCTTCCCCTTTCCCTTACTGGTGCTAGGTACATCTACCTTCTCATCCTTAGGTGTAATGGTTATATAAGCAAGAGTGAGCAAACAAAGCTCACTTGAAATAAAAATGGATAAACTTTACAACATTTGCCAAATAATAGGCTTAATAGAACTGAATGATATGTTCTATTAACATTCTGAAATATACTACTGAGGCTCTAATGACCACGAACTATGTCCACAGTTATAAGTAATCTTTCAACTTTAACTTTAACAGTCATAAGACTATAAGGACTCCACGTACTTAGGGGGATCAGCCCTTCGTACAATGTATTGTGCACAACCATTTCAACGGTAAGCGTAAACCCCTAATAATAGGGTTGTTCATCTCAGAAAGAAAGTCCGCACCAAAGAAAGTTTGGTTTGGATAAGGTTTCAAGGGTAATTTGAAGTTTAACGATCATCAACTAGGGAACTAGTTGAATCAACAATGCTTGATAACACAATAGTTGTTTAATAACAACATAACATGGAACATTTGAGAATCATAGGTGAACTGACTATATTCTAAACTCATGCTTGAAAATAACTAGAGAGCGTGAGTATTGATCAAAATGAAGAAAATGATAAACCTTGGCTTGAACAATAAGAAGCTAGGTCTGTGATCTTGCCAAATTAAAAATTTAGTTACCGAACATGCACTGATTGATAGCAAGCTGGAAACAATGCTTACTCCACATGGTAATAAACTATACAAAGTGATTGAACCATTCAACACAAGGAATTAAGGTTCAAGAAACATTTATTATAAAAGAATGGTCTAGAGAAACTTGTTTAACAGTAAACAAGTTAGAGTAAGCCAACAATGATTAGAATTCCAATAACTTTAGATTTAAAACATGCTCAATGTAAATAGATGAGATTTTGGAACTTGCATCATCATTAATAGACTAGATACAAGAAACTTGCACAATTATTATAAAAGTAGAGTTAATGAACTTGCTCAATGTAAAAAGATAAGTTTAGAAACTTGCCTCGAGCGTAAGGTATAATATTAAACTCACGTTCACCTACATATAGGTTTAGAACCACCGTCTATTAGATATACTAACATTCACGTTCCAATATAACACGCATTTCTAGTTAGACTTATTATTTTAGCACAAGTCTTAAGCTACCATACAAATATCAGAAATTACAAGTGTTAACCTTCATAATACCTGTTTACTATTCATTATGCTCACTAAGTTCTAATATACCACATTCATCACTTTCTAATCATTCAAACTTTGAATTTATTAATTACATATCATGGTTCTATTTTAACCTTCTTACTACATGTTTGACACTTAATCATAACCTTAGACCAAGTGGTAAGGCTTTCCCAAAATCTGTAGTAGCAGCAAAAGGCTCTGCCTCAGATCAGTGTATGGCGCAGCTGCGCCACACACAGCGCAACTGTGCCTGCACAGTTTTTAGCCTTGACACCAATGCAACTGCGCTGGTGCACAGACAGAGGCAAAAATGGCATGAACAGTAGCCGTTTTTAGCCCAACTAACACGAATTTCACCCACCAAACAGTGAAATTAACATATAAAATAAATATAACACTATCATAAACATGATTGCTAACATATTCATCAACATAGAATAATTTAACAACAACTAAAACTATTTTAATTTCTCAAATTTCATATTTTCATACATAAACACCATTTTTGAGTTCCTTAGACAAAAATCAACACTGTAAACATGATTCTTGTCCAAATAGCTTCATTCAAATTACGTTATCTTCGTTTCTTAATAGACTAGCATAATCAAGCCTCAATTCACACATTAACATACAAATTGACCATCAACATTGGTACTTACATGAGCCATATGAAAAATATACATACAAACATACACTGTCGTATTTTCCTACTGTTATCCAAATTTAGCATACAATTTCCTTGTTTAAACATAAACTCTAGTATTGCAATTAAATACTAATGCGATAATATAGTCATATAGCAACAATTCGAAAAGTATGGAATTCACAGAGTTTGAAATTCTTGCCGTAAGACTCATATATGTGTGTGTGTGTGTGTGTGTGTATATATAATGTTAAAGCTATGAATAATACCTTCAATTAGCTTGATAATCCTTTCTAACACTGAAGTTGCTATGAAATTCTTAGATTTCTCTCAAATTCTCTCTCTCAAGTTCTCTGAATTCTCTATTTCTCATACTAACAAATGGCCAAAAACCCAACTGCAAAACCTTATGCGTAAATAAAAAAATAAAACTTATATGGCCTTAATTCATATATCAAGTATATCAGTTAATACATATAACGTATATGTTATAAATATATTATATTTATAATTTTAATTTATTTTATTATAAATTCAAATTTTAAAAATCCAAAAGCCATAAGGCTTCGTTTGGAAAAACTCTTTAAAATTAAAGACTTAATATACTTAAGCCTTGTTTCGATAAACTCAATTAAAACTACTTTAATTTATTTTAATACTCCTTATAATATAGTTATTTGTCACACTATATTTAATTAAGTTTTCATACTTAATTAATTAATTCAAATAACAATTTATTAAATAAATCAAATCACATAACTCCATACAAATAATTAATCATCAAATTGAAATATTAATATAATAATAATTTCCTTAACTCATTAATTATTTATTTAACAAATAATTAACCAAATAAAATAAAATCAATTAAATAAATATCTATTCAACGATAAACACATCTATTAAATATTTATATAATTCAATAAATATTTAAACATTACAATTTAAAATTACGGATTGTTACAATAAAGGTGGCAAAGGGAACCTTTTGCTCCTCGGAGCATCCCAAGACATCAAATATCTTAGTGATCTGCTTTATCCACATCTCCGCCTTAAGTGGTTTTGACTCTCCAATAAACTCTAGTGGTCCCAGCTCCTTGAACTATTTAGCGGTGACCATCCGAGAGTTGCCAGTGTTTCCACCTGCATTTTGAACATGAGTCGTTCTCGCCTGATGTTGCATGAATTGCATAAAGCCTCTGAACATCTCATCGTTCATCATTTGGTCAGCGTTGTTATTTTCCTGAGGATTATTTCCGTCCTGATGCACATTATGTTGGGTATTGATCATTGGTGACTCAACGGTCTCACGTGCTTCATTGCTTATCTCAACATTTTCGAATGCCATTTTCAAATACTTCCATAAAACAAGGGTTAATTGGCATGTCACATATTATCCCTATACTCTAACCGACCAAATAAATACCAAATAAACTTAGGTAGGTCATACTAGCGAAAGAATTTTTCGTCTCTCCTTTCCTAGTTCTTGTCTCACATCTCAGCCAAGGATCATATCCCTAAGCTTTGATACCAACTGTGACGCCCCCAAAATAGGTATACATCACCCATCTTGAGTCGCCAAATACATGGTACAGAATTTAAATACAAACTTCTTTTATACAGTACGACAAAACGTAGCTGAGAGTTTCAACACGGATAATGTCTCGTAGAGAGTATCCAAACTCAAATAAAGTCCTCATTACAATTATTATCACATTATTTCACCGAATACTGAGGACTACTAATGCAAATATCTGGACCGTCACTCCGTTCCTCGACTAGTCCCAACTATATTCTCATTTCCTGAAGAGAACAATGAAAACAAATGGTGAGCTCAACTAGCCTAGTAAGAAATATTATGACTAAGATAATGCAAAATAAATTATCGTTAGCCTTCAACAGTGTTAAAATGATAAAATATAATAAACATCAAGTTTAACTACACCGAAACAAGCAATCCATTAGAAGAGTCAAGTAGAGCATGATATCTACTATATTCTATGATTTAAAAAGTTTATCATCAATTTTATCGCTGAGACTCAGCTTAATAAATAAACCATATCATCAAATCATCCCTGCACTACGGGCCAGGGATATTCATGTAATCATCAATGGTCATGATTATACCGAATAATCCCTAGTCATAATAATACCAACAACTGTCCATCAATGCACTACAGGCCAATGAGGATTTTTACCACATCATTTGTAACATTAAGGTCATGATTATACAGAATAATCTCTGGTCATAATCATACCAATCAATAGTACATCTATGCACGTAAGTCATAGATGACTTTTATCACAATATAAGCATGAGGATGATGACAATGATATAAGAATTTAATTAAAAGAAAACAAAGGATAAATTTTTAAAGATTTATAACTTAATTTATCCAGAATTCAATAATGTCCAAATTTCAATATGATACTGCTTTGTGGAGTAAAATTCAAGAATAATATTGTATCAAAAATAATTTGGACAGCAAGAAAATCAATTTTTGTCATGAATAATTCCCTGGGTGAATAGTAATCGAGTGAATAGTATCCCGTGAATAGTACTTCAGGAATAGTATCCTGTGAATAGTACTTTGTGAATAGTACTCATGAATAGTACTTTATGAATAGTACCCGTGAATAGTACTTTATGAATAGTACCCTGTGAATAGTACTTTGTGAATAATACCGTAAAAATGAATACTACTCATGGACAGTACTCCGGCATGAAAAGCTTAAAATTTAACAAGAATGTGTAGAAAATATCCTTGTGAAACGATACTAGATGAAGCGCAAATTTTAAGGATTTTCTACTAATTTCACGGAGTATAGAAGCAATACTTTAACCAAATGAGGGTATAATCAGGAATATGAGAAGAAATAATATTACTCACATACTACAGAGTATGGAAGAAATTATTATTCCTATGAATACTGAACAAAATAATATCTCTTACCTCTGAAGAAGACTGGATACTGGAATAGTGAGGTAGTAGACTTTTCTTCTTCTTTCTCTCTATAGCTTCTCTCTCTATAATTGCTTTAGTGAGTCTTAGTGAATTGGTGAGAATGAAAGAAGAATAAGCTTCTATTTATAGGAAAATATAGCTTCGATACTTGCACGTTTTGGGGCTCAAAATATTACAGTATAATACCTTCATCTATTCCTTCATTTTTAATTTAGTCCTGCAAGTATTATCAAACTTGCACCACCTCCCCTAATTGTACATCATGTGAATCAATAGTACATTCATGTGAATTAGTAGTACACACATGTGAAAAAAAAATAGTTACGGTATAGTACCTTCATATATACCTCTATTTTTAATTTAGTCATACAAGTATTATCAATCTTGCACCACCTCCCCTAATAGTACATGTAAGACCCCGAATTTTATGAAATAAAAGTATTCAATTTTTCTTATAATTACTATTCAGTAAATGGTTAAATTGATAAATGTTAAAGTTAAGGGTGATATATGAATTTTTTTTTTCAAAATACACAAGTGGTTATAAAATATTTATTGTTGTCGGGGAATATTCGTTTGGTCGTGGAATATTCTTTCTGTCGGAGAATATTCGTACGACGGCGCAGCCATTTGTGGGCCCCATAACAGAATAACTGTCGGGTGAAGAAAATGATAAATTTGAGTTTTTACAAATAACGGCGTAGTTATTACCGTTAACACTGTTGAAATACCCGGTGGTTAAAATATAGTAATACGCGTTATTGCACAGTAGCACACGGTATTGCATAGTATTTTTAAAATTATTGATTCTTACGTAAGAAGGCACTACTCAATAATTGTTACAGTAATTACTGTTCAATATTTTATTTTATTGATTCAATAATTGCTACGTTAAATTTTTATATTATTGTTGTTCAATAATTGTCACTGCACAATATTTCCCATTATCAGATCAATAATTCATATTATTTGAATAATATTATTAGATAACATTGTTGACAATGTCTAGAAAGTTCTGTCTAAGGAGAGGTTTGGTCACCTAATTGCGCGCCAGTAAGGAGAAATTCTTATTGGAAAGCCCCCTCTTTCCTGGGAACGGCCTGGTTGTCATAAATGTGATTCTGTAATATTATTTGTGAATAATTAATTATTGATTCGTATGATAAGGAAATATTTATTTTATGTGGATATAAATGAGGGATATATTTTTGTGGTTAAAAATGAAGGAGTTAATGTTGAGGTGTTTTATCTGTATTTTTTTCGGAACGGAGGTATTGAAAATCAAATTAGGGTTTTTGAGATATATTGCGGGGGTTATAATTTTTAATCCGACCGTTGGATCGTTGTGATTTTTGGATATGTTATACATATATAAGTTGAGTATATGTCCACAAATTTTGAACCGTTAAAAATTAACGTATGATTTGTTATGAATTTTACGAGATGACTGGTTCAGAAATTATTGAATTTTCGGAGTTTATCATTTTGGTGGAAAATTCTAAAATTGGTGGGCCCCACTCTTGGTTGGTGAAGAAATGTGCTGAGATTTTTATTCAAATGAGGTGGGTGGGAATAGTAGTAGGTAAAGCCATCAGGTTGCAGGTTAAGTCTGCTTCGGTGTACTAACATTTTCCTATAAATAGAGGGCTAAGTTAGAATTGAAAATCACACCAAAATTCATAAGTTTTCTCTCTTTCTCTCTCTAGATTATTGAGTGTATTTTGTGAGTATTTAGATACTCTGTGAGTTTCTATTCATCAGTGCAAGTTTCCTTCAGCCTTATACCGATCAGGAGTACTGCTCTTTTGAGGTAAGGGATAGTAAAGGATTTTAAGGGTTGTTATATTTTTCAGTTTCGTAATTTTTCTGACCTTCAAAAATTCTGAAAAATTTTGAAATGATATTTTGATGAGTTTTCTTGATTGTGTCCAAAAATGATTATTTTTGGATGTATAGATTAAGAGTTATGAATTTTATGAGAAAAGACAATTTTAAAAGTAACCGCTTATAACTCCTTGTGGTTAACTCCAAAATTGATGAAATTTTTATTGGGAGTACATGTATATGATAGCAGTATACTCTGTGAATTTCAGAATTTTTAGATAAAAGTACAATTTTTGATAAATATCTAAATATTCGGTTGTTTTGGCCATATGAAAAATAGTAAATGACTTTTAAAAATTTTGAGAAAAATATATGTTCAGTATGGGACTATATTATGCTAAATCCTAGAAAAGAAAAATTTTTAGAACTGATTTGGTATTTTTCATGAAAATAGTCTAGTTATGAGTAAATGAATTAAATATGTTTTGTGAAGAAAAAAAATTGGAAAATAGGATTTTATGACTTGAGAATCCTATATGAGATATATGCAGATTTTTTATGAGGGTTTTGGTTATTGAAGATGAAATTGTAAGAGTTGGCATTTTATGATGATTAAATGCATTAATTAGTAAAGTGTAAATAATTTAAATAAATTGTTTATAAGCTTAAGAAATATTATTCTTTCAATATCATTATACCGAAATATTGATATGTATATTATTGTGAAATTTCTACCTTTTTCATGTCGAAATTACTATTCATGGGTTACTATTCATGAGTTACTATTTATGAGTTACTATTCACGAGTTACTATTCACGACAAAATTGGTTTCTTTTTCTAACCAAATTATAGTTGAATTATGAATATTGCTCTTGAAATTAAATCCATGTTTTGATCATATTATTTTTATTATCATATATAACATTTTGATAACCTTGATGTTGAAATTCTCTTTCGCTTGAGTGTAAAGTTGGGTAAATTATTGGTATGATCATGACTATGGGTTCTCTTTGGCCAGTAGTGCAAAGTTGAATTGTTGACTGGTATGATCATGACCATTGAATTTATAATTGAATATCTTTAGCTTAAGTGCAAAGGTGAAATGATCAACATGGTTATAATTATTGTTTATATAAATTCTGAAATGATTATATATTTCTTTGAGATATTAATATATTTGGCCTGTAATGCAAATATGAACTGTTGATGAATATATTTGACCTGTAGTGCAAATATGAACTGTTGAGGAATATCTTTGGCCTGTAGTGCAAAGATGAATTGTTGATGAATATCTTTGGCCTGTAGTGCAAAGATGGTCTGTTGATGAATATCTTTGGCCTGTAGTGCAAAGATGAACTGTTGTTGAATATCTTTGGTCGTAGTGCAAAGATGGATTTATTAGTATGATTATGAACAGGAACTATGATTTGGTATAACCATGATGTTTGATGTTTCAGATAAAGATATGTGATGAAAATATTCTTCGTCCTGGGTGCGAAGAAAAATTTAGAATCACAATTATGATTATGAGTTATTCATATGATTGTGGAAAGGAACTGTTGATTGATGTTATAGGGATAAAACATTGTTGGTGGATTTTTTACATGGAGAAGATAATAGACTTTATAGTCTATTTGACTCTTCTAATGGATTGCTCGTTCCACTGCAACTATGGTTGAAATTTTTATTATTTACCATATGTTCTAAATCTCTGATTTATTATTGATGAAGGCTATTGATAATTTAATTATCTTTAGTCATGATATTCTTTACTGAGCTAGTTGTGCTCACCCTTTTGCTTCACAATTTCTTTCAGGTAATAAGAGTGTAGCTGGGTCGAGCGAGGGTAACGGGGAAATAGAACGGTGGTCTCTAGCTGTGGATGTTCTCCCGAAGCAGTATAGAAAAGTTCATTTAGTAGTTTTATTTGGTAAATCCAATAGGGTAAGGTGTACCCAACGTTGGAAGGGTGGTTTGCCACTATCATACAAGATGTCTAACGACATACAACCTGGTGTCATCATAAGACAGGGATGTGCTCATCCACTTGCTGAGTATATATACGAGCACTACCTATATAATCTTGGTGTTTGTTTGAAGTATAATTCTCAATTAGAGACAGTAGAGATAATGATATGTCAATAGAAGACTCACCATTGGGAAGAATATGATAGTAATCTTCTCGTTTTTCTTTGAGGTCTATTGGGTCAACCAAGGATAATTTTGTGGCCATATGATATCTATCATAACCTAGACACATGGCCTCCCATGTACGAAGGTTTCCTTGAGCACTTCCCAAAGATTCTAATTTCTAAAACAGTTTTTGACTATACCTTTATGTAAGGTGTCATTGTGAGGTGATGTTCACAGTTGGAACATGAGTCACATTTGGTATATATTTGTATCCAAACTCACAGCATATGTGTTGTTGTATTTTTCCCGACAATTGTTGTAATAAAGTTGTAGTTGTTTTCTGTACCATGTATTTGGCGACTCAGAATAGGTTGGATGGAATGGACCTATTTTGGGGTCGTCACAGTACATGCATGTGAATCAATAGTACATACATGTGAACAAATAGTTATAAGCATGTGAATTAATAGCAATTAATTGTTCATTTATCCGATTAATTACCTGATTGGTCAATATAACCTCCAGACATCAATTATTATCGAAATAGATGTCCATTTCCATTAACACTAATAATCTCAACACAATAAAAATATCAATTTCATCTTTAATTAATACGAACTTATTCATCATTAATATTATAACTCACAATATTTAACAACCAGATCATTCCCAGGAAAGAGGGGGCTTTTCGATAAGGATTTCTCCCTATTGGCGCGCAATTAGGTGACCAAACCTCTCCTCGACATAACTTTCTAGGCATTGTCAATATTGCAAATAATAATATGAATAACTTTGTCGTCTCAATTATTGATTTAATAATAATAAATATTATGCAGATGATACTATGATAATAATTGAATCAATAATATGAGAGATATTATGCAACAATTATTGTAGCAATAATTGAGTATAACTGAGTGACTTCTCACATAAGCATCAATAATCAATACCGTGTGCTACTATGCAACCACGCGTATTACTTTACTTTTACCACCGGGTAGTTCAACAGTTTCACGGTAAACCTTTCGCCGTTATTTTTTTAAAAAGATAATTCTGTCTTTTTCTAACTACGACAATACTTCCGTTATGGGGTCCACCAATGATTGTGTCATCGTACGAATATTCCCTGTTAAAACGAATATTCCCCGACTAATCGAATATTATATAACCACTTGCTTAATTTGCAAAATTTATAAATAATACCCACAACTATAACATTATATCACATCCACACCATAATATTCAAAAATATATTTCGAGATAAATTAATCTTTATTCATAAAAGTTGGGGTCTTACAAAAGTTGTAGTTGTTTTCTGTATCATGTATTTGGCGACTCAGAATGGGTGCTGTATACCTATTTTGGGGGCGTCACAATAGTTATAAAACCACCCTTATCCTTGCTCCAATTTGCAATCTTCGTGATCTTGACCTTTAAATCTGCTCCTTCAATGATCTTCTGAAATTAGGGCTCAAAACTTGCTAATTTGATTGATTGATTGATTGATTGAATGTGTCTCTCTTATGTTGTGTTATCTGATCATAAGTCATGTATTTAGTCCCAAAACGACGCCTATCAAAGTTCCAGTCTATGCCAAATTGCTCGACGTTCGCAGCTGCAGAATTCCAATTGAAGTACAATTCTTGCTCTTTCCCCGTACCCACGCCCCGGCGGGGGGTATTTACTCCATATAGGCCCGCCCCGGCGGGGGGGGGGTCTTCTGTAGTTGGGCCTTATACCCCCGCCTCGACGGGGGTTTCCTTTGTATTTGTGCCTACCCCAATGGGGGGGTATGTCTTGCCAAGCTGATTTTGCCCTATTTGATGCCAAGTCTTGCTACAAAGCCACAAATGTACCACCATGTCACGTAATGTAATCTTAAACACACAAAAAATAAAACAAGTAAAAATGAACAGAAATAAGTAGGATCAACACAGTTTAAGTCCAAATTAGAGGCTGATTCGTATGTATAAAATCCACTCATCAAACTGTGACGAACGAGATTTTTGTACATTAATATTAATATTTATTGAATTAAATAAATATTTTTCGATGATTTAATCATTAGATTAAATAATTATTTGATGCAATTGTGGTAGATTAATTTAATTAGATGTGTTATATGTATTAAATTAATGTAGAGAATTTTTATAATCAAAGTATGTGATTATGTGAGCTTATTATATTAAAAGAAATATTTAATAAGCATATTGGTATTTTAATTAATTTAATTATTAATTAGAGATTTAATAAATTGACATTATTTATTAATGAGATAATTAATTATGTGACTATGTAAAATTATTAAAAATTATTATATTTTATTTATATTAAATTAAATAAAATATTGGATTTATTTTATAAGGAGTGTGACATTAATTAAACTATATGATAAAAGGTTGTATTAAAATAAAGAGTTTTGAACTTAGTTGCTAACCAAACGTGGCCTTAGTGGAAGTTACCACCAGTTACCCATGACTGGGTTAACTGGCCATGACGCGCGTCAAACTTTTACTTTATTATTACGACGTCTTTTGTTTTTCTTCTTTCCTTATTATTCTAAGTCTGCAAATCACAGAGAAATCCAGAGAGATTTTAGAGAATTTGTGAGAAACTCAGTGAGTGAAGAAAGCATCTAAGTCTACAAATATATATATCTTATACTCTGGGTAATCCTTCCTTCCCAATTTCTTCTTCACGTCTTTTAATTTTATAAGAAAATGGCTTTCAAAGTTTGGTTTAATGTCTGTAATTGGGTTAGGAGTAATAATTTTAGGATTTGATTGTGTTATGGCATATCAAATCATGTTTAATTATACATATGTTGTAAACCATAACATCAGTATCATGAAAACATGTCGTATATATGTTTTACAAAATTACAGAGTTTGGGTTTGGCCTTATGGCCAAACACGTTATATTTTGTGTAATGATCGTATATTATCCCTAAATTTTACACTTGTATTTTGTTGTGCATGTTAACACGAAGAGATCAAGCCTTAAATGAACGGATTCGGTGTTATAACGAATCCGTAGTGTTAAATTATATGGTTTATTTTATAAAACCTTCATAAACATCAAAGTCAGTGAAATTATAGATTTTAATTCTGTTATTAAGTGTTTAGATGGGTTAAAATCACTCTATAGGAGTTGGGTAATGTTTATACATGAATTATAACTTGTGGGTATGTCTAATTTCGAGTAGAAAATAAGAATTTGGAAGAAATTGGCATGATCTGCGATTTTTCGCGAACTGCCATTTCTGTGCCTGGTACGCCGCACCGCAGCACCAGCTGCATGTGTTTTTCCCGCGCCGCAGCGCCAAGAACCGAGTCGCAGCGCCACGGCGCCGCAGCGCGACTCCTTTGTACAATAGTGGCGCCGCAGCGCCACTCCCCAGAAACTTCAGAAATGAGATATTAAAAATGTTTAAGTCTAACAATGTGTTAGTGGATTAATGTAATGAACATGTAAACATGTTAAAGGTATAATGTGATGATAAAAATAGTTGTTTAAACATGTAAATAACATAATTACATGAGAATTGAATTATTGAAAACATAATTAGCTTGATAATTCATGAGGTACAAATTATGTGACAAAGTGGTAACTTAATTAAGTATAGTCAATAATTAAAGTAGACAACGAGAATGAGTTTAAATTGATTAGTTAATTTATAATTAACTGGTATTGTGTATATGAATGGTATGTAGAATTTAATTCAAAGAACGTGCTTAGTTAATGTGTAATCTACGCACGAGGCAAGTTTCCTAACCCTACTTGTCATTATTGTTCAAGTTTATTATTTACCTTGAGTAAATTATTAATTTTATTATTCAAGTTCGAATGTTATATTAAAGATTGATTATCTTTCAAAGCATGATTCAGTTATACAATAATTATTTTATTGTATACTTATTGAGATTATTATTCATATTGAATATCATTATTGTTGAACCTTTTAGACTAGTGAACCTTATTGATTCAACTAGTCCTTAGTTGATGAACGTTCTAAATTTCAGAACCCTTATTGAATTATCCAAACCAAACTTCCTTTGGTGCGGACTCGAATGTCAAACTGAGATGAACAACCTTGTAAAGGGATTTACTTATGCGTAAGCGTTAAGATATTGTGCACAGTATGGTACTAAGGGCTGATCCCCCTAAGTACGAGAAGAAGGTCCATAGTCTTATGACTGTTAAAGGTTTCAAGTATAACCCTTGGTAACCTAGGACATAGTTCAAGGTCTTATGACCCTCAGAATTCTTTTGATTCTTGTTATTCATTCTCGATTCAAAAGTTGAGCTTTTATTCAGATGTCTTTGATTTATTCGCATGTTATTATACTGTTATTTCATTATTATACTTGTGGGCAATAGTGCTCACTCTTGCTTAATAATAACATTGCAGTTAAGAACGAAAGAGCTGACGAACCTTCCACTAGTAAAGGCAAGGGCAATGTTAACAAGTGATGAAAACTTGTTATTTTTATTAGATGATGTATTTATGTTTGAGACTTGAGTTAATGTTGTTGTTAAGACTTATTTGTTTATGATTCCGTACAGATGTTTAAGGTTAGTTTAACCTAGGATTTTACTATTATTATTCAGATATTGTAACCCTTAATGGGAAGACTTGATTTCTATCTATTGCATGGTTTGCATTTATTATGGGTAGATAGATAGATGATATTTGTACAGTGAACACCAAATCCCGTGGAATCGAAGTACCCGAATTTAGGGGTGTCACAAACTCCCCAAAACATAAACCCGTGCTAGTCCTCGAGCACAAAACAAAACAAAATGCAATGCAACTAATCTTCATGCCTACAAATCTAGCAGTAATGACAAAGATAATTCTATTATACCGGCCTCAGAGAAATCAAGTAAACATGCTAATACCTCATATCAAAAACCAATCAGTAATTTCTTAATCAATCATCAAATCTTAGACTGTTATCACTAATATAGTGTGTGTGTGTGTGCGCGCGCGCGCTCAACAACTACGCTAACTGATACAAAATCAAATTTAACACATAATAGATCTCTTTGAAGTCATCATACAGAGTAAACTCAAGAAATCCAAAAATAGTCATGATCCAACTAAAATCAAACAGTTACTGGTATCAAGGGTCAAAATAGGGTACTTATGCTTTATTTGTCATTTACGGGGGCTTTTTGCTCTTTTCCCATTTTATTCTTTTTTTTATACTAATGGTTGTGCAATGTCTTATTCCCTTAGGCTTTTCAATGCTACCTTAACGAGCTTTCGACCAACGACTCCCAAACCATTAAGGCTTTAGGGCGCTAGGTGTAAAGACAATCCCCTCAAGCTTACTTACTCAAGTAACAAAGGCCACGAAACTAGACTAGCCACGGTGTTTATTTATATATTTTCTTTTTTTTCATATTTTTTTTTATAGATAAAGCTTATGTAGCCCAAATTTCCCCCCAAACTTAGGTTCTTGTCTAACTTTAGCCTTCACTGCCTATTCTTGTCATTCTTTCATTCAAACTACCATTATCCTTTAGAGTTCCATTATGTATCAATTTAGACTCAATCAGTCAACAAAGATATTTTTACTGTGCTAACCTTATTATATCAGTTTCAAACAAAAAAAGATTCAATTCATAACAAGAAAATCATATCAAAGCTCTAATAGTCAGTATTATGCTTATCTACTCAATTCCAAATCATCATTGGCCAAAATAGATTGTACTATCCAATAGCTGGAAACATGTAAGATGAACTAAAATAGACTGTATTATCTAACAGCTAGAAACATGCAAGATGAACTAAAATGCAACATAAACATAGTAAACTAACTTCTATTTTTGCAATTTTTCATATTATATATATATTTTTTTATATAATAAGACTGAATAACAAAATAAGAAACTGAATATAAACAAAACTATTTACAATACTCAACTACTATGCAATTATACTACATGAATGCAACATAATGAACCTAAACCTAAACATTACAACATATGCAAAAATATAACAAACTAAACTAAACATGCAATAACGAACTAAAGTAAACTCCCCCCAAAATTAGCAATTACAATGCCCTCATTGTAAAAATATAACATTAAGCACAAGAGGACTTCCCTGTAATCAGCTAAGCGTGAGGCGATGGTGGCGATGGCGGCGATGGCAGCGGTGGTGGCGGTGGTGGCGCATACATTCAGCGCTCCTCAGTGTCTGAATCGGATGGTGGATATTGTGGCATTGGCGCAAGCTGCTGGTATTGGAACTGAGCAGCTGGATTTAAACTTTGGAGGGACGCGTTTAATGAGGCAAAGGACGTGTTCACAGCATTGAACATATGGTCCTGCCTAGCTCCCAATCGGGTCATCTTCCTATTATTATTTTTGTTGTGCCTATCAATTTATCTCAGAAGGCTGCGGAACTAAAAACTAAACATGTATATGTATGTCCGTCTATTCTCCTCAGTCTCCTGCTCCCCAGTAATCTCGTCGGCTTGAAACTCGTCATCTTCATATGTGTCTTCAGCCTCTTCCTCCTCTTCAGAGGCTGGTGGAAATATAAAACCAACGCCTCTTAGGTGTGAGTACTCTCCCCCAGGCTAGACCGTGTAGCGTGCAATCATGCAGAAGTCCAATAGCTGCAGAGGCTGCTGAGAAGGCTCATCTCCAGACCATCTAACGCTAGCCCACTTGCACAACCCATAGATGAGGGATGGGTGTGGTAGACCGTCGAAGAATGGCCTTCGCAGGCACCGCCATATAGAGAAGCTGATAATGGCGCCGATGTCGATGTTGAAGTCTTTCACAATTGCGTACATTAGAAGCACTTTCTCCCTCATCACCTCAATGGTATGCATAGACAAAAACAACTTTGCGCACAAAAATGCATACCATATTGGCTCAAGTTCTTGCTGAGGAAGATTGTGTCGCCCTTTCATTCTTTATCCCAAGTAGTACCTGACTTAGTTATCTCAGCTAAAATCTTATCATAATCGGGACCACTGTCACACAATTGAGTGTATTAGCATATCGTAGGGGCTCGCATGTTGTAGTAGTTATTGATGACCTCTGGACTGAAGGGCACCTATTTACCCCTCACATAAGCACTGAACGGCGCCCTATCCTTAGCGTTCGCATAGAACTCCTTCACCACATTAACTATTGATCGGTCAGGCTCATCAGTCAGCATATCCCAACCTTGCTCATATATTTATATCCTCATTTGTCCATCAACATAGTCTGGTGCCAAACCCCGCTTTGGAGTTAGTGCTTTAGGCACTAAGTAGTCGTATTTGTCGATGACACTGGCACTCGTGAACTTACGTCTGTCAAAGGCCCGTGTAGGTGGTGTAGGCCCTGAACCTTTGCCCTTTTGATGCTTTGATGGTGTTTTTTGTGCCATTACAGTCAATTCACTTGCAATCCCAATACTCCCCCAAACTTGTTTTAAGCAATTCTTGGTTACCCACTATGTAGTGCCTTAATTGACTAATGATATTTATATAGTTACCCCCAAACCTCACTTGGGCATTAACACAAATAAGTGGTATGCAAACTACTAACAATGCCCAAACTGACAATTGAACCCATACTTTGAAGAATACAGATAACAATGGATTACCCCAAGCTGAATTCTGTACTGGATGATGATTGAGCAGTGGTTGATTGAGCACCGTGTTGAATTCCCCTTTTCTTCCTCACTTCACCCCGAAATTGTTGAAACCCTAGCTTATGTGGACTAAGATTGAGAGGAGTAATGAAGGTGTGGTGGAAAATTGAGAGGATTAGGGTTTAGATTATATAGTGTAGAGGATATGTACGAATTAGTGGGTTAATTGGTGAGAAGTTGGTAGTTCGTGGGGAGTTAGTGGGTGAGAGAGTGGGGATTTCGGTTAGAAGAGAAGAAATGAAGTGCAGAGGTTGGGTCGAACACGATCTGTAGAAAAATAGATTGCTTAAAGTCACGTATCCCCACCCCGGTGGGGGGTGTTTATACTGAAAGGGCCTCTCCCAGTGCGGGGGGGGGGGGAGGTATACTGTTCTTGATCTGAGACCCCCGCCTCGGCGGGGGGTATTCTTCACAAAATGTCCGCCCCAGTGGGGGGTATTTTGCAGTTGCCTTTAATTTTTCGACTTCGTCTCCTCATACGCAAATCGACCATCATCCTAAACACTTAAAACACATTCAAATCACAACCATAAGATAATATCGTGAAGATTGAGCCAATAAGATCAAATTTACTAAAAACTAGAGACTAACTATGAAGAATTATACATGAATGATCTACGCACTACTAGAATTATGAAATAAGCTATAACATGAATAAATTAACGTAAAAGTACTGTAAATTAAAAGAAAATTAGGTTGCCTCCCAATGAGCGCTTGTGTTTGAGTCTTTCAGCCTGACTACTCCCTTTTCATGGCGCATCAGCAAGTTTGATTGCGGCTGCTTCGTTGTCGATGTTGCCACCCAAGTAATGCTTTAACTGTTGACCATTGACTTTGAATGTCTCAAGTGGATTTCTACTGTATAGTTCAATGGCGCTATGTGGAAAAATAGTCTTGATTGTGAATGGCCCCGACCATCGGGATTTAAGCTTTTCGGGAAACAATCTCAGTCGTGAGTTGAACAATAACACTGATTGTCCCGGTTCAAACTTTCTCTGCATAATCTTTTGGTCGTGCCACTTCTTGACTTTTTCTTTGTACAGCTTTGAGTTCTCATACCTTGTAGTCAAAATTCATCAAGTTCGTTTAGTTGGAGTAACCTCTTCTCTCCTGCAGCTATATGATCAAAGTTGAGTTTTTAAATGGCCCATTATGCCTTATGCTATAATTCTACCAGGAGGTGACACGCTTTCTTATAGACCAACTGATACTGAGACATCCCAATTAGCGTATTTTATGTTGTCCTATAAGCCCATAATGCATCATCCAACTTTAGAGACCAATATTTTCTGCTCGGATTGACTACCTTCTCTAAAATTTTCTTCACCTCTCTGTTGGAAACCTCAGATTGACCACTCATTTGGGGGTGATATGTTGTTGCAACCCTGTGATTGACCCCGTACTTCGCCAAAAGAGTTGTAAATGACCTATTGCAGAAGTGACTTCCCTCGTCACTTATGATTGCTCTTGGCGTGCCGAACCTTGTAAAGATATTCTTTTGTAAAAATTTATGAACCACCTTGGCATCGTTTGTAGGGAGTGCTACGACTTCAACCCACTTTGACACGCATTCCACAGCTAGCAAGATATACAAGTTGTTAAATGAAGGAGGAAATGGTCCCATAAAGTCCATCCCCCATACATCGAAAATCTCCACTTCCATGATAGTGTTGAGCGGCATCTCATTCCTCTTTGATATATTTCCCACCCTTTGACATCTGTCACAGTTTTTCACGAACTGGTGGGAATCCTTGAACATAGTAGGCCAATAAAATTCTGCTTGAAGTACCTTGGCCGATGTCCGCTCACTACCATAATGTCCCCTATATGCAGATGAATGGCATTCGTGCAAGATATTCTTTACTTCACTGTACGGCACACATCTACGAATCATCTTATCTGCGCACTGTCTGAACAAATAAGGCTCATCCCACATGTATCACTTAACGTCATGTAGGAACTTCTTTTTCTGTTGACGTGTCAGATCAGGGGGAAGGATTTTTCTCACCAAATAATTGGCAAAATCCGCATACCATGGAAACTCTGAGTTTACTCCAAAAAGTTGTTCATCTGGAAATGATTCATTGATTACACATTTATCTGCCCCATCCTTATCCAGATTTTTTAGCCTCGAAAGATGATCCGCCACTTGATTTTCTAACCCCTTCCTATCCTTTATTTTCAAGTCAAATTCCTGAAGAAGTAGAATCCATCTAATTAGTCTAGAGTTGGCATCCTTCTTCGAGATTAAATAACGAATAGCCGAGTGATCCGTATATACCACCACCTTTATTCCTATCAAATATGCTCTGAATTTGTCAAAGGCATATACTACTACAAGTAACTCCTTCTCGGTGGTTGTGTAGTTCAATTGGGCATCCGTGAGGGTTTTACTTGTGTAGTATATGGCATGGAATATCTTTTCTCTGCGCTGACCCATAACAGCCCCTACCGCGTAGTCGCTAGCATCGCACATTAATTCAAAAGGCATTGTCCAATCCGGTGCTATGATCATTGGAGCTGTAGTCAACTTCTTTTTCAACTGTTCAAACGCTGCTTTACATTCTTCATCAAAACTGAACACTGCATCTTTCTCTAAGAGACTACATAGCAATTTTGCAATCTTTGAGAAATCCTTTATAAACCTGCAATAGAATCCAGTGTGTCCAAGAAAACTGCGGATTCCCTTCGCTGAATTTGGCAATGGAAGATTTTCTATCGTATCCAGCTTTGCCTTATCAACCTCTAAGACTTTCGCAGAGACCTTGTGCCCCAAAATTATTCCTTCTTCAACCATAAAGGCGCACTTCTCCCAGTTGAGCACCAAGTTAGTTTCCACACATCGCTTTAAGACCATGACCAGATTCTCTAAACACTTATCAAAAGTGTTTCCATAAACTGAGAAGTCATCCATGAAAACTTCCACGTTCTTTTCCACCATGTCTGAAAAAATGACCATCATGCATCTTTGGAAAGTCACTGGTGCGTTACATAACCCAAAGGACATTCTTCTAAATGCAAAGGTGTCGTATGTGCATGTAAAGGTAGTTTTTTCTTGATCCTTAGGAGCTATGACTATTTGGTTGTACCCCGAATATCCATCCAGTAAACAGTAGAATTCATACCCAGTCAACCGGTCCAACATCTGATCGATAAAGGGTAGAGGAAAATGATCCTTCCGGGTTACCTTATTTAACTTCATGTAATCCATACAAACCCTCCGTCCGGTCACAGTCCTCATCGAAATCAGTTCATTGTCGTCGTTCTTATCCACTGTCATTCCACCCTTTTTCGGAACACACTGAACTGACCCATGCACTGTCTGAAATCTGATAAATAATTCCCACATCCAACCACTTTAGAATTTCCTTCTTTACTACTTATTTCATGATCGGGTTTAATCATCTCTGATGTTCCATTGTTGGCTTTGCATCTTCTTCCATAAGAATCTTGTGCATGCATAAGGATGGACTTATCCCCTTTATATCCATCCTATAGTTGACTTGTATTCTCTAAGCACCCTCAACAACTTACTTTCCTATAGTTCGTTAAGTGCAGATGCAATAATAACAGGTAAAGTATTTGAATTACCCAAATAAGCATACCTAAGGTGTTTATGAAGTGGTTTGAGCTCAAGTGTGGGTGGCTCTTCAAGTGAAGGTTTCATTCGAGCTGAAACTTTTTCCTCCGTGTGTAGTGGCTCGAACGGAACCTTGAACCTACTAACTCGAGGCAAAGAATCCAGCATATGTAAGTAATCCAAGAACTCTAGATCATCCAAGTGCTCATCCCCCAATAGAGTATGTTCCAACGGATCTTTGACCAAACTTTTAACTAAGACTTCATTAACTATCTTGTCGATCACATCCAACTAGAAACACTTTTCTTCATTTGTAAGGAACTTCATGGCTTTAAACACATTGAATTTGACTTCCTGATCTTGAACCCTCGTGGTTAATTCCCCTTTCTGAACATCGATGAGAGTCCTACCCGTAGCCAAAAATGGCCTCCCTAGAATGATTGGGATGTTTTTGTCCTCTTCATAATCCAGAATTATAAAATCTGCTGGAAAGATAAATTTATCCACCTTAACTAGAATGTCTTCCATAATTCCTCTTGGATATGTCACTGATCTATCCATTAACTGTAGAGATATGTTTGTAGGCTTTGGAGCTGACAAACCCAACTGAATATAAACTAACAACGACATGAGGTTTACACTCGCCCCCAAGTCACACAAACACTTGTTGAAGACCATATTACCGATTGTGCAAGGAATGGTGAAACTCCTCAGATCCTTCAACTTCAGAGGTAGCGTTCTCTATAGAACTGCATTGTATTCCTCCGTAAAAGCTACAGTCTCGTAATCCTCTAATTTTTTCTTCCTTGACAAAATTCCCTTCATGAATTTGGTGTAACTCAACATTTGCTCTAGGACTTCTGTGAAAGGAATATTGATCTGAAGTTTCTTGAAAACTTCTAAAAACTTTGAGAATTGCTTATCCAATTTCTGTATTTGGACCCTCTGCTAAAACGGTGGTGGAGGATACACAACTGGCTCAACATCTGACTTGCTCTTGTCCCCTTGCTTTTCCTCACCCTGTTTCTCTTCAACCACTTTTTATTCATTCTCTTTTACATCTTTCTTAGCTGAATTTTCTGCATTCTACCCCTCGAGATGCTTTCCACTCCTCTTGCTTGACACTGCTCGTGATTTTCCTTCAGATTCTTTTTTGTGTCACTAGGTACAGTCCCTTGAGGCCTGTTATTAAGTGCTAAAGAAAGTTGCACCATCTGATTTTCTAAGTTTTTGAAGGCCACTGCTTGTGATTTCATTACCGCCTCATTCCCGGATATATACTTCAACAGCAGGTCTTCCAAAACTGTCTTTTTCTCTTGATGCAGAACAACTTGTTGATGCTGATTTTGAAACCCAGGGGGGATAAGAAGGTCGTGGAGCCTGTTGATTCTAGTTGTTACTCCACGAGAAGTTAGGATGATTTCTATTCCCCTAATTGTAGGCATTTTGATACATATTCTGTGGAATTCTATTGTAGCTTCCCACAAACTGTACCGTTGCTGGGCTAATGGCACATTGTTCCATAGGATGTTCCCCCGCACATAACTCGCAAATATATACAACCTGTTGTGTTTGTGCACCTGTCAGAGCATCCATTTTCTTTGACAACGCTGAAATTTATGCCGCTAATGTTGTTATCCCGTCTACCTCTAACACCCCAGCTACCTTAGGATGTGTCATTCTCGATGTAGGCCACTGGTAGTTATTAGCCACCATTATTTCCATTAGCTGATACACCTTCTCGTAGCTCTTAGCCATGAACGCTCCACCTGAAGCTGCATCTATGCTTGTCTTGAGATTACCACTTAATCCATTGTAGAATGTGTTCATTTGCAGCCATTTAGGTAGTCCATGATGTGGGCACTTTCTGAGTAATTATTTACATCTTTCCCATGCCTCATATAATGACTCCCCATGCTGCTGCTCAAACATGGTGATCTCATTTCTCATCTTTGCATTTTTTACTGGTGGGAAAAATTTTGCCAAGAACTTCTGAGCAAGGTCATCCCATGTAGTAATCGACCTTGGTGGTAGAGCGTGTAACCAACTTTTCGCCTTGTCCCGCAGTGTGAACGGGAACAAGCGAAGACGAACTGCATCATCCGACACCCCATTATATTTGAAAGTGTCACATATTTCCAAAAAGCAAACCAAGTGCTCATTTGGATCGTCGTTCGCTAATCCCTCAAACTGTACTAAGTTCTGTATCATCTGTATGGTCCCAGGCTTGATCTCAAAAGTATTTCCAACAATCACTGGCCTAGTGATACTCGACTAAAGCTCAGTCACCTTGGGAGTAGCATAATCCCTCAGCGCTTTCTGATCTTCTGCAGCCATAGTTTCTTCCCATTTCTCAAAGTTCTCCTTAGTGTCCTTAATCTACTTACTGAGCCTTTGAAACCGTTTCTCTATGTCGTCCTCGAAAGGAAGCAAGTCTGGCTTCTTAGACCGAGTTTGCATAAACTAACTCAGAGAACCTGAAACACGAAAGAACAAAATAAAAAGGAAATTTTGTTTAAGTAAAACTAAACTAATTAAACTGATTGTGAAGAATATTAAAACCAATACTAATTCCCTAGCAACGGCGCCAAAAACTTGTTGGTCGAAATCTAATTATGCTCACACGCAAGTGCACGTGGTCAACAAGTAATATAGTAGTAAGAAAAAATATTGTTCCCACAGAGACTAGTATGAAATTAAACCTAACAATTACCAGTTTTATATTAATTCAATTTTATTAAACTATTCAAATTAAGGATTATAAAAAAGAAACGCTAAGAAACTAAAAATACCAATCAATCAACACAACTTAATAACCGTAATTTCAAGCAAAAATGGAGAATTGGGCTTACAACTTCACTTTACGTCTCACTCCGAATATCATACCTTATTCCAGTTCAATTCACTATCCTAGTTTATTAATCAAGAACACTTAAGTAGAATTAGTCATCTCTCGATGCACTAATACTGTATTAACTTAAATCTATAAATTAGATAGAATTAAGCCAAACACCCTAATTAACTAATTCACTATATATCTATGTGAATTAAAATCAAAGAAGGTTTAAATTTTTAGTTCTTGACCCGATTATGTAGCAACCCGATATTTTCTATATAAATAAATAAGAAATTTTGTGAATAATTTTTTTTTTATATTAAGGATGAGGATTTGTACAAGATTATGTGTATATGTATTTATGTGGTAAGTAAAAATATATTTATTACATAATTATTTACAAATGAATTTATTTTAAAATTATTGATTATTAAAAAGTATATACTTATAATAATTAATTTATGGTATAAATATTTTAATAATTATTTTCCATGAAAATATATAATCATATATTATTTAAATAATATATGAACTGATTTTTAGAATAATTATAATAATTATTTTATTATATAAATTTTAGTACGAATTGTAAAGTTAATTATTTTACCTTAATTATTAAGGTTAAATAGGAAGAATAAATCAGATATGGAATCCAAACCCTAATTTTGGATTATTGTCAAGGTATGAGAATAATAATATAATATTAAGTATATTTTGATTTTTCAGTGCTATGAATATGTACTGCATGTACGTGTTGATGATGATTGGTCAATGATTGTGTTTAATTTCAAAATGCTAATATTATTTGGTTAAACCCTAATTTCCAATTTGAAAGCCTAATTGCTAAAATCATAACTCTAATTATTATTTTAGTAAATAATTATGTTAATTTGGAAATCCTAATTTATAATTTGGGGAAACCTAATAATATTAAGAAAACCTAAATATATTTTTAAAACCCTAATTTTCTATTTAAAAACCCTAATTATAATTATTTAGTTCTAATTTAATTTTTATTGAACTCTATATATAATTGCTCAAACCCTAGAAATTATTTAGGAAACCTTAATGTTTAAAATCTAGTGATTAGAATCTAGATTCAAGTGTCATGGACAAAAATACCCTTAATTACTTTATTAAAATATATATATATATATATATATATATATATATATATATATATATTACTTTTTAATTTTTAGAAGCTTGCTTGCAAATACTTCCATATTTTGAGTTGTTAACCAACTCCAACTACTCCTTGTGACTCAAAATTGACAGCAAACCATGCTAGATCAGCCATATACATGAATCAATTTGTCTATTTAAGGATTTAAGGAGAGAGAAAATATATTTTGTTACTTACATTTTGTCCAAGCTCTCAACCAATTCTCTCTCTATCAAAACCTCCGAAAATATCATCATATATTAGTTACAAATCAAGCCCCACGAAAATCCCTAACAAACATCAGAAGTCAGAAATCAAGATTTGCTCAAAAAGGTATAAACGAAACCTAAAATTTCTGTCCAACGATTCTGTGTTAGATGTTATGTTTGATTGTTAAAACATGTTATATAAGGTGTCTAGGGATGATCTAGGTTGCTAGATGTTAGATCCATAACATCTAGAGGCTCGAATTTAAAGATTTACAAAATCTGGGAAAATAAATTTTTGTTCTCTGACAGTGAATGTCAGTCCTTATATCTTGATGATCTGTAGAGATTTACGTGTTTTGAAAGCTTTTAGTTGTAGTCGTGTATGTGTTCTTTAGTCTAAAAGTTGAATCAAGGTCATAGCTTCAACAGATTACAAGTTATTCGTGGTCAAAGGTCGTTGACCGACCATAACCAGACCGTTTCTGGGTAACCCAGAAATGGGTTTTCAAGGTCTGACAATATATTTAAGGATCTAGATCTGGCAGGTTGTTGGATTTTTGTTGTTGTTTTGTTATCTAAGTTATAGTATAGTAGTTATACTACATCGTGATGCTTTTAGATAGCTTATATCATGATCATACAGGAATTGGAGGATGGTCAAACTAGGCAGAAACTTCACGGATGAACTTTCTGGGTAACCCAGAAAGTTCATGAGCGTGGTTTCTGACAACGTTTGACCGGACAAGATCTTGGTATTGTGTTGTTGTTTTGTTGATTTTATGTAATGGATCTCTAGACTTACGTGTGTTCTATAAGCTAGACCTCTTAAATCGCTAAAAACTCACCTAGATCACAAGTTGTGGGAGCCCAAAACGAGCCAGTCGAACTGTTCTTCATTTCTGGGTAGCCCAGAAAATGAAGAACAGCTCTGACAGCTTGTTCAACGCTTCGGATCTCGTTAGTTATGCATGGTTTGATGATGTTGTTTGTTGGATCGTGTAGTCTTGTACTTGTACTACATTATCTTATCAACAACATGTTCAGAAACACATCACACTCGGTTTTAATCTTGGTCAAACTAAGCAACTCGGTAACTGGCAAGGTTTTCTGGGTTTGTATCAAGAACATGAAGAACACCTATAGCGACGGTTCTGTCGCTATAGGTGTCTTTAGCGACAGATAATATACTATTTTCTGGAAATTAATTATTAAATAGGAAAAAATTAGTTTTTAATTATTAAAAATACAAAATAAATTATTAAAAATTGTTAAAAATTCCGAAAATTAGTTTTTAATTATTTTTAATATATTTCATAAATATTTAATATTTTTGAAATATTAAAAGTATTTAATTTATTTAATTATAATATTAAATAAATTATTTAAAAATAATTTTAATATTAGAAAAATCATTAAAAATTATATTATGATATAAGAAAATATTTTAAGTTATTTTTAATGACTTTTAATATTTTGTGATAAATTTCATTAATAAATTAATATTAATGGTAATTAATTTATTTACTAAATGAATTAAATAAATTAATTAAAAATGATTTTATTATATTAAAAATCATATTAAATGAAAATAAAGTGTTTAAAAATATTTTAAGTTATAAAATATAACTTTTAATATTTAAAAAATAATTTCATTAATAATTTAATATTAATGATTATTAAGTTATTATTATTGATATTAAATTTATTTAATAATTATATTAAATAAATAGTTTAAAAATAGTTTTATTAATTTAAAAATTATTTAAAAAAGATATAAATGAATTAAAAATATTTTAAGTTATGAATAATGACTTTTAATATTTTGATAAATAGAACATTAATACTTTAATATTAATGATAATTATTTTAAATGTTTTAAAAATTATTTAAGGGTAATATTAATACTTTAAAAGTATTTTGAGTTATTATACATAACTTTAAAATTTTGGAAATGATTTCATTAATAGTTTAATACTAATTAAATATTAATGATAATAGAATTGATTAGTATTTAAATCATTTTAATATGATTCCGATGTTTGAAAATTTATGATAAATTATAATAAATGTTTTAAAAATTATATTAAGTCATTTAAAAATAAAATGACTGATACGTACTGATGTTAAGTTATAAAATAGAGTCTTAGACTCGATAATTACCCGATAAAGTTGTCGGTAGACCGACATGTTTCAGAAATTGATCTGGACTTAGATATTTTGATTGTATAAGTGATTATTTGTGATTCAATGGTTATTAAACATAGGTGCTAATGTGATTAGATTATGTGCTGACTGCAATAAGCAGTGTTATGTGTTATAGTATGTTGTTCTAATCGAACGAACTATCTTATTAATGATAGGTCGTGAGATAAGCGATAGATCTTAATTACAAGTTGTAAGCAGCGCTTCAGGCAAGTATCTAACCTTTGTATTTTCTTTATGCAATGGACGTGAGTAAGAATGTTTCTAAATTATATTATTATTGTACAGATTATGAACTTTATATTATATAAGCTCATTGAATATCAACATGTTAGTATATGATAATTCGGACTTATATATTCTGTTCGTTAATTTCTAGAAATGGTTAAACAAGTGTCCCCACTTGGATAATCATTGTATTTAATCACATGTTGATATACCTTTGTCAATTACCCGTATACAGATATATTGAATTATAGATTATTATTGAACAAGATAAAACATTTGATTTAGAACCCAGACAGGTATGAACATCCCTACATGGGAAAATTTTTATGCGCTCCGGCGGACAAAGGATGAACGATAATATCGTTCTAGCAATGTAGTATTGATCAATGCAGGGCATAACGGGCTGATCACCCCCGTGCCCGTAAGTTATGACGGTTTACAGATGAATTTCTGTTTAACCTTTTTGAAAATGAAAACAATGTTCATGGCATGTCACCATAACCCCAGTTATAGTCATTATGTAGTTTCAAAAATTTGAAAGAGAGTTGTTATGTTATTATTATTGGTCTAGAATACTTCACAACTATTGACTTGTTGTAGAAGAATAGTACAAAGAAAATATTTAAATCCTTTCGGCTTATATATATATAATTGTTATTGCTTGTTGGGCACTCAAATGCTCATCCTTGCTTAATTTAAATGTTTTCAGCTAAGTGCGAACGACCAGAGAACTCTGCTAAGAACAAAGGAAAAGGGAAGGTTGCTGAATGAACGAATTACTATGTTATGTAATAGTTTAATGTTATTAAGACAATTATGATATATAATATCTATCATGGGTTGTAATGAATGTTTAAAGGTTTCGTACTTGGGAGTTAGACTCTGATAATTATGTAAATTAATTTGATCTTTTATATTATTGTTATTATCATTAGTATTATTCTGCTCATAGAAATGGTATCGTGAATAACCGAGTTCGGGTTTCAAGTATCTGAGTTTGGGGTCCTCACAGGTTGGTATCAGAGCTATAGGGTTAGAAACCTTAGGTGGGTTAGACCTTAGGCTATAACCTTAGAACAGAGGGAAACGTTGAAAATATAAATAACTCATATAGAGTTTAAAAAGAGATGAATTGACTAAATTCATCGTCAAACTAAATAAAAGATAACTTGTATAAAACTCTTATTTGTTGTGTGTATATACTATATGCTAATTAGGTAAACTTATGTGTGTAGATGTCAGGTGAAAAAGGATTCGATTACCCTCAAATCGTAAAAAAGGAGCCAAAATCGAAGCCGATAGCTGACATAGAGGCTCACAATGAAAATAACTCAGAAGATGTGGTTATTGTGGAAAATATAGTACCAGATCCGGAGATGGTGGAGCTGACAGATAGCGATTCAGACACTAAAGTTGGAGCTGATCAAGCATCAACAGAGGTGCAGAATCTGAAGAACAAGGTTTCTTCTCTGGAAAGGCTATGGGAGATAGAAAGGCTGTTGAATAGTCAGTTGCGTCAAGCGTTAATAGAAACATTGGAAGGACAAGATAAGCTTAAAATCAAAATTGGTCAGATGGGAGCCACAAGCAGCACATCGTGTGCAGCTCCGGATAAGAAGGGGAAAAGAAAGATAGAAGACCATAACTTAGGAAAATCCAATAAGAAGAAATGGAAAAGAATATGTTATCTTTGCGGCTATGAAGGACATACCACTCCGTACTGTCCTGACTACAAAAAAAGAGCATGTTATGTCTGTGGTATAGAAGGTCATCAGGCGAGAGAATGTCCAAGGAAAAGGTGTAATAAATAGGTAGTATAGGTTCTGTTGTGTAGGAGTGTTTAATATAATACATATGATAAGTATGTTTGTGTAATGTAATGTTTCCAACTTTTGTATTAAGTCAAGACTGTAAATCCCGACTTTTGAGGTCATAAAGGGATAGATGAAGTTCAAAGCATTTTGTGCTATGTAAAATATTCGTTAAATGAATATGAATCTATGTTTGAGAAATGATGAAATAAGTTTAAAATATTAAACTTATGTGATAAGGTTTAGAATGTAAGTTAAATTATGATTTTTTTTAATCAGATAATGCCGCCAAGACGTAGAACTCGCAATCAAAGGGCAGAGGAATCTGTCAACAACGTTGAGGGACAACAACAACCAGATCTGATGCAGCAATTTACGAATATGATAGCTCAGGCTATGCAACAGGGAATACCGGTCGCTGGAAACCAGCCGGGCAACCGCTTAGCGAACTTCAAAGACTTTAAGGCTGTAGGACCACCAGAATTCAAAGGTACAACTGACCCTGTAGAAGCTCAAACTTGGGTTAAGGAAATTGAAAAAGCGTTTATGGTAGCTAGGGTAGATGAGGGGCAAAAAACTGCTTTTGCCACTTAAATGATGAAGGGGGAAGCAAATTTTTGGTGGGAAGCGAATCAGGCTAGGGCAGGAGAAGGTGTAGTCACATGGGATAGATTTAAAACTTTATTTTTCGAAAATTATTTTTCACCAAGTATGCAGGCGAGGATGGAGGTTAAATTTTTAGAGTTGAAGCAGGAGAATATGACGTTGTCTGAATACGCCGCCAAATTCAATGAGTTAGCTAGGTTTGCTCCGCATCAAGTTGATACGGAGGCTAGGAAAGCTAGAAGATTTGAGCTGGGATTGAAACCCTGGCTCTATAACAAAGTGGCGGTGTTGCAAATTCCTATATTTGCAGCACTCATGGAGAAAGCGATCATAGCTAAGGAGGGAAGTGAGGCCATGAGCCTTTACAATAAGGAGAGGAAGAATAAGGGTAAGATAGAAGGAGCTAGGAAGGTGGAAATTAATAGTGGGAGCAGGAGTGGTGATAGTAAGAGGAGGGTGAGCAGTTTTGCAAGTGTACAAGTGAAACAGGAAGGTGTTAAGAAACAGATAGTGTCATGTAAGACATGTGGAAAGAATCACTCGGGGGAGTGTTTGCAAGGAAAATTTGTTTGCTATAAGTGCGGGCAGGAGGGCCATATTTCTCCCAACTGCCCCAATCCTAGGATGAATAGTGGATGTTTTATATGCGGATCGACAGAGCACAGGGTGAAAGATTGTCCAAAGAGGAGGGTGGAGACAGGAAGTGTGAACATGGGCACTGGCAGTGGAACGTTAGCAATCACGGGACCGACTTCATCAAGCAAGCCAACAAAATCTACGGCAAGGGTCTACAACATGACAGTTCAGGATACGGCAGCAGCTGGCACTGGAACTCCAGGTATTATTCGTATGCCTTTTTATTTTCTTATGCATAATTTTCCTATATATAGTAAAATTGTTTTATAAAGAAATTTTGAGGAGGAATTTGAGTTCTGTTAGAAACCAATTTATCTGTGTAATCAGAAAGGCAAGCTTTGTGTGAATAGTTAAAGAACAGTTCGATCAAAGTTGATCGAGATTTACTTACAATGATTGTGTACGCTATGTGACCGTGTATGTATAGGGTTTAAAACGGTGATTTCGGGGACGGAATCTTTATAAGGGAGGGTGAATGTAGCAACCCGATATTTTCTATATAAATAAATAAGAAATTTTGTGAATAAATTTTTTTTTTATATTAAGGATGAGGATTTGTACAAGATTATGTGTATATGTATTTATATGGTAAGTAAAAATATATTTATTACATAATTATTTACAAATGAATTTATTTTAAAATTATTGATTATTAAAAAGTATATACTTATAATAATTAATTTATGGTAGAAATATTTTAATAATTATTTTCCATGAAAATATATAATCATATATTATTTAAATAATATATGAACTGATTTTTAGAATAATTATAATAATTATTTTATTATATGAATTTTAGTACGAATTGTAAAGTTAATTATTTTACCTTAATTATTAAGGTTAAATAGGAAGAATAAATCAGATATGGAATCCAAACCCTAATTTTAAATTATTGTCAAGGTATGAGAATAATAATATAATATTAAGTATATTTTGATTTTTTAGTGCTATGAATATGTACTGCATGTACGTGTTGATGATGATTGGTCAATGATTGTGTTTAATTTCAAAATGCTAATATTATTTGGTTAAACCCTAATTTCCAATTTGAAAGCCTAATTGCTAAAATCATAACTCTAATTATTATTTTAGTAAATAATTATGTTAATTTGGAAACCCTAATTTATAATTTGGGGAAACCTAATAATATCAAGAAAACCTAAATATATTTTTAAAACCCTAATTTTCTATTTAAAAACCCTAATTATAATTATTTAGTTATAATTTAATTTTTATTGAACTCTATATATAATTGCTCAAACCCTAGAAATTATTTAGGAAACCTTAATGTTTAAAATCTAGTGATTAGAATCTAGATTCAAGTGTCATGGACAAAAATACCCTTAATTACTTTATTACAAAAAAAATATATTACTTTTTAATTTTTAGAAGCTTGCTTGCAAATACTTCCATATTTTGAGTTGTTAACCAACTCCAACTACTCCTTGTGACTCAAAATTGACAGCAAACCATGCTAGATCAGCCATATACATGAATCAATTTGTCTATTTAAGGATTTAAGGAGAGAGAAAATATATTTTGTTACTTACATTTTGTCCAAGCTCTCAACCAATTCTCTCTCTATCAAAACCTCCGAAAATATCATCATATATTAGTTACAAATCAAGCCCCACGAAAATCCCTAACAAACATCAGAAGTCAGAAATCAAGATTTGCTCAAAAAGGTATAAACGAAACCTAAAATTTCTGTCCAACGATTCTGTGTTAGATGTTATGTTTGATTGTTAAAACATGTTATATAAGGTGTCTAGGGATGATCTAGGTTGCTAGATGTTAGATCCATAACATCTAGAGGCTCGAATTTGAAGATTTACAAAATCTGGGAAAATAAATTTTTGTTCTCTGACAGTGAATGTCAGTCCTTATATCTTGATGATCTGTAGAGATTTACGTGTTTTGAAAGCTTTTAGTTGTAGTCGTGTATGTGTTCTTTAGTCTAAAAGTTGAATCAAGGTCATAGCTTCAACAGATTACAAGTTATTCGTGGTCAAAGGTCGTTGACCGACCATAACCAGACCGTTTCTGGGTAACCCAGAAATGGGTTTTCAAGGTCTGACAATATATTTAAGGATCTAGATCTGGCAGGTTGTTGGATTTTTGTTGTTGTTTTGTTATCTAAGTTATAGTATAGTAGTTATACTACATCGTGATGCTTTTAGATAGCTTATATCATGATCATACAGGAATTGGAGGATGGTCAAACTAGGCAGAAACTTCACGGATGAACTTTCTGGGTAACCCAGAAAGTTCATGAGCGTGGTTTCTGACAACGTTTAACCGGACAAGATCTTGGTATTGTGTTGTTGTTTTGTTGATTTTATGTAATGGATCTCTAGACTTACATGTGTTCTATAAGCTAGACCTCTTAAATCGCTAAAAACTCACCTAGATCACAAGTTGTGGGAGCCCAAAACGAGCCAGTCGAACTGTTCTTCATTTCTGGGTAGCCCAGAAAATGAAGAACAGCTCTGACAGCTTGTTCAACGCTTCGGATCTCGTTAGTTATGCATGGTTTGATGATGTTGTTTGTTGGATCGTGTAGTCTTGTACTTGTACTACATTATCTTATCAACAACATGTTCAGAAACACATCACACTCGGTTTTAATCTTGGTCAAACTAAGCAACTCGGTAACTGGCAAGGTTTTCTGGGTTTGTATCAAGAACATGAAGAACACCTATAGCGACGGTTCTGTCGCTATAGGTGTCTTTAGCGACAGATAATATACTATTTTCTGGAAATTAATTATTAAATAGGAAAAAATTAGTTTTTAATTATTAAAAATACAAAATAAATTATTAAAAATTGTTAAAAATTCCGAAAATTAGTTTTTAATTATTTTTAATATATTTCATAAATATTTAATATTTTTGAAATATTAAAAGTATTTAATTTATTTAATTATAATATTAAATAAATTATTTAAAAATAATTTTAATATTAGAAAAATCATTAAAAATTATATTATGATATAAGAAAATATTTTAAGTTATTTTTAATGACTTTTAATATTTTGTGATAAATTTCATTAATAAATTAATATTAATGGTAATTAATTTATTTACTAAATGAATTAAATAAATTAATTAAAAATGATTTTATTATATTAAAAATCATATTAAATGAAAATAAAGTGTTTAAAAATATTTTAAGTTATAAAATATAACTTTTAATATTTAAAAAATAATTTCATTAATAATTTAATATTAATGATTATTAAGTTATTATTATTGATATTAAATTTATTTAATAATTATATTAAATAAATAGTTTAAAAATAGTTTTATTAATTTAAAAATTATTTAAAAAAGATATAAATGAATTAAAAATATTTTAAGTTATGAATAATGACTTTTAATATTTTGATAAATAGAACATTAATACTTTAATATTAATGATAATTATTTTAAATGTTTTAAAAATCATTTAAGGGTAATATTAATACTTTAAAAGTATTTTGAGTTATTATACATAACTTTAAAATTTTGGAAATGATTTCATTAATAGTTTAATACTAATTAAATATTAATGATAATAGAATTGATTAGTATTTAAATCATTTTAATATGATTCCGATGTTTGAAAATTTATGATAAATTATAATAAATGTTTTAAAAATTATATTAAGTCATTTAAAAATAAAATGACTGATACGTACTGATGTTAAGTTATAAAATAGAGTCTTAGACTCGATAATTACCCGATAAAGTTGTCGGTAGACCGACATGTTTTAGAAATTGATCTGGACTTAGATATTTTGATTGTATAAGTGATTATTTGTGATTCAATGGTTATTAAACATAGGTGCTAATGTGATTAGATTATGTGCTGACTGCAATAAGCAGTGTTATGTGTTATAGTATGTTGTTCTAATCGAACGAACTATCTTATTAATGATAGGTCGTGAGATAAGCGATAGATCTTAATTACAAGTTGTAAGCAGCGCTTCAGGCAAGTATCTAACCTTTGTATTTTCTTTATGCAATGGACGTGAGTAAGAATGTTTCTAAATTATATTATTATTGTACAGATTATGAACTTTATATTATATAAGCTCATTGAATATCAACATGTTAGTATATGATAATTCGGACTTATATATTCTGTTCGTTAATTTCTAGAAATGGTTAAACAAGTGTCCCCACTTGGATAATCATTGTATTTAATCACATGTTGATATACCTTTGTCAATTACCCGTATACAGATATATTGAATTATAGATTATTGTTGAACAAGATAAAACCTTTGATTTAGAACCCAGACAGGTATGAACATCCCTACATGGGAAAATTTTTATGCGCTCCGACGGACAAAGGATGAACGATAATATCGTTCTAGCAATGTAGTATTGATCAATGCAGGGCATAACGGGCTGATCACCCCCGTGCCCGTAAGTTATGACGGTTTACAGATGAATTTCTGTTTAACCTTTTCGAAAATGAAAATAATATTCATGGCATGTCACCATAACCCCAGTTATAGTCATTATGTAGTTTCAAAAATTTGAAAGAGAGTTGTTATGTTATTATTATTGGTCCAGAATACTTCACAACTATTGACTTGTTGTAGAAGAATAGTACAAAGAAAATATTTAAATCCTTTCAGCTTATATATATATATAATTGTTATTGCTTGCTGGGCACTCAAATGCTCATCCTTGCTTAATTTAAATGTTTTCAGCTAAGTGCGAACGACCAGAGAACTCTGCTAAGAACAAAGGAAAAGGGAAGGTTGCTGAATGAACGAATTACTATGTTATGTAATAGTTTAATGTTATTAAGACAATTATGATATATAATATCTATCATGGGTTGTAATGAATGTTTAAAAGTTTCGTGCTTGGGAGTTAAACTCTGATAATTATGTAAATTAATTTGATCTTTTATATTATTGTTATTATTATTAGTATTATTCCGCTCATAGAAATGGTATCGTAAAGAATCGAGTTCGGGTTTCAAGTATCCGAGTTTGGGGTCCTCACAGATTACATGCGATGCTAGATATATCTGTATCCTAACATTCATCAAGATTCTATTAAAATACAGAATTCAAGAACACATGCTATTGTGACTAAGTCTAGATTCATACATCATCTCCTGAATCTATACAAATCCACATAGAATTGGTGATCAAGCAATTCATAAATTAAAGTGCAAATCATAATAGATAAACTGAGTGGATAGATTATTAAACTGAAATTAAGGCTTCACAATCATTTTTCAACTATAAAGATCCATTACAAGCCTAATAAGTACTTTAGTTCATCATCAATGAAATAAAAACTAAAAAGATAGAGAAATTCGTTATCCCAATTACAATAATTGAATTGAAAAATAAAGAATAGTTATAAAACCACCCTTATCCTCGCACTGATTTGCAATCTTCGTGATCTTGACCTTCAAATCTGCTCCAATGATCTTCTAAAATTAGGGATCAAAACTTGCTAATTTGATTGATTGATTGAATGTGTCTCTCTTGTGTTGTGTTATCTGATCATAAGTCATGTATTTAGTCCCACAACGACGCCTATCAGAGTTCCAGTCCATGCCAAATTGCTGGTCGTCCGCATCTGCAGAATTCCAATTGAAGTACAACTCTTGCCCTTTCCCCGTACCCCACCCCGGTGGGGGGGGGCTTCTGTAGTTGGGCCTTGTACCCCAGCCCCGGCGAAGGTTTCCTTTGTATTTGTGCTCGCTCTGATGGGGGGGTATGTCTTGACATGCTGATTTTGCCCATTTTGATGCCAAGTCTTTCCATAAAGCCACGAATGTACCACCATGCCATGTAATGCAATCCTAAACACAAAACAAACCTAAAACAAGTAAAAATTAATAGAATAATGTAGGATCAACACAGTTTAAGTCAAAATTAGAAGCCGATTCATAGGTATAAAACTCACTCATCAAGGAGCTCACGGAGTTACCCCCTTCTTCTAAGAGGGATGCAACGTTAGATCTGAGTGCACATATCTACTAATTTATAGATTGACTTGAATTTTCCTGCACACACTAGCTTAACCATTTTTGTCATGTACATGACATATTGTATATATCAAACAGTATTATATGGTAAGGAAGTATATTTTGATTCACTTTCCTTTTAGTTATGCCTTGTTACTTGCTTGATTCACTTCCCCCTTGATGGATGGACATTGAGATGTCTCAGGATCTTTCAGAATGGATCGTTGATCTATGTATTCCCTACCCTTTGGTGTCTTGGGACTGGTTTCTGTATGTGGTTATGGAGAGAATTGTGGCTTTCCTCTCTGAAGTTGACCGCCCCACAAATGGTCGTTGATACTCCTTTGTATGGGGGAGCCCAGGTAGTTCCATCTCTTATGGATTGGTGTTTCTCTTTGAAGACTCAACCGTAGCTTAGATGGTCGTCGATTCTCCCATTGTTATGGGGAGACCAGGTAGTTCCATCCCTTTGGTCTAGGCCGATGATGTGTGGTTTGAAGGATGATCCCAATATCGTTGACAAGTTTTTGTGTTTTGTAAGGGGGTGAGACCGAATCATGAATGGCTGCCTACGTACTCCCATTGAGAAGGGGGAGATCAGGTCTGCGTAGTTCGAACCTAGTATGAAAACGTTCAAAGTTGTAAGTGGTGAAAAGGGTGTAGAGATGTTTTTTTCTGTAGTTAAACCGGACCATAAAAATGGATGCCTACGTACTCCCGTGTATTGGGGAGATTAGGTCTGCGTAGTTCACCCCTGATGGGACAGACTGCAGATGAAAAGTTTTATCCCTAGTGGGACAAACTAAAGGTTTGAAATGTTTGATCCCTAGTGGGACCAACTGAAGGTATGAAACGTTTGATCCCTGGTGGGACCAACTGAAGGTGTGAAAGGTGTAATGAGAAAGGTTTTGGAAAACCTGAATTGAGTGATAAATCTAATAATCCAGAACCAGGTTACTGGTTAGAAGGTATGTTTGTCCCTAATGGGCCAAACTAATGTGAAGAAAGGTTGTATATAGTGAAAGGTTTTGAAAACCTGAATTAACTGGGGATCTAATGATCTGAACCAGAATGCTGGTTTGCAGGTAACTTCAAACATAGTACCGTTTCACAGTATTCGTGTTGATGAGTTGGGGAAATTCATTGTCATCCATCTCTTGTAATCTGAGGGCTCTCCTA
Source organism: Panax notoginseng (assembly GCA_016801055.1). Taxonomy (NCBI): domain Eukaryota; kingdom Viridiplantae; phylum Streptophyta; class Magnoliopsida; order Apiales; family Araliaceae; genus Panax; species Panax notoginseng. Next base: position 101,894,389 of record CM029023.1, on the reverse strand, counting down.
TCAATACCTCCTTGACAACAAATGGGCCTTCCCAGTTTGGGGTGAATTTTTCTTTAGATTTATCTTGGTTGTCAAGATCCTTCTTCAAGACCAAGTTATGTTGCTTGAATTGCCGTAGCTGGACTTTCTTATTGTAGGATCTAGCGATCCTCTATTGTTATAACTAACTAAGGAAGATGGCTACGGCCCTTGGTAATGCCATTTATCTATTAGAGACAATTGGTGGTACCGATCTTGTAACCATTGGTCTTTATCCAGCTGAGCGTCTATCAACACTCTGAGGGATTCCATTTTTACCTCTATGGGGAGCACTGCTTCCATTCCATAGGTTAATGAGTAGGGTGTTGCCCCAATGGAAGTGCGCACTGACGTTTTGTAGGCAAATTGAGTCAGAGGCAACAAGTCAGGCCATCCTTTGTGATTGGCGGACATCTTTTGCATGGTCTTTTTGATATTCTTATTAGCCGCTTCAACAGCACCATTCATCTTTGTACGATAGATGACAGAGTTGAGGTGTTTGATGTAGAATTTACTGCATAACACCTCCATCATTTGGTTATTTAGGTTTTTGGCATTGTTTGACATAATCACCTCTGGTTGTCCGTATCGACAAATGATAGTGTTTCTGACAAAACCAATGATCACATCTTTAGTAACCCTGGGGGAAGAGGTTGCTTCTACCCACTTGGTGAAGTAGTCGATCATGGTGAAGATAAATCGATGACCATTGCTAGCTTTGGGTTCGATGGGCCTGATCACGTCCATTCCCTACATTGAGAAGGGCCAAGGCGAACTCATATTGTGGAGCTCCCTTGGAGGGGCGTGGATAGAATTCCCATGAATTTGGCATTGGTAACATCTCTTGACGTGATCATCACAGTCAGCCTTGAGAGAGTGCTAATAATGCCCTGATCTTAGGATTTTCTTGACAAGTATAGGGCTGCTCATGTGTGGGCTGCATACTCAACCATGGATTTCATCCATGAGCCTCTGAGCTTGGTCTTTATCTAGACATCTGAGAAGGCCTAATCTCGCATCTCTTTTGTAGAGTACATCTCCGCTCAGGTAGAATTTCATAGACATTCGATGGATCCGATTTTTTTAGCTTGACTCGTCTCGGCGGGTGTAGATCCATCTCACATATACTCCTTGATATGTTGATACCAAGGGCGTTGGATGGGAGGCAGTTTATCTGATACTTCTCCAATGTAGTTACCATATGCTAAAGCCTTTTGCAGGGCAAAATGTGATATTTGGCATGTCTTCCTTATCAAGTATGTTGATCAAGAAAGCCAAAGTTGGTAGTGCATCCGCAAAGTCATTCTTATTCTGAGGAATGTGGAGGAAAGATATTTCTTCAAACTCCGAAGCCATCTGGATAACCTGTCGATGGTAAGGCAGCAAATATAGCTTTTTGGTGTGATAGATCCCAATGGTTTATCTGATTACCAATTCAGAATCTCTAAACATAGTTAACCATCTGATGCCCATGGATTAGGCTAGTTTTAACCCCATGATACAGCCTTTATACTTAGCTGTGTTGTTGGTGCTGGCAAACTAAAATTTGACGGCAACGGGATACTACTCCCCCAAAATGGATACCAGAACTTCTCCAACTCCAGAACCCTCCATGTTTACAGCACCATCAAAATACATCTTACATGGTTGGTGTGTATAGTCCTGATGGTGTTGCTGAACTGTCATTACCCCTTCATTGGGGAAGTATGTCTCCAAAGGTTTGAAATTACCTGAAGGTGCGGCGGCCAGTTGATCAGCAATTCCTTGACCTTTGATAGACTTTTGAGTCACGTAGATGATGTCAAATTATTATAAGATCAACTGCCATTTGGACAGTCGACAATTCAACATGGGTTTGTTGAACACGTACTTGAGAGGATTCATGCGGGATATGAGATGGGTTGTGTGACCATAGAGATAATGTTGTAATCTCATGGAAGCCCATGCTAAAGCACAACAAGTTTTCTCAATCAGAGTGTACTTGTGTTCACTGATGCTGAATCTTTTGCTGAGGAAATAGATAGCTATTTCTTGGCATTTATCATCTTTTTGTCCCAGCATGCAGCCCATGGCATTGTCATTGATTGATAGGTACATAAACAGGAGAACATCATCGCTGGGAGGTACCAAAACATGAGCGTTGATTAGTTTCTCTTTGATAAGAATGAAGGTTTTTGACACTCATCATTCTATTTCTTAGTGGAGTTCTTCCTTAGCAACTTGAAGATAGGTTCAAAGGTTGTTGTGAGTTGAAAGATGAATCGGCTGATGAAATTGATTCTTCCCAAATATCCCCGTATTTCCCTCTCTGTCTAGGGTATGGGCATTTCCATGATGGCCTGGATTTTGCATGATCAAGTTCAATCCCTTTGTGGCTAACTAGGAATCCTAGTAATTTACCTGATTTGATGCCAAAGGCGCACTTGGCTGGGTTCAACTTCAAGTTGTACTTACGCAACTGGATGAAGAGCTTTTTGAGATGATCTAGGTGGTCTTCCTCCCTTCGAGACTTGACAATGATGTCATCCACATAGATTTCTATCTCTTTGTGCATTAGATCATGGAAAAGAGCCATCATAGCTCGCTGATAGGTAGCTCCGGCATTGATGAGGCTGAATGACAATCATCTATAGAAAAAGGTTCCCCAAGGAGTGATGAATGCAGTTTTCTCACGATCCTCTTCAGCAACCATGATTTGATGGTACCCAGCAAAGTAGTCAGCAAAGGAGTACATGTCATATTGAGCTGTATTGCCAATGAGTATGTGGATGAATGGTACGGGAAAGCTATCCTTAAGACAAGCTTTGTTCATATCCCTATAAACCACGCAAACTCGCACCTTCCCTCCAGGTTTAGGCATGGGGACTATATTAGATAGCCACTTAGGGTATGTTGACACCATGATGATGCCAGCTTAAAATTGTTTCACAATTTCTTCTTTGACTTTTAAACTCCACTCAAGTTTTAATCGCTTGGGTTTCTGCATGACTGGCTTAAATCCCTCTTTGATGAGAAGGCGATGAATGACGATGTCAGTTGACAAACTGACCATGTCTTCATGAGACCATGAAAACACATTCTGGAATTTGGTCAATAGAGTAACCATGTCATTCCTTTGGTTTGGAGAAAGGTCCGTACCAATCTGGATTTGTTTGGAGTTTTCTGAGGTTCTGAGGTTAAAAGAGGTGGTTTGATCAAGATTTGGCTTGGGTTTGTCTTCGACCAATTCTTTGATCTCCTGAGGTATCTCAGAGTCTTCTTATTCAATCTCCACCAAGTCTGAGTCCAAAATTACATCAAAGTTACAGTCCTTATGAAGAATAGGCACCTTATCAGCAAGTTTAGGCACATCTAACTTTAGAGTCCTGAAACAAAGTGCTTTCACTTAATATATGAAACTGTTTAATCATACAAAGTGTTAGCATGAAATGACAAAAACAACTGCTAATATTGTGCAACAAAAGTAAGCAGTTATTTCTATGTATAGGGCAGAGGGATTTTCTTCCCTTTTTACCCTTGTCGGCAAATGCAAGGAATGCAGCTCCAATTGCCAAGGGTCAAGTCCTGGTGGACAGCTGTGATGAAGGGGTTGTTATCGTCCTCCTCTTAAATGATGACCATGATGTCCGGACAATCATCATATGAGATGTCTCTGTTCATACCCTCCGTATGGATTAGGACGTGCATGTTTGACAAATGTCTATTTATCTCTTGTTTGCGCCTTTGATTCCTTTCCTCCACCTCTAGGTCTGGAATCAGGACTTCCTTTAACCGATATCGTCTTAGGAAACAGCATAGCTACCATAGGGGCAGGAACTTTTAATAAGGGTCGTACATGATTATCATCGGTAGGTTTATGCTTATGTGGGTTCCTGTGAGTGGACCTAGAGAAGTAGCCTAGTCCGACTGTCCTTGTTTGGTTGGGAACTTGAACTGGGCATTTGATTCCCTGATAATCCTTTCATAACCCTTGTCCAAATTGAAAACCCAAGGATATCATCTCTTGACTTGCTGACATTACCTCGGCAGAAACTCTGGGCTTCAGAGGTGGAGCCCTAATAGGATGATAGTGAGTTATGCTCACCTCAAGGGCCTGGAAGCTGACAGGCTCAACTTCTGTATTGAAGCTAATGAGTGGTATATCACTTTAAACAGGACATTCTGGCTCGGCATTGACAATGACCAGATTATTGTTGATAATATACTTGAGTTGTTGATGAAGAGTGGACATGACAGCTCCCGCCATATGAATCCAAGGTCTTCCCAACAGTAAGTTGTATCCTGTAGTGATCTTAAGCACTTAGAAGGATACGTAGAATGTATGTGGACCGATTTTGTGACGCCCCCAAAATAGGTATACATCACCCATTCTGAGTCACCAAATACATGGTACAAAAATAAATACAACTTCAGTAATATAATTTTCGTGCAGAATACGACAATGCCTATACTGTAAGTTTGAATACAAATATTGTATACTAGAGAGTATACAAACTCAAAAAGAGTCCTCATTACAATTATTTAAACATTATTTTACAAAAATAGTGAGGACTGCTAAAACATCTTTCTAGAACCATCACTCCGTACCCCGACTAGTTCCTGCTATGTTCTCACCTCCTAAGAAAAATGAAACAAAAAGGAAAAGGGTGAGCTCAACTAGCCCAGTAAAGAATATTATGACTAAGATAATATACAACAAATTATCGTTAGTTTTCAACAGGGAAAAATCTGATAAAATATAATAGACAACAAGTTTTAGATCAACAACTGCAGCGGAATAGCAATCCATTAGAAGAGTAAAGTAGAGAAAGAATTCTACTATCTTCTAAGATTTAAAAGTCCATCATCAATATTTTATCCCTGTAATATCAATCAATATACATCTTGAATCAAATATTCATCTTTGCACTACAGACCAAAGATATTCATTTGTATCACCAGTTGGTCATGTTCATCTCAACACCTGTTCATCTTTGCACTACGGGCCATAGATATTCATTAGGTAATCATTCATCTTTGCACTACAGGCCAAAGATATTCATTTGTATCATCATTTAGGACTGGGGATGATAAAAAATATTTTAAAGAAAACGAATCCAGTGAGATAAAAGATCAAATACTAAGGATTCGTATTACAATTTATCCAAGTTCAATAATATTCCGAAATAACCAATTTTGAAGCAGAATTCAAAAATAAGGATCAAAACATGGATACAATTAAAGATAGTAATCATAATAGGCAACTTGGATAAAAAGAGGAAAATTTCATTTTTCGGTGAATAGTGTTGTATTCGTAAATAGTGCCGTATACGTGAATAGTAGCCTCGACACAAAAAGTTTCAAATTTGATAAAAAGTTCATACCAACATTTCGGTATAATGATATTGAAGAAAATATCATTTTAAGAAGAATATAACACCCCTTACCTCAAAATATCAGTACTTCTGATCGGAATATCGGTATAAGACAAAAAGAAACTTGCACTGATGAATATAAACTCATAAAGTATCTAAATACTCACAAAATACACTCAATAATCTAGAGAGAGAAAGAGAGAAAACTTGTTTCTGGTGTGATTTTTTATTCTAACTTAGCCCTCTATTTATAGAAAAATATTAGCACACCGAAGCAGACTTAACCTGCAAACTGATGGCTTTACCTGCTACTATTCCCACCCACCACATTTGAATAAAAATCTCAGTACAGTTTTACCAACCAAAAGTGGGGCCCACCAATTCTAGAATTTTTCACAAAAATCATTTATAACCTAATTTTCGAATCAGTCACCGCTTAAAATTCATAACAAATCATACGTTCATTTTTAACGGTTCAAAATTTGTGGACATATACTCAACTTATATATGTATAACATATCCAAAAATCACAACGATCCAACGGTCGGATTAAAAATTATAACTCATACAATATATCTCAAAAACCACTGGTTTGATTTTTAATACCTTCAATCCGACAAAATACTGATAAAACACCTCAACATTAATTCATTCATTTATAACCACATAAATAAATCCATCATTTATATTCACATAAAATAAATATTTCCTTATCATATAAATCAATAATTAATTATTCACAAATAATATTACAGAATCACAATAATGACAACCAAGCAGTTCCCAGGAAAGAGGGGGCTTTCCGATAAGGATTTCTCCTTACTGGCGCGCAATTAGGTGACCAAATCTCTTCTTGACAGAACTTTTTAGACATTGCCAATAATGCTATCTAATAATATTATCCAAATAATATGAATTATTGATCTGATAATGGAGATGATGTGCAGTGACAATTATTGAAACAACAATAATATAAATATCAGCGTAGCAATTATTGAATCAATAAAATAAAATATTGAACAGTAATTACTGTGACAATTATTGAGTAGTGCCTTCTTACGTAAGGATCAATAATTCAGCAATATTGTACAATACCGTGTGCTACTGTGCAACAACGCGTATTACTGTATTTTAACCACCGGGTATTCCAACAGTGTTAACGGTAACAACTACGTCGTTATTTAATTTTGTCGTTTTCTTCATCCGACAGTTATCTGTTATGGGGCCCACAAATAGATGCGCCGTCGTATGAATATTCCCCGACAGAAAGAATATTCTACGACCAAACGAATATTCCCCGACAACAATGAATATTATATAACCACTTGCTTATTTTGAAAATTTACACATTTCACCCATAACCAAAGTATTATATCAAATTAATACCTTATTATTCACAATAATAAATAAAAGGAAATTTGATTTTATTCATTAAAAAGTTGGGGTCTTATAGATTTCCACGGGTAACTCAATCTCTCCGACAACATTTCGTCGAGATCCATCAAAGGCTTTAATGATTGTATGGCTGCTTTGAATCCTGTTGAGATTGATGTTCATTTTCTCTAATGTAGCATAGGGGCAGATGTTTAGGGATGATCCTCCATCTATTAGCATTCCTCCGACCACATATCCTGAAGACATAATCGCTATGTGCAACGGTTTGCAATGACCCATCCCTTCGGGAGGTATGTCATCATCGGTGAAGGATATCACATTGATATTGAAGATGTGATTGGGCTTCTTCTAATACTTTCAGTAAGACATTCCGATGGTCTTCTAAAGAGAAAACCAAGTCCAAAATATAGATCTGTTGTGGAGCTTCTTTCAAGCTTTGAACCACCTTGGCTTCATTGTGTCCCATCTTGTGGAGGAATTCTTAAATCTTATCCCTGGGCACTTTCCCCTTTGATCTGATGATAGGCTTCATCACCCGTTAAGGAAGATATAGTGGATTTTCTTTAGACACTGCAGTAGTTGTGTTTAACGTTGATCCTTCAGCCTCTTTGTAATTCCACGAGACTTTTTTAATGCTAATGACAGGATATTGTTGCCTGAATGGCAATATCATTGGCTTTGGCGCAGCCACTTTCAAAGGGTTTTCAACTCCTTTGAGCTGAATTGGTTGAATTGTAACTGGTGTGGCAGCCGAATCTCCTTCTTCATCGATTTTTGCTTCTGGAATAGCACCTTCTTGCACTTTCTTCTTCACACGCATCAGCTCCATGTCCGTAACTTGAGTATTTTTAACTTTATCGATTAAAGTCGGTTCTACTCGTATATTTGATATCATCGCGTGGGTACTTGGAGCCTTCATCTCTATCTCTATCTTTTGCAAGTCATACAAAATGGACTTTTGTGTTAACAACATTGCACTCGTACCCGCATATGATCTTCTACTCAATGCGTCAGCTACTACATTCGCTTTTCCAAGATGATATTGGATGGTATGATCATAATCTTTCAGCAGCTCGAGCCAACGTCATTGCCGCATGTTGATTTCCTTTTGGGTGAAGAAATATTTGAGGCTTTTATAATCTGTATAGATCTCCACTTTCTCCCCATACAGGTAGTGTCTCCATATCTTCAACGCGAAAACGACTGCTGCCAACTCCAAATCATTAGTAGGATAATTCCTCTCATATTCTTTGAGTTGTCGTGAGGCATAGGCTATGACTTTCCCATGTTGCATGAAAACACATCCTAACCCTTTTCCTGAAGCATCGCTGTAGATAACAAATCCATCCGAACTAGATGGTATTGTCAAAACAGGTGCCGAAATGAGTCTCATCTTGAGTTCTTGAAAACTCTTTTCACAATCCTCGCTTCAACCGAATTTTATATCTTTACGAGTCAGCTGAGTTAACGGAGTAGCGATTCGAAAAAATCCTTCCACGAATCTCCGATAGTAACCAGCTAAGCCCAGAAAGCTACGTACTTCGGTCACCGACTTTGGTTGCTCCCAACTTTGTATGGCTTCAATCTTCGCCAGGTCGACAGATACTCCATGTTTTGACACCACATGCCTAAGGAATGCTACTTCCTCAAGCCAGAACTCGCATTTCTTCAGCTTGACATATAGCTTGTTATCGCGAAGCCTTTGTAGTACCAGCTTCAAATGGCGCTCATGATCTTCACGGCTTTTAGAAAAGATAACAACGAACTGATCCAAATATTCCATGAATACACGAGCATAAAGAAGAGAAAGAAGAAATATGTGACTATGAAAAAGAGAGTGAGTTGAAAAGTGAGTTATATTTTGAAAAGCCAATGACTGTACATTCGTACAAGACGACGCTTTTGAATACTAACACTAATGGTTCTTCTTTGTCTAGTTCTGTTTTGTCTCTTGTACAGGTTGTTGATGAAATACCCCGTGCTATCATTCCATACCGATCAGCTGATAGTATTTTCGAGGAGACGACGGAGTTACCAAGGCAGGTTGGAGAATTGGTGAAAATAGGTATCGTGAGAGAAGACATGAGTTCATGTGATGATTATGAGATTATAGTACCTAAGGAGGAGGGGACAACGAGTTTGTTCATCGATTTTGAATTGGTAAACAAGTATCGTTATTCCTTTTCTTGTTTGGATAATATGCTTGATAAATTTCATGGTGCTTGTGTTTTATCTACACTTGGAGATGGTTATGTGATGATAATACCTAATCAAATTAGCGTGCATGATTATGATAAATGGGAAATTATTTTAACATATGAGTTGTTTAGATGGATAGTTATTTCTGTTAGATTAACTGATGCATCTAGCGTTTTCATGAGTTATTTAAAACATGTTTTGCATGCTTCTATTGGAAAATTTATTGTTAGCTATTTTGCGGGTAAAATCGTCTTTATCATAAACTATGGAGGATATTTAATTTATGTTGAGTTAGTTTATGATCATGATATATATTTTCGTTTTCGATGTGCTTGCTTGCATGAAATTAATTCTAGGTTTTCGTATCCAAATATTGACGTAGGGTTTCATGCTAGTCAATTTTTACATGAATTATCGTTAGTTGACAATGGTAGTAATCATGTTGTTTCATTAGAACAATCTTCATTGCATGATTTGCTATTATATGGTTTTGATTCAAGAAGTGTTGATCATCAAGATGATTTGAGAAATAAGTTATTTGCATGTTTAGTTAGTTCACTTGGATTAGCTAAGGCATTGCATACTTCCATGGAATTGTTGAATTTTATTTTGCATTTTTTCATGGAAAAATTTGTTATTCTCTCTTTTGATGATATTCCGATTTTTGTCAACATTTTGGGAAATTCTTTAGCATGTGTTGAGTTTGTTTGTGATCATCGTCGATATGCTATTGAATTTTCAATTTATGCTTGTGACCTTTTTACTCCGTTGATAACATTATTTGTTCTTTATTGTGTTAATGTCAATGGAAAGAGGGAGGTTGGTTGTGTTTTGCAGATTCGTGATAGGATCATATTCATCGAGGGAAGCATGGATCATGCAGTTCGTCCCGTTCAATGCATAAGACATCTACAGGGAAGTGTTTTGAATATTGTTTTAGTAGACTATGCATATGATTTTGGTTTATTTAATTTCTTTGTGATTAGACAAAAGGAACTTATTGATTTATTTTGTGTTTAATCCAGGGATTCAATTGTATGGGCTTATACGACCTGATGAATTTCAAAAGTTCATATTTGACCCAGGATCATTGATGTGGTTATGTTTGAAAATGATTGAGATCATAAGATTTCCGTTTGATCCGGGAATTCATCATTGGGAGAATTTATCACATGAAGAGTTTTTCATTATGATTTTTGATCCAGGAGGATATAAGACTTTTCATATTCTTTCTTACTTTGCATTCATGATTATTTTAGTAGATAATATATTAGTTTATATAATTAGTGTTTTGGGAGTAACTGGTCTACAAATTGTCAATTTGATAGAGAAGTCGGTCATTGTTATGTTCTTGGTCGGAGTTGGAGTTTTTGATGCTCATATATGTCATTTGCAAGTTGAGTTTTGGTATTATGATTGGTTTGATGCTACTAACTTAGTTTGTTTTTATGTAGGAGCAATTTTGTGGTTAAATCAATTTCGAGAGGACGATGTGCCAGATTTGAGGACAAATCCTTTTGAAGAGGAGGGGAATGATACAATCCTGATCAAGCTCTCATCAAACGATAATAACTCAATTCAAGTCTCAGTGGTTCATCAAATAATTTTAAATTGGGTTGAAGATTATTTAAAGGAGTACAATTCCAGCATTATTGGGCCGATCCAATTGACCCATTCAATTCAGTCGATGCCCAACAGATTTTACATGCAAAAAGAAAGTTTATTATTCATGTGGGTTGGCTAATTTAATTAAGCATGAGAAGAAAATAATTCAGCGGGCAGTATATATGGAAGGAATATTCAACATATATCATCATCCATGCAAAGCATGTAAAGTGGGCATCAAGTATAGTCAGATTACATAACATATCATGTGGGGCCAAGGTTTCATGATATATTTAGCTTACATATTATGTGGGTTTACATATTAAGTTCCAATTAATTCCTAGCAGCCACGGATTTCTTGTTCCAATTGATATCATGAAGACTTCCATTCACGCGGCAATTTAACTTAACGCGACAAGGGATTACACGACAATTGTGGGATTTGGAGTTCTAGAAAGTTTTACAACTCTATTGTAATTAGGATATCTTTTTAATTAGGATTTCTTTTCCAAATTGACTTCTATTAGGGTTATAGTTTATAAATTCCTATTGGGATTTGGATTGTTTTGAGTAGTATAAATAGAGGTCCAAGTTATGTAATCAAATACATTATTCATTATTATTATTCAATATATTTGTGAGGTTATTCTCTTCTTTTGGTTCTTTGAAGAATTCCTAAGTATTTTTCTTAGTTATTTCTTTGAGATTCAATTTGACTTATCATACAAAAATTAATAGTTGTGTGTGGCGTCTTCTACCGCATCAATCGTCGATTGTACCGAGATTACCGCTTCAATATAAGCGAGGGGTCAAGGTGTCGTTGGTGTCCATTCAACGCAGATTTTCGGACGCGAGCAATTGTACCAAGATTACCGTCTACATATAGGCGAGGGGTTAAGGTGTTGCAAGCAATTCACCCAACAATTGTGCTAGAAACGATCCGGGCAATGACCACCTCATGCAAGCGTGCCGTGGAGTCTATCATTCTCGAGTTATGGAATCAGACATTCTCAAATCAATCTTCCATTTCTACTTCAAACCACTCCTCCATTGATCTCTTACCCCCATCATATGAACATGTTAAGTCTGCTCTACTTCTTCAGATTTCACTGAATAAACAAATTCAGCAGGCTCTTTTATCGTCGCATCAACTAGGATCTTCCTTGGATTTGGAAGATAATAATAGTACAGACCCCAGTCTGACTTCTTTTGATGGTCTCAATAGGTGTCGAAAGCATGATTCAAGGTTTTCAGAGAGGAGAACCATTGAGTGGAAGCCGAAATCCAATAAATACTTGTTTGCAATTTGCGTGTCTGGCCAAATGTCAAACCACTTGATATGTTTGGAAAAATATATGTTTTTTGCTGCTGTACTTAACCGAGTTTTAGTTATTCCAAGCTCTAAAGTTGATTACGAGTTTAGTAGGGTGTTAGATATTGATCACATTAATAAATGCTTGGGAAGGAAAGTTGTTGTCACGTTTGAAGAGTTTACTGAGATTAAAAAGAATCATTTGCACATAGATAGAGTCATTTGTTACTTCTCGCTGCCGACACCTTGTTTTGTGGATGATGATCACGTAAAGAAGTTGAAGGCATTGGATGTTTCTGTGAATAAACTTGAGCCTGCTTGGGTTGAGGATGTCAAGAAGCAAACGTTAAGAACCGTTCAAGTTGTCATGTCAAAGTTTTCATCCGATGATGATGTTATTGCAATTGGAGATGTATTCTTTGCTGATGTGGAGAAAGAGTGGGTGATGCAACCAGGTGGTCCTATTGCCCACAAATGTAAGACTCTGATTGAGCCGAGCCGTCTTATTATGCTAACTGCCCAGCGGTTCGTCCAAACATTCCTTGGGGAAGGCTTTATAGCTCTTCATTTTCGGCGACATGGCTTCTTGAAGTTTTGGTAATGCACTTACTTGCCCTTATTTCTTGCTTCTGTATTTATGTGTATCCATACTAAACTTTATGGTTTGAAATCGATAGTTGTAGCCTTGCAATTTTTGTTTTTTATCTCACTTATTTTTGTTGCTAGTTTTTTTTATTATCCTCGTGCCAGTTGTATTAAATTTGGTTAGAATATAAAGGAGTATACGTGGAATATTCCTTAATTTGGTTTGAAGATGCACTAAAATGTCTCACCATGCATTAGTTTATGGCATGTGTGTGATTTCCTGAGAGCTTTTTGCATTGTGATGCCTCTAACATATTCTAATAATTTGTCAGCAATGCCAAAAAGCCTAGTTACTTTTTCCCTGTGCCTCAGTCTGCAGATTGCATTAACCGAGTGGTTGAAAGAGCTAATACTCCTGTCATATATCTCTCCACGGATGCTGCAGAAAGTGAAACTAGTTTACTGCAATCACTCATTACGTTGAATGGGAAGGTTGTACCCCTTGTTAAGAGGCCAGCTCGTAATTCAGCTGAAAAGTGGGATGCTTTACTATACAGGCACGGCCTCGAGGGAGATTCTCATGTAAGCTTATGATTTTGCACAAACTTGCTGATTTTGGTGTTATTTTGCTCCTAGCCCTAGAGCTTCCTTTAAGGCATACTAGTAAATGTTTGACTCCCTAAAAGTTGACACCTTTATCATCTACCTTTTTACTTTATAGGCTTCATTTCATTCTTCTTCTGTACTATCGCTTGAATGAATCATATATGAAATATATGAGAAATAACCTCTAGGTTGCTTGTTCCAATCCCCATACTTGGAGCTGAAATTACCTGTACAAAAATACTATTGGAAACATCTATGGTGGATCAACCAACAATCTTTCTTCTATTGGATTTCCAATTTATTATGCAAATTAGTAGGGCACATCCTCATAGAACACTTCTCAATTGATGTAGTACTTTTATAAGTTGATAATGGTTTTCCTTTTGTTATATAGTTTTTCTTATTCCATGATATAAAGGGACAAGTAGCAGTGCAGATTAAATGAGTAATGGTTTATGGTTATATATGGTGATGAAGTTAGAACCCTGTGGTTAAGTTCCAGATAGTAGCCAAACTTATATATGCAAAAAACATTGATGATTTTGCCATGAGTTTCCTAGCCACTAACCTCCTCTTGAACTAATTAGGGTCTATTATACAGTATTTCTGAGAAATTAGAACCAATTTATAGAATGTAGAAACTGGGATAGAATAGTCTCTGAAATGATGATTCTTGATGAACAGAGGTTTTCAGCATTGAATTATCATGTTAGTTTGGGATCTAGTTATAAAACTTTTCCATGCTAGAAAATGTTAATTGATTCCTCATCTAAAATATTAGGTAATTACTGCTCTGTCATGGCTTAATCAGATGTATCTTATTTTTTACGAAATGAAAGCTCCAATGGCAATTTGATCATCAAGTAATCCAAATAAACTTTACCCCCTAGTGAGAATGAGATCATTTTAACTCCATTGTCAAATGTGCTGCAAGAATATCAGCACTGTTGCAGCCATCAGATCACCGTATTTTAAATACAATATGTGCAGAGGACGCCTCCTTGAGCTGTTTCCAAGACAAAGTCCTGACAAGCTTGCTTCGCTTACTACTAAGTGTCCAGCTGTTGTAAATGCTATGTGTGATGCTATTTTGAACTCACCGAGGGACTCAGACGTTCATGGAAGAACACAGTGCATCCACAGCTACGAGTCACGTAGTAAGCGAAGCAAACTTGTTAGGGGCCCTGGGAACAGCTTGTGGAGGTGTTCCCCTTCACATTCATTATTGTATATAAAAAGTGTTGGTATGATTAGGGTAATGATGATGCTATTCATTCAACATTTGATGATGGCATTTCAGATGTAGTTGATATAATCTCTCTTTTAGTGGGGGGGCATGTAAGACCTCGAATTTTATGAAATAAAAGTATTCAATTTTTCTTATAATTACAATTCAGTAAATGGTTAAATTGATAAAAAAATTAAAGTTAAGGGTGATATATGATTTTTTTTCAAAAATACGCAAGTGGTTATAAAATATTCATTGTTGTTGGTGAATATTCGTGTGGTCGTGGAATATTCTTTCTGTCGGGGAATATTCGTACGACGGCGCAGCTATTTGTGGGCCCCATAACGGAAAGCGATTGGATGAAGAAAACGACAAAATTGAGTTTTTATAAATAACGGCGTAGTTGTTACCGTTAACAATGTTGGAATACCTGGTGGTTAAAATACAGTAATACGTGTAGTTGCACAGTAGCACACGGTATTGCACATTATTTTTTTCAATTATTAATTCTTACGTAAGAAGGCACAACTGAATAATTGTCACAGTAATTACTGTTCAATAATTTATTTTATTGATTCAATAATTGCTGCATTGATATTTTATATTATTGTTATTTTAATAATTGTCACTGCACAGTATTTTCCATTATCAGATCAATAATTCATATTATTTGAATAATATTATTAGATAGCATTATTGGCAATGTCTAGAAAGTTCTGTCTAAGGAGAGGTTTGGTCATCTAATTGCGCGCCAGTAAGGAAAAATTCTTATTGAAAAGCCCCCTCTTTCCTGGGAACGGCCTGGTTGTCATAAATGTGATTCTGTAATATTATTTGTGAATAATTAATTATTGATTTATATGATAAGGAAATATTTATTTGATGTGGATATAAATGATGGATTTATATATGTGGGTATTATAGAAGGAATTAATGTTGAGGTGTTTTATCAGTATTTCTGTCAGAATGGAGGTATTAAAAATCAAATCAGTATTTTTCAGATATATTGCGTGAGTTAAAATTTTTAATCTGACCGTTGGATCGTTGTGATTTTTGGATATGTTATACATATATAAGTTGAGTATATGTCCACAAATTTTGAACCGTTAAAAATGAACGTATGATTTGTTATGAATTTTAAAAGGTGACTGATTCAAAAATTAGGTTTATAAATGATTTTGGTGGAAAATTATAGAAATGGGTGGGCCCCACTTTTGGTTGTTGGGGATGGTGGCTGATTTTTAGTGGGTGTAATAGTAGCAGGTAAAGCCATCAGGTTGCAGGTCAAGTTTGCTTCGGCGTGTTAACATTTTCCTATAAATAGAGGGCCAAGTTATAATTGAAAATCACACCAAAAAACATTATATGAATCTAATCAAAGCTGAGTATGGTTGAAAGGCTTGAAAATGCACGAGTGTTAAGAAGTTACTTGTTCTGCGTGGGATTAGACGTGCTTGGTGGTATCTTCCGAAAGCTAGTGAAAGGGAAAGGGTACTTGTTGTCTGCCGGGATGATGAGAGCTTGTGAAGATGAAGAATAGGCTTTTGTCCTGAGGAGACGTGCTGATTCGGCTCCACCAGGGCAGCAGGTATGCAGAATGAAGAAGAAGAAGAAAAAGAAGAGTGCTAAAACAAAAGCAGCCAATGTTCTAGAGTGGGCGTTGGCCTTCATGATTGAAATTGTAATTGTGTCGAGGGGAGGGGAGGGGAGGGGAGGGGAGTGAGCCTTAGTGGTGTGTTTTGGTGAGATTTGTATTTATTAATTCCAAGATCTGATGTGCTGGGGGATGCAAGTGGGATCATGTGATTCTGCTTTGACTGGTACTGAATTCCAGATTAGTTGTTGTTATAGTTCATGTGATATCATCGGTCGGTCACGGGTCACGTGATAATTTTAAATTGATACTATTAGTTGTTTATACTATTATTATGAATGAATGGTTTTGGTGTTTGTCAAGTAGGAGGAGGATTGGATTATGTTTGTTTCTAATTATTTGAAATGTTCTTCCTGTTCCTGCTACTACTAAATGATGAAAATTGTAATTGTAGTTGTAGTACATACAGATCGAAAAACAGATAAAAGAAAAGAAATATCCATGTAGTAAATAAAAACATACTAAGAAGTTAAATATTTTTGGCCATGTTAATTATTTTACCACAAATAAATTTGTACTGGTGTCTGGCGTCTGGTGTGGAAGGAAGAAGCCAAGGAAAAATCCTATTCAACATATTTACACTTGTTAAACCACACAGGCCATCTACATAAATTCTGTCCGGAGCAGGAGCAGGAGTTAACTCAACCTCCCTTGGCCCTCGGGTTGGGTTGGGTTGGGTCGGGTATTGAAGAATAAAATAGAGAAGCAGTTATTAGGAAGAAATAATTATTTTAAAAGTTTATACTTTTGTATTACTACCGAATACAATCAAGAAAAGCTGCTATTATTCATTATTCAAGTATTGTGTAAATGTCAAGATTACCCTTTGCTTGCAGAAAGCAGCATAGTTTATTCCAAAGGCCCAATCTTGTCTTTTGGGATTCATTATCATCCACCCCCTGCCCCCTGCCCCCTGCCCCCTGCCCCCTGCCCCTAACAATTCTGATACTAATTCGATAGTGTCACATACTAGTTCATATGAATGTTTTTAATTATATGCATAGATATTGAATCCGTTCAATCGAGGGTTGGTTATTCGAAATCGTCGTGGTTGATCTCTGGTGATTTACTTCCAATTATATGTGTCATTTAATTTTGTTTTCAGTTGTTGGAGTAGGAGATATTTCGTTTCTTCTTTTCTCCAATATTAAGCACTTTTTATCATTTGCTTTATTTTTCAATCTTGTTGTTGTAATGATAAGGTTATGTTAATTTCAAATATGTGGAAAGTGCATCAACTTGCGGATTATTTTTTGTTTTGGCCACAGAAAATACGATTAGATTATGTTAGGGGTCGTGGTTCTGGGAGGGGATTATTTTATTGGATTCTAAAAAAATGTTAGACTGTGAATAGTTGTACGAACTCACCGCTCTGCTATTCTTATGATTGTATGTATACCCACAACTCTAGCATTTCCTTTCATTTTACCCTCAACACACTAAACCTTTGTAGGGAACTCAACAAGAGGAGTCAGAGATACAAAAAGGAAAAAGTGTTACAACTTTGACAACAGTCAACCACACTTGATCATTTTAGCACTATGCTTGATACCTGAAGCAAGAAAAGTATCTATATTATGAATTGTGATCGTTAAAAGGGATTTTCTGTTTTAGTATATCTTCTGTTCCTTTTCCTTTCAATTCTTTCTTGTTCTTAATCCCAAGCATCCCTTTATGCCTTTTTTTTGTCTCCCCAAGCGTGCACAAATGCAGAGAGTTTGGTTTCTAAATATTTCTATGTTTTATAAATGTGAAGTGTAGTTGAGGGTTTATGGGGTTGACATGAGCTTGACACCTCAAAGTCAATGGCTCAGATTAATGTTTGAAAAGATTTACTTGTCATAATTTTCTTTTATCAATAATAGGGTATCTTGTGTGGCACAATCTTGTCCATTAAATGTGGATTGGAAGAGCTATTAATTGATTCTCATGGAACTGGAGAGGATCCATTGTCTTTGTGTAGGTTGTACAATAGCACGAAAACTAATTGTTCTATGGCATGAAACTTAAGTTTTGGAGTTCCACTTTAATTGTTAGAAAAGATGCAATGACTTTATATTTTTCAATAGTTTCCCGTGGAAAGGATTGTATATATATATTTGTCTTGCATGAACTGCAGTGGACTGATTGCTGTCACAATATTGGGGTAAGGCCCTCATCAATACTTTCCAGCATGTGTTCAGTGTTTTACAGTGTAATTATTTATATGAACATAGCTTCTTTA
The DNA here is from genome assembly GCA_016801055.1 of Panax notoginseng. NCBI lineage: Eukaryota > Viridiplantae > Streptophyta > Magnoliopsida > Apiales > Araliaceae > Panax > Panax notoginseng. The sequence goes on along the minus strand of CM029023.1, from coordinate 101,876,209 downwards.
GTTGATCTTCTATACATTCTTATCTAGCAAAACTTACACGATTTATAATGTTATCTCTTCTGAGCTTTAATATCTGTTGTGGTATGTGAAGAACAGTACGTGATTCCTATATTATAGTCAATGTTCTAAAAGGCGCTAGGCGGGAGGTAGACGGCCAGGAGAGGCCTAGCGCCTAGGGGGCCTAAGCGGTCTGGGCGGAAATTTTTATTTTAAGTCAATTTTAATATTTTAATTTACATTTATCCAAATAAGACAATAATATATAGCAAAACAATCTATAATAAAGATAATAAAAGCATTTGCTTAAAGTTCAAACACATCCATATTGTTGCTAATGTCAAAGTTCAAAAACAAACATAGAATTGTTCAAAGTTCAAACATATTTTTAACGTATTAGTTTTATTTATAAATTTATAAACAAAATTGCTATTAAATAATAAAATTTAAATTTTCAAGAATTTAATTCCATATTAAAACTTAAGAAACTAAACATAAATTTAAGAATTATATTGAATTAAACTAAATATTACAAATGTATCATTAATTTGAAGTTGGTTCAAGTTCAAAAAATTATAACTATAATAAAATTATATATTTTGACTTAATATTGTTCACTTGTTGTTATGATTTGATATGCTACAACATATTTTATGAACATAGTAAATCATTATATATATATATATATATATATATATATATATATATATATATATATATATCAAGATCTGGTTTGGGTAATTATTAAAATAAAAGAAATCTCTCCGCATAGACCCCGCCTAGGCGATGCGCCAAGGGGGTCTATCGTCTAGGCAGGGCGTCAAAGGTGGGCCTAGGCGGACCTAGGCGGGGATTTTTAGAATAGTGATTATTGTTATATGTTAACGTGTTTGAACATCCTTGTAACCTTGTACAAGTCACATTTCGGGATGTGTTTCTTTTGGTTCTCCAATTTGCTTATCATTTCTTTCCAGTTTCTGGACAATGAGATGCATATTTGCTATCCCAGCCCTAATAAAAGAAATATTAAAAAAGAAAAAAGAAGAATAATAACTCATTTTTATAAATTTATGTTTCCCAGGTTAATGGCAATTAAGTTTTAATTTATTGTTTAATTCTTATCTGTCTTTTATTTTCCCCAGCCAACAAGTTGTATTTTAGTCAAGCAACAAAGCCAAAGAACTTCCGCGACTTCTTTCATTTTATGACTGCTGAAACTGTGACATGGCAGAGAAAGCATGCATAAAGCGCCTCCAAAAAGAATATAGAGCACTTTGTAAAGTATGTTCTCCTCCTATTTTCTCGCTCTTAACTGTCAGTATAATGAGTATAAATCATAGAATTTTTGTCAGTCTCCTGATGAACTTGAGTTTCTCCTTTTCACGTCCATAAAATAATTATATGTGATGTGTTTCTTTCATTTAAAATTACAAGTGATGTATAATTTCTTACTAAACTTCCAAATCCTTTTGGATAGGACTATAATACTGGGTTAATTCAATTGTATTATTCAAAATGGTACGCTATGTATGAACCTTTTATCATCTCAACTTCTCCTCATGTTAAAGTTTGATTATTGCAGCTCACTTTTACTGCAAATATTCCCTTTTATTCAAATTCCATTGATCGCTTTCAAAAAAATAAATTCAAGATCAGTAGTTGGACCTATTGGAAAGAACTGTGCCCTACTATACACCCACAGTGGACACCAATTTATGTAAAAAATGGCTTCCATTTCCACATCTAATTATATACTTCTGGTATAAGTATAACAAGCATATTGAACCTTCTTTGTACAGAATATATTTAAAGCTAATGCACACAGACAATTGTACCAAGGGATAGTCTTGTATTTTCTAGATTGTAGTCTTTCTTCCAAAAACAAATAAAATGTGAGCATGGATGTTTTCAGTATTTTCTTTTGCAATTGTAGGAACCTGTTCCCCAATGCGTGGCTCGCCCTTGCTCAAGTGACATTCTTGAGTGGCGTAAGTTTACCTTTCATTTCCTTCTATTAATTTAAGGTTTCTTACAAAATTTGTTTTCAGTATATTTTTGATAGTCTGGAACTGTAAACTTTAAATTCTACACTCACTTTCTTGTTTTCCATGTTATGTGGATGTAATAATATTATTGAGGGGGTGATGAATTAAAATCAGTTTGTGGTGTAGATAAAATATCAACGTTCATTTTCTTTACTGTTAAGCATTTATGCAACATCGTACGCCAGTAATCCCTGACCCCTATCATATGGCCATGTCACTAAGTCAAGCATACACTTTAGATTAATCAATTGCATCTTGTGATGGGGGAAAAGACTGCGCATAGGTGATACTCTTATTTTTGACATATTTAAACAGCATCTAGTCTGACAGAGTAGAGATCTGATAACTGGTAGAATTATGTTCTGTCTGTCTTCTTGCTTAGCACTACCATTTATAAATTAATTTTAGCCTAAACTTAATGTTCAGATTATGTATTGAAAGGAAGCGAAGGGACTCCTTTTGCAGGTTTGTTATCCTCTTTTAAAGTTTGCTATTTGATTATTTCTTGTTCTAATGATACTCAATTGATTTTCTTGTCTTCTTTCATTATGCTAAGGTGGATATTACTATGGAAAGATCAAATTCCCTCCAGAGTATCCATTTAAACCTCCGGGAATCAGGTAGTTCAAGTTTTGTCCATAAAATTCTTCCATAGAGCAAAGTTATCAGTTTTCTATCTTAAAAGTTTTTTTAAAGCATCATTTGCTTCATTATTTTGTGCATTTTCACCTCGGTTTGCTTTTTCACTAGAAATAGCATTTTTTTCCCAGCAGCATGACCACTCCCAATGGGCGGTTTATGACACAAAAGAAAATTTGCCTATCTATGAGCGACTGTAAGTCTTCTGATATTGGATATAGTTATTATATGTTACTTATCAAGGAAAGAAGTTGGATACAGGCATTATCTCTTGCTTAACCTGAGAATTGATTGTCTATTTACCTTTGCTTTCCCTTTTACAGTTCATCCAGAAAGCTGGAACCCATTGTGGTCTGTGTCAAGGTAATAAGTTGCCATTAATGCGGAAGCGGTGCCTCTTTTTTTTTATTTATAGAGAATTGATATTTTCACAAGCAAAAGTGATAGTTTCACAATGTCTCTTTCACATGAATAGTAAATGAGTCCCACACTTGTATAAGAGAGACAGTGTGGAAATATCCATTCTTACCTGTGGAAATAAGAATTCCCTTTTTATATATAAAATTATTTATTTAAAAATTTTAGTTGTTTCTTTAACTTCTTTTGCTAACTTTTCATTTACAATAAATGCAGCATACTCACGGGGCTGCTATCTTTTATGGTGAGTCAATTGGGTCCTAACATATTAGCAATAGTTAAGTGTAATTTTACTTAACATGACTATCCTTTTTCTTTATGGGAATGTCACTGTCATTCTTTTATACAAGAAATTCTATATACCTGAAACGAAATAACTTCACCAAATATTATATCTTGTTCGAACTTTAGGATTAATGCTTTAAGAGTACCTATGCATTGCTTGTTTGCAAGGACCAATATTGGTATTATCTGATCTGGACACTTGACTGTAGACTTTGTAGTTGGTCTAAATGTGCTGGGTATGAGCGGTCTCTTATGTGTGTTGGAGCCCCTTTTAAATGTATGTCACCATTGGCTATAATTGGGGATCCAGCCAAAGAGAAGCCGTCTAAGATGTTGTAGTCATCGACATTGAAGATAGGATAATGCATTTTTTAACATTATTATTATTGATAAATCTCGATACACGTCTTTGATCTAAAATTAATATTTAACTCGACCCCTGTTGTAAAGTCCTTCAAGGAGAATGGCAACCAAGGAAAAGTGACTGTGGAAGAAGACATGGGTTCTTGTTTTTTATGAGAAATCTTATGTGAATAGAGTTGTATTGTTGATGTAGGACAAGCCCGTGAAAGTTGATTAAAAAAATATAAGAGGCTTTAGAAGTCCATGAATTAGAAAAGTTGTTTAGTTTCTTTAATTTGTAGCTATCTTATTAGAGTCCAAGTTAGGTAAGGAAAATTGTGTAGGAGTATTATAAATAGTGATGTCATTATTTTGATACATTGAATAATTGGAATTGATTGAGTTTTGTTTGAGATTATCATAATTTCTGTATCAGAACCCCCGATCTCTCGGCCTCACATGCCTCACGAAACCCAGTTATCAACAACCCATAACCATTGACACTACCCTGCTCTGTTGCAACATACATCAATTACCAAAATACACCATAACAACACACCAAACAGCCAAACGCAGTCTTATTATTGCCTTATCCACAAAACCATCCAAAGTTGCACCACAAATCAAAATAACCCTCATCGGAAAATCAGCATCTACTAAAAAAAAAACTATTGCACCGATTGGTGCCTTACCTCCTCCTCCGTTGCAGTATCGTGGTCGTTGCCTCAGTTTTTTCCTCTGACTTTGTTGAGCGTTGCGCACATTTGAAACTAAAATTCCAGATCTATTCGAAACTGAAATTCCCTTAAAGTAAATATCTCCTGACAAATTACAATTAGGTATTCCTATAGTTTTTATAACTTTCTAGTTTAGTTCCACAAGTTCTCTTAAATTTTAAAATACTCCCTGAAAATTTTACATATTAGTCCCTATATTTTCAATTTTTCATCTTCAATTCCAGCCCCGGAAATTTCATTAGTTTTAGTTTTGTCCTTGTTTCTTTATACTTTCTGCACTTAAGCCTCTAGAGCAAGTTCAAAAAAGAAAAAGAAAAAGAAAAAAAAGTATATATTTTTATTTGTAGGAGCCATGGTAAATGCTGGAGAAATCAACGTCAAGCTTGATGCTTATATGTTATAATAAGATGAACGTCTTAAAAGGATTGAAGATTCAATCACAACATTTACTGCAAATGCAACAAATGTTCAAGCTTCTATTACAGCACTTGCATAAAAAATTGATGTACTCACGGAATGCACAGATAAGGGACAAGAAGATGCTCATAAGAATTTTGAAGACCCCATCCCGGATTTTAATCATCTAAGGCTACATCAGCATGGCCCTAATCCACAAGTTAATCCTCATGTTCCAAATCCTAGGATGAATGCAACATAGAGGAGCAAAATTAAATGTTAGAAATTTCAATGGCGATAATGGTCCCGAAACATTCTTCGATTGGATTCACAGTTTGGGGAGTATTTTTCGATGGTATGAATTATCTGATGAAAGAAAATTGTTCTTTACTGAAGCGAAATTGAAAGGGACAGCTTGTATTTCGTGGGATCAACATCAGTGAAATTTATATACAGTTGTGAGAAGATGGGAATATATGAAAGTTGCATTGACACGACGTTTTGTACCTTCTGATTAAAGGCTAATAGTAAAATCTTTTCATATAAAACAGAATACTTTTATTAAGTTATTCGTTTTATTTGATAATAATTAGATTATATTATATTTTATTATGCATAGTGTTGCATAGTGTTTTGCATAGTAAAAATTTTTTATAAAGTTTTTCATTTTATTAGATTATAAATAGAATATATTATATTTTATTTAAAAGATTTTGCTTTAATTATGGATCGTCAGATTAAAGTAAATCAATCTGGACCGTTCATGAGTTAGTTACTATGCATTCCATTCTTCTATAAATAGAAACTCTTTCCTTCGTTATTTTCTTACGAATTCACTGAACTTTAGAGAGAAATTATAGAGAGAAAGAAGAAGAGTTTTCTGTTACTTCACTACTTTGATATCCAGTTTCTTTTACGGTAAGAGATATTATTCTTTTGAATTCATGAAGAGAACTTTTGTTATTCCATTCCTTATTATTCTGTTGGAATAACCTGTATACGTGGGCTACCCTATACTTGGTGACATTCTTCTATTATTCTGTCTTTATTATTCTGTTGGAATATCCTGTCTGTGTGTTTTATATCGAACCCGGTTCCGTCTTTATTATTCCGTCTTTATTATTCTGTTGGAATATCCTGTCTGTGTTTTACATCGGACATGGTTCCGTCTTTATGATTCTGTTGGAATATCCTGTCTGTGTGTTTTACACCGGACCTGGTTCCGTCTTTATTATTCTGTTGGAATATCCTGTCTGTGTGTTTTACACCAGACCTGGTTCCGTCTTTATTATTATGTTGGAATAACCTGTCTATGCGAAGTACTGCATGCATGGTGATTTCTGTTATTCCATTCTTTATTATTCTGTTGGAATATTCTGTCGGTGCGTATTATGCCTGACCTAGTTCCGTTACTTATTATTCTGTTGGAATAACTTGTCTATGCAAAATACCGCATGCATAGTGATTTTTTTGTTATTTCATTCTTTATTATACTCAGTTGGTTAAAGTTTTGACTTCTATACTCCATGAAATTAGTGAAATATCCTTGATATTTGCACTTCATCCAGTATCTTTTCATGAAAATATTCTTCTGAGCATTCTTGAATTTTACTCTACACAGAAGTATCACGTTGACAATATGGACGTTATTAGTTCCTGGATAATTTAATTCTTGAACTTGCTTTATTGAATTCTTATATCATTGTCATCATGCTCATGTTTATATTTTGTTGAAAGTCATCTGTGGCCTGTAGTGCATAGATGAATTTGGTATGATTATGACCAGGGATTATTCGGAATAATCATGACCGTAATGTTATGAATGATGTGATAAAAAGTCCTCATTGGCCCGTAGTGCATTGATGGACAGTTTTTGGTATGATTATGACTATGGATTCTCTTCGGCCAAGGGGACAAAGATGAATTATTTTATGGCATGATCAGGACCGTTGATGAAAACACGATTATCTTTGGCCGTAGTGCATGGATAATTCGTGGTCGTGATACTAAAGAATATCTTTGGCCTGTAGTGCATGGATGATTTAATGATGTGGATTATTTATTGAGTTGAGTCTCAACGATAAAAGTGATAAAAAAAATTTTAAATCATAAAAGATAGTAGATTTTATTCTCTACTTGACTCTTTTAATGGATTGCTTGTTCCGCTGCAGTTAAACTTGATCTCTATTGTATTTTATCAGTTTAACATTGTTGAAGACTAATGATAATTTATTCTGCATTATCTTAGTCATAATATTTCTTACCGGGCTAGTTGAGCTCACCCTTTCTTTCACTGTTCTCTTCAGGATATGAGAACGTAGCCGGGACTAGTAGGGGAATGGAGTGACGGTCCAGATGATAATATTAGTAGTCCTCACTATTCTGTTAAATAGTGTGACAATAAATGTAACGAGGACATCATTGAGTTTGTATACTGTCTAGATGACAATATACGTATTAAAACTCTTAGATTATGTTTTGTCGTATTTTACACGACTGTTGTATAATTAAGTTGTATTTGAATTTTGTACCATGTATCTGGCGACTCAAGATGGGTGATGTATACCTATTTTGGGGGCGTCACAAGAACTTTCTCTCTTCTCCCTTCTATCCCCCTCCGCCGACGAGCTCGCAGGCGGTAATGCAGTGCATGGGTGATTATAGATGATATGGAGTGAAATGAAATGGGTGGCTTGAATTTGAGATCTAAAGTTTGAATGAAATTCATGGACCTTATCTCTTTTGCTTTAATTTGCAGTATATACAAAGTTTGCTTGAATCTGAAAAGAAAGATAGTGGATAGGTAGTGTGGTGCTCCAGTTATGGGTTTAAAGAGAGATGCAAGTAATGCTAAGCTACTCCTTGGACGGTTACAAAATGGACACATTGCGATTTTTTCATAGTACAGTTGGTAGCCAAACATTCAAACCAAAGTAATCAATTCAGTGTTATTAGGTCATTAATTTATTTTTAAAAAATTTATTATAGATTTTTTTATTTAATAGTGCAATTGATAGCCAACACTTTATACAAATGTAACCAATTCAATTTTATTGGGTTATCAATTAATTAAAAAAATATATTATAGATTTTTTTTCATAATGCAGTTGGTAGCCAAACCTTAATACAAAGGTAATCAACTCAGTTTTATTGGGTTACCAATTAATTATAAAAAATCTATTATAGATTTTTTTTTCATAGTGCAGTTGGTAGCCAAACCTTAATACAAATGTAACCAACAAAAATAAAAATGATTACCAACAACACTGAAATTTCTCTTGGTTACCCACAAAAACTAAAATGGTTACCTTTGTATAAATGTTTGGCTACCAACTGTACTAAAATTTATCTTCTTCTCCTTTTAATTTCTGGACTAAATCAACATTCGTCATAATGGCAGCTGTGGCCGTAATGGATGAGGAGATCGACGTCCATGACGGCTACATCTTCAAGATCTACAGATCTACAACTTCAAGGTATTGAAGCGACGACGGCGAAGGCGAAGGCGAAGGAGGAGGACGAAGAAGAAGAAAAAGACTTACAAGATCTACATCTTCAAGGTGTTGAAGCGACGGCGACGACGAAGGAGGAGGACGAAGGGGAGGAGAGAGGAGGCGGTAAGGGAGAGAAAGAGAATGAGCGGAGGATGAGTGTTTCTTTAAATTAAGGACATTAATATTGTAAATAAATATGGAAAGATTATTATTTTTGTAATTATTTTGGTAATGCACTAATAGTGTAATTACTTATTAAATGTTGAATATTATTGTAAAGGACCCTTTAACATATCAAGACAGAGTCGGTCAGTTAGTCAGTCTGGCTCAAGTCATCTATATGGCGACGATATTTTTGGGCTAATTGTCGCCATAATAACTATAGCGACGGTTCAGTGAACCGACGATTCCAAAAAAATCGTCGTCATAGACGACTGTGTATTACACAACATATGACCTATATATATATATATATATATATATATATATATATATATATATATATATATATATATATATATATTGTGACGCCCCTAAAATTAGGTATACATCACACATCTTGGGTCGTCAGATACATAGTACAGAATACAAATACAACTTACTAATACAACTGTCGTGTACAATACGACAAAACATAAACTGTGAGTTTGAATACAAATATTATCTTCTAGAGAGTATTCATACTCAAAAGGAGTCCTCATTACATTTATTAACACACTATTACATAGAATAGTGAGGACTACTAACTAATACTATCATTCGAACCATCACTCCGTTTTTCGACTTGCCCCAGCTACGTTCTCATTTCTTGAAGAGAACAGTGACAGAAAGGGTGAGCTCAACTAGCCCAGTAAGAAATATTATGACTAAGATAATGTAGAATAAATTATCATTAGCCTTCAACAATGTTAAACTGATAAAATATAATAGACATCAAGTTTAACTGCAGCGGAACAAGCAATCCATTAAAAGAGTCGAGTAGAAAATAAACTCTACTATCTTTTATGATTTAAAAAGTTTTTCATCACTTTTATCGCTGAGACTCAGCTTAATAAATAATTCACATCATCCCTGCACTACGGCCAAGGATATTCGTTAGGGTCACGACCACAAATTCCATGCACTACGGGCCAAGGATATTTGTGTATTCATCAATGGTCATGATCATGCCAACAACTGTCCATCAATGCACTACGGGCCAATGAGGACTTTTACCACATCATTTGTAACATTACGGTCATGATTATACCGAATAATCCCTGGTCATAATCATACCAAGTCCATCTATGCACTACAGGCCACAGATGACTTTCAACATTTTATAAACATGAGGATGATGACAATGATATAAGAATTCAATAAAACAAGTTCAAGAATTAATTTATCCAAGAATTAACAACGTCCAAATTGTCAACATGATACTGCATTGTGGAGTAAAATTCAAGAATACTTAGAAGAATATTTTCATGAAAAGATTCTGGATGAAACGCAATTATCAAGGATATTCCACAAATTTCATGAAGTATAGAAGTCAAAACTTAACCAACTGAGTACAATAAAGAATGGAATAACAAAAGAAATCACCATGCATGCGATAGACCGCACAGACAGGTTATTCCAACAGAATAATAAATAATGGAACCAGGTCCGGCGTAAAACGCACAGACAGGATATTCCAACAGAATAATAATAAAGACGGAACCAGGTCCGGTGTAAAACACACAGACAGGATGTTCCAACAGAATAATAATAAAGACGGAACTAGGTCCGGTGTAAAACACACAGACAGGATGTTCCAACAGAATAATAGAAGAATGTCACCAAGTATAGGGTAGACCGCGTATACAAGTTATTCCAACAGAATAATAAGAAATAGAATAACAACAGTTCTCTTCATGAATAAGAAAGAATAACACCCCTTACTGTTTTAAAGAAGAGCTGAAATAAGGAAGTAGTTAAGTAGCAGAATACTCTTCTTCTCTCTCTCTATAGTTTCTCTCTATAGCTTCTCTCTCTAAGTTCAGTGAATTCGTAAGAAATAATGAAGGAATGAGCTGCTATTTATAGAAAAATAGAATGCATAGTAACTAATCCATGAACGGTCCAGATTGATTACTTTAATCTGACGGTCCATATTTAAAGAAAAATCTTTTAAATAAAATATAATATATTCTATTTATAGAATAACTTTAATAAAATATTCTGTTTTATATAAAAAGATGTTTCTGTTTTATTACGTTAATAATACGAATAAAACAAAACGTCATTATCGTTATAATAACTCATATTATTAATCAACAATAATTGAATCAAACTGAGTGACTTCTCACATAAATATCAATAATCAATACCGTGTGCTACTATGCAACAACGTGTATTACTGTACTTTTACTACTGAGTAGTTCAACAGTATCAACGGTAAAACTTCCGCCGTTATTTTCATAAAGTATTTTTGTCGTTTTCTCAATCCGACAATAATTCTGTTGTGGAGTCCACCAATGATTGTACCGTCGTACGGATATTCTCCGACAAAAAGAATATTCCCCGACCAATCGAATATAATATGACAACTTGCATACTTTGCAAAATTTATAAATACTACCCATAACTATTATATCAAATCCACACCATAATATAAAAAAAATTATTTCAAGAAAAATTAAATATTTATTCATAAAATCTGGGGTCTCACAATCTCCCCTCCTTATGGAATTTCGCCCTCGAAATTTACGTACGTACTTAGTATGCCGAACATGTGAGGATACCTTGACTTCACTTCAAATTCTAACTCTTGAGGTATAACCTTTAAGCATCGAATATGATCCTTCTTATCCAAGATATTAACACGTATCTCCTCATACGTTAAATCTTTCGCTATCTCGTCCGGTTCTAAATTAATAATGTTGTTCGGGTCGTCCACATATTTACGTAACATCGATACGTAAAAATAATGTTCTGAACACGCAACATACTTGGCGGTAAAATGAGTCTATAGGCCACAGTTCCTACTTCATCGAGGATTTCAAATGGGCCAATTAAATCGAGAGTTGAGATTTCCTCTCTTCGTCGATTCTTGCTTCTAGAATAACGCCCTCTTGAACCTTCTTCTTCACATTTATCAGCTCTGAGTATGTAGCTTGAGCGGCTTTAACTTTATCGATTAAAGTCGATTTTAATCGTATATTCGTTATCTTCACGTGGGTTCGTATATTCGCACTTGTAACCGTATACGATCTACACAACGCGTCAGCTACCACGTTCACTTTTCCACGATGTTATTGAATGGTACGATCGTAATCTTCAACAGCTCGAGCCAACGTCTTTGGCGCATAATACGTTCGTTTTAGTTGAAGAAATATTTGAGGGTTTAAGAAATGGGTTTTGTACTGGGGTCAATACAAAATTTGATTTTACGCTCTGGGGTAGGCTAAGAAGTCTTCAAGAATACGTCAAGAAATTTATTAACAATAGAAATATCGTTCAAAACTGTGACCCTCATCCAAGACTTGGATAACACGTCACATTGATACCTATCAACTTGCCATCGTCATTTACAACGTCTCCTACGGAAAGTCTAGCTTCGGTGCATTCCACACCAGGAAGTCAACAACGAAAGGAACGGGGATTTTTACTTATGGCTTGATATGACAATGATTGACTTTAGTGGTTTGGTTACTTTGAATTTGCATAACAGATTGGTTAGGAATATGAAAGCTAACAACTTTACGAAAAACATGATGAGCAGTTAACCAATCGTTTCCAAAAATCACATCAATACAAGTATTTTCAAAGAGATAAGATCAACAGGTAACGTGAAAGTGTTGATTTGAACAAGATTTATAAATAGTGGAGGTAACAAAGGTTTCTCCCAACGGAATTTCAACAGAGAAATCAAAGTCTAACTTCTCCGGAGTTAAGTTCAAATATTGAACACAACTAGGTGAAATAAAAGAGTGAGCAGAACCGGTATCTAACACGGTATAGACTTCGCAAGAGTTTATGACTAACATACCCGTGATAATTTTATTCAGGTTCCTCGTCACGAAAAAAAACGCTCTCTCTTAAACTACTGGCTTTGGCTTTTCTGGGACGGTCTTGGGTGCCTCCATCCTATCTGAACTTGTCTTCGGTGAACGACAAAATCGGGCTAAGTGACCTTCTCTTCCACAATTATAGCATGCTTTGGATGGCATCGCGCAGTTTGGACTGATGTATCCCTCCCCTCCGCATTTGAAGCATATGATAGGTGGTCGTTCTCCTTCCTTAACAACGGGTGCTGGTGCTGACGTCTTTCCATCATTGTTGAATTTCCTCTTCTTGAAATGTCCATTCTTATTATTTTGACCATGATTACCATTGAAGTGGTTACCATTTTTGGCATGTTGATTCCCTCCATGCTTATTGTCACCGCTTTGATGACTGTTATCACCAGTATTATCATTTTTCCGGCTGCTCTCTTTTGGTTGCGTTAACTCGTTATCGCGCTCCACTAACTGAGCCCTATTCACAACATCTGAATATAAACACAGTTTATGAGAAATAAGATATTGACGTATCTCCGGTTTCAAACCTCTTAAAAACATCCGCGTCATTCTCTCTTCATTATCCACCAAATGGGATGCAAATCGGGACAACTCGGCAAACTTGGCTTCGTACTGCGACACGGTCATGTTGTTTTGCTCCAACTTGATAAATTCCACCTCCTTCATGTGACGAATACTTTCGGGAAAGTACTTGTCATTGAACAGTTCTTGGAACTTCTCCCAAGACATCTTGAGTGCGTCAGGCTGGGTACGTTTTACAGATTCCCACCAGTAATCTGCCTCTTCACGCAACATAAAAGTGGCAAAGGGAACCTTTTGCTCCTCGGAGCATCCCAAGACATCAAATATCTTGGTGATCTGCTTTAACCACGTCTCCGCCTTAAGTGGTTCTGGCTTTCCCAAAAACTCGGGTGGTCCTAGCTCCTTGAATTGCTTAGCGGTGACCAACCGTGGGTTGTCATTGTTTCCTCCTTCATTTTGGATAGGAGCCGCTCTCGCCCGTTGTTGCATGAATTGCTCCTTGAACTGCTTAGCGGTGACCGTCCGAGAGTTATTTTGTTGTTGCATGAATTGCATAAAGTCTCTGACCATCCCATCATTCACCATTTCATCGGTGTTATTATTTTCATGAGGATTATTGTCCTCTAGTTGCACATTACCCTGAGCATTGATCGTTGGTGATTCAATGGTCTCATGTGCTTCATTGTTTATCTCAATATTTTCGGATGCCATTTGCAAATACTGCAACAAAACAAGGGTTGATTAACATATAACATATTATCCATATACTTTGACCGACCAATTAAATACCAAATAAACTTAGGTAGGTCATACTAGAGAAGGAATTCCCCGTCTCTCCCCTCCTAGTTCTATTCTCACATCCTAGCCAGGGATCATATCCCTAAGCTCTGATACCAACTGTGACGCCCCCAAAATTAGGTATACATCACCCATCTTGGGTCGTTAGATACATAGTACAGAATACAAATACAACTTACTAATACAACTGTCGTGTACAATACGACAAAACATAAACTGTGAGTTTGAATACAAATATTATCTCCTAGAGAGTATTCATACTCAAAAGGAGTCCTCATTACATTTATTAACACACTATTACATAGAATAGTGAGGACTACTAACTAATACTATCATTCGAACCATCACTCCGTTTCCCGACTTGCCCCAGCTACGTTCTCATTTCCTGAAGAGAACAGTGAAAGAAAGGGTGAGCTCAACTAGCCCAGTAAGAAATATTATGACTAAGATAATGCAGAATAAATTATCATTAGCCTTCAACAATGTTAAACTGATAAAATATAATAGACATCAAGTTTAACTGCAGCGGAACAAGCAATCCATTAAAAGAGTCGAGTAGAAAATAAACTCTACTATCTTTTATGATTTAAAAAGTTTTTCATCACTTTTATCGCTGAGACTCAGCTTAATAAATAATTCACATCATCCCTGCACTACGGCCAAGGATATTCGTTAGGGTCACGACCACAAATTCCATGCACTACGGGCCAAGGATATTTGTGTATTCATCAATGGTCATGATCATGCCAACAACTGTCCATCAATGCACTACGGGCCAATGAGGACTTTTACCACATCATTTGTAACATTACGGTCATGATTATACCGAATAATCCCTGGTCATAATCATACCAAGTCCATCTATGCACTACAGGCCACAGATGACTTTCAACATTTTATAAACATGAGGATGATGACAATGATATAAGAATTCAATAAAACAAGTTCAAGAATTAATTTATCCAAGAATTAACAACGTCCAAATTGTCAGCATGATACTGCATTGTGGAGTAAAATTCAAGAATACTTAGAAGAATATTTTCATGAAAAGATTCTGGATGAAACGCAATTATCAAGGATATTCCACAAATTTCATGAAGTATAGAAGTCAAAACTTAACCAACTGAGTACAATAAAGAATGGAATAACAAAAGAAATCACCATGCATGCGATAGACCGCACAGACAGGTTATTCCAACAGAATAATAAATAATGGAACCAGGTCCGGCGTAAAACGCACAGACAGGATGTTCCAACAGAATAATAATAAAGACGGAACCAGGTCCGGTGTAAAACACACGGACAGGATGTTCCAACAGAATAATAATAAAGACGGAACCAGGTCCGGTGTAAAACACACAGACAGGATGTTCCAACAGAATAATAATAAAGACGGAACCAGGTCCGGTGTAAAACACACAGACAGGATGTTCCAACAGAATAATAATAAAAACGGAACCAGGTCCGGTGTAAAACACACAGACAGGATGTTCCAACAGAATAATAGAAGAATGTCACCAAGTATAGGGTAGACCGCGTATACAAGTTATTCCAACATAATAATAAGAAATGGAATAACAACAGTTCTCTTCATGAATAAGAAAGAATAACACCCCTTACCGTTTTAAAGAAGAGCTGAAATAAGGAAGTAGTTAAATAGCAGAATACTCTTCTTCTCTCTCTCTATAGTTTCTCTCTATAGTTTCTCTCTCTAAGTTCAGTGAATTCGTAAGAAATAATGAAGGAATGAGCTGCTATTTATAGAAAAATAGAATGCATAGTAACTAATCCATGAACGGTCCAGATTGATTACTTTAATCTGACGGTCCATATTTAAAGAAAAATCTTTTAAATAAAATATAATATATTCTATTTATAGAATAACTTTAATAAAATATTTTGTTTTATATAAAAAGATGTTTCTGTTTTATTACGTTAATAATACGAATAAAACAAAACGTCATTATCGTTATAATAACTCATATTATTAATCAACAATAATTGAATCAAACTGAGCGACTTCTCACATAAATATCAATAATCATTACCGTGTGCTACTATGCAACAACGCGTATTACTGTACTTTTACTACCGAGTAGTTCAACAGTATCAACGGTAAAACTTCCGCCGTTATTTTCATAAAGTATTTTTGTCGTTTTCTCAATCCGACAATAATTCTGTTGTGGGGTCCACCAATGATTGTACCGTCGTACGGATATTCTCCGACAAAAAGAATATTCCCCGACCAATCGAATATAATATGACAACTTACATACTTTGCAAAATTTATAAATACTACCCATAACTATTATATCAAATCCACACCATAATATAAAAAAAATTATTTTGAGAAAAATTAAATATTTATTCATAAAATCGGGGGTCACACACACACACACACACACACACACACACACACACACATATATATATATATATATATAGAGAGAGAGAGAGAGAGAGAATGGATCCAGTCCGGGAGTCCGGACTGGAGTAAAATGCGGGCTGATTTTTTTTTAAAATAACTAAAAATAAATAAATTATGGAATTAGAATTTTTACATAATACAATGTTTTGGGTATGATTTGGATACATATAATAAAACATATCTGTACAAAAATTCCAATTCCATAATTATGTAAAAAATCCAATTCTACATATATTTTTTAGTTGTTCTAAAAAAAAGGTCCGTATTTTAACAAAATGCGGGAGTCCGAACTGGATCCAAATATATATATATATATATATATATATATATATATATATATATATATATATATATATATATATATATATAGCCAATCTTGTTGGTACCAGGAGGAGGACTAATTTGTTTTGAATTCAATTAGTACTAGTAATATTTGAACATGCTCTTCCTTTGGGGGTGGAGTGGAGGGGAGGGGCGTGGAGGGGAGGGGGGAGGGGGTGGGGGGTGGGGACCGGAGAGTTGAAGTTGTTGGTCAAATACACCCCCCTCTCCTCCACTGTGACGCCTCCAAAATAGGTATACATCACCCATCTTGAGTCGCCAAATACATGGTACAAAATTCAAATACAAACTAATAATACAGCAGTCGTGTAAAATACGACAAAACACATGCTGTGAGTTTAAATACAAATATTATCTTCTAGAAAATATTCTTTCTCAAATAGAGTCCCCGTTACATTTATTATCACACTATTTTACAGAATAGTGAGGACTACTAAGACTCCATCTCGGACCATCACTCCGTTCCCCGACTAGTCTCAGCTACGTTCTCATTTCCTGAATAGAACAGTGAAAGAAAGGGTGAGCTCAACTAGCCCAGTAAGAAATATTATGACTAAGATAATGCAGAATAAATTATCATTAGCCTCCAACAATGTTAAACTGATAAAATACAACAGACATCAAGTTTAACTGCAGCGGAATAAGCAATCCATTAAAAGAGTCAAGTAGAGAATAGAATCTACTATCTTTTATGATTTAAAAAGTTTTTCATCACTTTTATCGCTGAGACTCAGCTCAATAAATAATCCACATCATTAAATCATCCCTGCACTACAGGCCAAGGATATTCTTTAGTATCAGGACCACGAATTATCCATGCACTACAGCTAAAGATAATCGTGTTTTCATCAACGGTCCTGATCATGCCATAAAACAATTCATCTTTGCTCCCTTGGCCGAAAAGAATCCATAGCCATAATCATACCAAAAACTGTCCATCAATGCTCTACGGGCCAATGAGGACTTTTAATTTTCACATCATTTATAACATTACGGTCATGATTATACCGAATAATCCCTGGTCATAATCATACCAAGTCCATCTATGCACTACAGGCCACAGATGACTTTCAACATAACATAAACATGAGGATGATGACAATGATATAAGAATTCAATTAAACAAGTTCAAGAATTAATTTGTCCAGGAACCAATAACGTCCACATTGTCAACATGATATTTCTTTGTAGAATAAAATTTAAGAATGCTCAGAAGAATATTTTCATGAAAAGATACTGGATGAAGCGCAAATATCAATGATATTCCACTAATTTCATGGAGTATAGAAGTCAAAATTTTAATCAACCGAGTATAATACCGAATGGAATAACAAAAGATATCACCATGCATGCGATACTTCACATAGATAGGTTATTCCAACAGAATAATAATAACGGAACCAGGTCAGGTGAAGTTTACACCGACAGGATGTTCCAATAGAATAATAAGGAATGGAATAACAACAGAAATCACCATGTATGCGGTGCTTCGCATAGACAGGTTATTCCAACAAAATAATAATAACGGAACCAGGTCAGGTGAAATTCACACCGACAGGATGTTCCAATAGAATAATAAATGCGGAATAATAAATGATGGAACCAGGTCCGGCGTATAACATAGACAGGATATTTCGACAGAATAATAAAGACGGAATCATGTCCGGTGTAAAACACACAGACATGATATTCCAACAGAATAATAAAGACGGAACCAGGTCCGGTGTAAAACACACAGACAGGATATTCTAACAGAATATTAAAGACAAAATAATAGAAGAATGTCACCAAGTATAGGGTATTCTGCGTATACAGGTTATTCCAACAGAAAAATAAAGAAATGGAATAACAGAAGTTCTCTTCTTGAATACAAAAGAATAATATCCCTTACCGTAAAAGAAGAATATTCCGACTGATAGGGTGATGATTTTCTTAAAGAAAACTTATACTATGTTCTTCGCTCAAAGTTTCTTAAAACTCTTAAGGAAATACGATCAAGATTATAGAAGGAGAATTCTCTGAACTTCTGGTGTGTTTTCAATTCTAACTAAACTTCCTATTTATAGGAAAATGGACTGCATAGTAACCAATCCATGAACGGTCCAGATTGTTTTACTTTAATCGGACGGTCCATATTTAAAGCAAAATCTTTTAAATAAAATATAATATATTCTATTTTATATAAAAAGATTTTTATTATGCAAACACTATATAGGCACTATACAAATACTATGCATAATAAAATATAATATATTCTATTTATAGAATAACTTTAATAAAGTATTCTGTTTTATATAAAAAGATGTTTCTGTTTTATTACGTTAATAATACGAATAAAACAAAACTTATAAATCAACAATAATTGAATCAAATAATATGAGATACTATGCAACAACTATTGTAGCAATAATTGAACAAAACTTAGTGACTTCTCACATAAACATCAATAATCAATACCGTGTGCAACTATACAACCACGTGTATTATTGTACTTTTACTACCGAGTTGTTCAACAGTATTAACGGTAAAACTTTCGCTGTTATTTTCAATAAAATATTTTTGTCGTTTTCTCAATCCGATAATAATTCCGGTGTGGGGTCAACCAATGATTATACCGTCGTACGAATATTGTAATACCCGAAAAAAAAATATATTAAATAATGAAAAAAAATTATTTTATTTTAAAACATATTAATTAGATTTTGTCATTTATTTTGGGTCAAACTAGTTATTTAATTTGTGCGGGCTAATAAATATTAATAAGAGATGGGTAAATTAATTTAGTACAATTTGGGCCTTAAAAATTTATTTGGGTTAATTTAATTAATTGTGGGTAATATTAATTTTATTATAATTAAGAGAATTAATAAGATAAATAATAAATAAATATTTAAACCCTAATCTATCTCAATTCTCACGTACATCTACATCTGATAACTGAAAAAAAAGTAAGGAGGCGACGAGAGGGAGAACAAAAGGATAGAGCGGGAAAAAAAACAGAGAAGAGAAAATTTCAGATTCTTTGTTGCATATGAAAAGCGAAAAGATACTATTAGTAATGAATGGTTGTAACTTGTATTTGATTGGCACGCTGAATTAATTAAACAGTTTGTAGGTTATATGTTGTGTATGTGAATTGATGATTGCTTGTTTCCTTGAAAAAAAAAACTAACGTGATGCACGAAAGCTGCTGTAATGCTTAGTGAAATAGTTTAGGATTGCAACTCTTGCAGGAATGAATTTCGTTTTTTTTATTTTATCTTTTATATATATATATATATATATATATATATATATAATAAATTTCTGATCATAAAATTTATAATCGGAGTTGTAATAAATTGAACTTATATTTGTTAATTTGAATTAATTAATTTTGTGGCATAATTATAAAAGTTTTAATAATAATTTAATAGTATTATGTTATTGGATTGTAATAGAATTTTATTAAATTATTTAAATTGAACGGAAAGAATTTTAATAGTTATTTTTGGAATATAAATTTTGGAGTGTTAATAATTGATAAAAGGCGATGATTAAATGCATATTAAATAGATTATGAATTACTTTTGAATTATTAGTTTGGATTGTTTTTAATTTGAGGTGAATATGTTTAGGTTGCAAATAACGTTTCGTATTTGATATTGTTGGCAATTGAGGGTAAGATTTTGTGGAGTGTGCTATAACTGGTTTGGAAGTATCAGGTACGGATTTCGTACTCTTTCAGTGATACTTTTGTTGAATTTGATTTATTCGTTTTGTCTCTCGTTTCAAATTCTGTTATCATTTCACATAATTATTTTTTATGAAATTCATATATTTGTTTCATTTTAGAGTTGACACATTGGACTCGTATTTGTACTCTTTGAATTAGGATATCATGTTTAGTATTTATTTTTGATAATTGTAGAGCTGTACATGTTACTACCTTCTTTTTGAGACCTTGTGACTATAATTTGTTTTGGTTCAACATGTACATATAGAACCTTTTTGTTGATATTTTGTCGCATGTGTTGTGACATAATATTTTTGTTAGAATATACCATAGGGTATACCTGAGCTATAACCACCTGTGGGGGTACCACAGGCATGTCGTCTTGGCACGAGAGGTATGACACTCTCCGTGGCGGTGTGATTAGTCCACGACGTCTCCGTTTTGGGCTTCGGAGGAAGTGGGCCATTTGGTATTTTGTTGTGGGAGGCGTATGGGTTAACCCTAGTTTTCTGTTCTGCGAACTTGTGATGTTGTGTCAAACACACCTATCCGATTTGCATACATTTGGATTCGCGGTCCAATGTGTGATTGCTTGTGTGACATTATTTTGATGTGCCTGTGTGGCATTATTTTGGTTGTCTATGTGGCATCATTTGATTTGCCTGTGTGGCATTAGTTTGACTTGCCTGTGTGGCAAGATATATTTCTGAGCTCATTCGGTATGAAATAACTCCAGCCATTTGTTTCAGCCTATTATTTTATTGGATTAGTTTTGTTTGTTTCTGTTCAGTTCAAGCCATTGAGTTAGTTACTTCAGTTCGTTATTTCTTTATTCTTTTATTGGTTTCGTCAATTATGTTGATTCAGCTATATTCCATTCAGATCTTTGGATATTATATTTTCGTTCGTATTTGCACTTGAGGCTTGTTCAGTATTTTGTCTCAGTTGGTTTCGTATATCAGTTGTATATATTTTGTATATCTGTATCCGTACTGAGCAATTGGCTCATGCTGTGTTTTTCTTCCGGCAGGTTTGCAGGGGTGATTCAGGGCTAGTGTGATGAGAGTTTTGCCTTTGACCATTTAGGTTGATTCGAATTTTAAGTTTTGATTATTTTGACTCAGTTTGGAGAATTGTACTTATTACTTTATTATTGGATCACAACTATTAATATTTTGAAGTTATTAGTGCTCACTTTACTTATTTTGAGGTTTGTTGTGCTTTGCACGTGACCTCCATTTCCTTTTCGGGAAGGGGGTGTTACAGAGATGGTATCAGAGCTTATGTTATTTCTTGTAGAAAATTTATTTAGGTTTGACCTGTGAGTTGTGGATAAATAACTGGGTAGACGTAGGAGTTCGACTCGATTTTGTTCTCTATTTGGTTGGTCTTGATTTTGACGAAGTGTCCTCCACTTTTTGAGTTGTAGTTGATTTGAGAAAGGTGAGATAATTTGTTAAGATTATCATTGTTATGTGTTGGAGCAATAATATTAGTTAAAGATTATGATTGGATAATTAAGAAGAATAAAGTTATACCTTGTACAGTTAATAAATGATCATATATGAGAGGCAATTATGATATGATTATTTTTATCAACGAGAATTTGGTTTTGGAGATTTTTTTTTGTATAGTGCTTTTAGGTAATAATCTATTATGATCTTAGAAATAAGGATTTGATTTGGGTGCTGATTTAGTTTTGTTCAGTTGTGGATAATTTGAGGTATGTGTATTGATGAGATAATATGATAAATGATTATACAATTATGATATGAGCATTTGTATCAGTAAGTTTTGATATTGGAGAATTATTTGTTAAGAGTTATTTCAGGTAATTACAAATTATTATGATTTTTGGAATTTAGGATTTTATTTGGGTTAGACTCTAATTTTTGTTAAGATGTGAATAATTTGAGGCATGTGATTCGGTGGGATAATATGATAAAGTGAAAACTATTAAGTACAAAGGATCACTTGTAATTTTGAGGAGTTGTAGAGGTTCGAGGTAATAAGATTAATCTTTTGGAGTAAATCAACTTTCCGGTTATTCTAGACTTTTTGGTTATTCTAGTAAGATATTGAAATTATTTTATATGAAATTTCTTTGTGATAGTAAAATGAGATTTTGAAAATTTGAAATTTGTTGAGTTAAGGTTTGCATTAAGAGAATGATTGATTTATTGAATGATTAGATATATAATAAGTGATGAATCCAATATATCTTAAGAGATTTTGAAAGCTATATTTGTGACGCCCCCAAAATTAGGTATACATCACCCATCTTGAGTCGCCAGATACATGGTACAGAATTCAAATACACTTACTAATACAACTGTCCTGTACAATACGACAAAATATAACTGTGAGTTTGAATACAATTATTGTCTACTAGAGATTATACAAACTCAAAAGGAGTCCTCAATACAATTATTGTCACACTATTTAACAGAATAGTGAGGACTACTAATACTATTATCTGGTCCATCACTCCGTTCCCCGACTCGTTCCAGCTATATTCTCATTTCCTGAAGAGAACAGTGAAAGAAAGGGTGAGCTAAACTAGTCCAGTCAGAAATATTATGACTAAGATAATACAGAATAAATTATCATTAGCCTTCAACAGTGTTAAACTGATTAAATATAATAAACATCAAGTTTAACTGCAGCGGAACATGCAATCCATTAGAAGAGTCAAGTAGAAAATAAAATCTACTATCTTCTATGATTTAAAAGGTTTTTCAACACTGTTATCGCTGGGATTCAGCTTAGTAAATAATCCACATCATCGAATCACCCCTGCACTAAGGCCAAGGATATTCTTTAGTATCACGACCACGAATTATCTATGCACCATGGCTAAAGATAATCGTGTTTTCATCAACGGTCCTGATCATGTCATAAAACAATTCATCTTTGCACTACGGCCAAAGAGAATCCATACCCATAATCATACCAAAAACTGTCCCTCAATGCACTACGGCAAATGAAGATTTTTACCACATCAATCATTACATTACGGTCATGATTACACCGAATGATCCCTGGTCATAATCATACCAAGTCCATCTATACACTACAGGCCACAGATGACTTTCAACATAATATAAACATGAGGATGATGACAATGATATAAGAATTCAATAAAACAAGTTCAAGAATTAATTTATCCAAGAATTAACGTCCAAATTGTCAACAGGATACTGTTTTGTAGAGTAAAATTCAAGAATGCTTAGAAGAATATTTTCATGAAAAGATACTGGATGAAACGCAATTATCAAGGATATTCCACTAATTTCATGGAGTATAGAAGTCAAAACTTAACTAACTGAATATAATAAAGAATGAAATAACAAAAGAAATCACCATGCATGCGATAGACCGCACAGACAGGTTATTCCAACAGAAAATAAAGACAATAATAAAGACGGAACTAGGTCCGGCGTATAGCACAGACAGGATGTTCCAACAGAATAGTAAAGACAGAATAATAAAAGAATGTCACCAAGTATAGGGTATTCCGCGTATACAGGTTATTCCAACAAAATAATAAAGAAATAGAATAATAGAAGTTCTCTTCTTGAATACAAAAGAATAATATCCCTTACCGTAAAAGAAACTGGATATAGGAAAAGAAAGGTAGCAAACTTCTCTTTTTCTTTCTCTCTAAAACTTTCTCTCTCTAGAGTTCAGTGAATTCGTAAGAAATAATGAAGGAATGAACTTCTATTTATAGAAAAACTGAGAGTGGCTCTTGGTCTTAACGAAGGGTCAAAATGACTCTTGGTAATATTGAAGAGACAATTACTATTTGCGAAGGGGTAATTAACCCTTGGAACACCGAAGAGGCAATTAACTGAAGGTAATTACTATTGACGAAGGTAATTGCTATTGACGAAGGTAATTACTATTGACGAAGAGACTCTTAGATGATGACATATGGGCCCCCCATAGAATAACCAAACTTACCACAACCGTCTCATAATAGACTCTTTATATACATCAAGGATTGAATTACCACAAATTATTTTATTTTTTAATCAACACATATTTAACCTTTCAACAATTATTAATCATTTATAACTTGTCATCTCAATTATTGATTTAATAATATAACATATTATACAGATGAATACTGTAACAATAATTGAATCAATAATATAAGAGATATGATGCAGCAACTACTGTAGCAATAAATGAGTGATTTCTCACGTAAGCATCAATAATCAATACCGTGTGTTACTATGCAACCACGCGTATTACTGTACTTTTACTACCGAGTAGTTCAACAGTATTAACGGTAAAACTTCCGCCGTTATTTTTATAAAAAGATAATTTTGTCGTTTTCTAACTCTGACAACAATTCTGTTATGGGGTACACCAATGATTTTGTCGTCGTACGAATATTCCCCGACAAAAAAGAATATTATATAACAACTTGCATACTTTGTAAAATTTATAAATATTACCCACAACTATAACATTATATCAAATCCACACCATAATTAAAAAAAAATATTTCGAGAAAATTAAATCTTTATTCATAAAATCTGGGGTCTCACAATCTCCCCTCCTTATGAAATTTCGCCCTTGAAATTTACGTACGTACCTGGTATACCGAACAGGTGAGGATACCTTGACTTCACTTCAAATTCTAACTCTTGAGGTATAACCTTTGAGCGTCGAATATGATCCTTCTTATCCAAGATGTTAACACGTATCTCCTCATACGTTAAATCTTCTGTTATCTCGTCCGGTTTTAAATTAATAATGTGGTTCGGGTCGTCCACATATTTACGTAACATCGATACGTAAAAAAAACGTTCTGAACACGCAACATACTTGGCGGTAAAACGAGTCTATAAGCCACAGTTCTTACTCGATCAAGTATTCCAAATGGGCCAATTAAATCGAGGGTTGAGATTTCCTCTCTTCGTCGATTCTTACTTCTAGAATAACGCCCTCTTGAACCTTCTTCTTCACATTTATCAACTCTAAGTATGTAGCTTGAACGGCCTTAACTTTATCTATTAAGATCAATTTTAATCGTATATTCGTTATCTTCACGTGGGTTCGTATATTCGCACTTGTAACCACATACGATCTTCTACTGAACGCGTCAGTTATCACGTTCGCTTTTCTACGATGGTATTGACTGGTACGATCGTAATCTTCAACAGCTCGAGCCAACGTCTTTGGCACATGTTACGTTCGTTTTAAGTAAATAAATATTTGAGGGTTTTAGAAATGGGTTTTGTACTGGGGTCAATACAAAATTCGATTTCACGCTCTAGAGGTAAGCTAAGAAGTCTTCAAGAATATGTCAGAAAATTTATTAACCATAGAAATATCATTCAAAATTGTGACCCTCATCCAAGACTTGGATAATACGTCTCATTGATACCTATCAACTTGCCATCGTCATTCACGACGTTGCCTACAGAAAGTCTGGCTTCGGTGCATTCCACACAAGAAAGTCAACAACGGAAGGATCGGGGCTCTTTATTTATAGCTTGATATGACAATGATTGACTTTAGTGGTTTGGTTACTTTGAATTCGCATAACAGGTTGGTTAGGAGTATGAAAGCTAGCAACCTTACGAAAAGCATGATGAGTAGTTAACCAATTGTTTCCAAAAATTACATCAAAGGCAAATATTTTCAAAGAGATAAGATCGACAGGTAACGTGAAAGTGTTGACAAGATTTATAAATAGTGGAGGTAACGAAGATTTCTCCCAATTGAGTTTAAACAGATATATCAAAGTCTAACTTCACCGGAGTGAACTTCAAACATTGAACACAACTAGGTGAAATAAAAGAGTGAATAGAACCGGTATCTAACATGGTATAGACTTCGCAAGAGTTTTTGACTAACATACCCGTGATAATTTTATTCAGGTTCCTCGTCACGAAAAAAACAAACAAACGCTCTCTCTTAAACTACCGGCTTTGGCTTGTCTGGGACATCCTTTGGCATCACTATCCCAGCTGGAATTGACTTCACCATACGACAAAATCGAGCTAGGTGAGCTTCTCTTCCGCAATTAAAACACGCTTTGGATTGCTGCGTACAGTTTGGACGGATGTGTCCCTCCTGTCCGCATTTGAAACATACGACCGGTGGTCGTTCTTCTTCCTTTGAAACGGGTGCTGGTGTCGACGTCTTCACATCATTTTGAACCTTCGCTTCTTGAAATGTTCATTCTTATTATTTTGGCCCTGATAACCACTGAAGTGGTTACCATTTCTGGCCTGTTGATTCCCTCCACGCTTGTGGTCGCCGCTTCGATGACTGCTCTCACTGGTATTATCATTTTGCCGGCTGTTCTCTTTTGATTGCGTTGACTCATTATCGCGCTCTACTGAGCCCTATTTATAACATCTGAATACAAACACAGTTTATGAGAAATAAGATGTTGACGTATTTCAGGTTTCAAACCTCGCAAAAACATTCGCGTCATTCGCTCTTCATTGTCCACCAAGTGGGACGCGAACCGGGATAACTCAGCAAATTTAGCCTCATACTGCGACACGGTCATGTTGTTTTTCTCCAACTTGACCTCCTTCATGTGACGAATACTTTCGGGAAAGTACTTGTCGTTGAACAGCTCTTGGAACTTCTCCCAAGACATCTTGAGAGCGTCAGGCTGGGTACGTTTTACAGATTCCCACCAGCGATCTGCCTCTTCACACAACATAAAGGTGGCAAAGTGAACCTTTTGCTCCTCGGAGTATCCCAAGACATCAAATATCTTAGTGATCTGCTTTAACCACGTCTCAGCTTTAAATGGTTCTGGCTTTCCTAAAAACTCTGGTGGTCCCAGCTCCTTGAATTGCTTAGCGGTGACCAACCGTGGGTTGCCATTGTTTCCTCCTGCATTATGAACAGGAGCCGCCTTCGCCTGATGTTGCACGGATTCTAAAAAACTCCTAAATGTACCGTCATTTGTCAATTGATCAGTGTTGTTGTTTATAGGAGGATTATCGCCATCTTGTTACACATTGTCCTGATTATTGATCTGTGGAGAATCAACGGTCTCCTGTGCTCCATTGCTCATCTCAACATTTTCAGATACTGCCACAAAACAAAGGTTCATTAACATATAACATATTATCCATATACTTTGACCGATCAATTAAACACCAAATAAACTTAGATAGGTCATACTAACGAAGGAATTCCCCGTCTCTCCCTTCCTAGTTCTAGTCTCACATCTTAGCCAAGGATCATATCCCTAAGCTTTGATACCAACTGTGATGCCCCCAAAATTAGGTATACATCACCCATCTTAAGTCGCCAGATACATGGTATAAAATTCAAATACACTTACTAATACAACTGTCGTGTACAATACGATAAAATATAACTGTGAGTTTGAATACAATTATTGTCTACTAGAGATTATACAAACTCAAAAGGAGTTCTCAATACAATTATTGTCACACTATTTAACAGAATAGTGAGGACTACTATACTATTATCTGGTCCATCACTCCGTTCTCCGACTCGTCCCAGCTATATTCTCATTTCCTGAAGAGAATACTGAAAGAAAGGGTGAGCTAAACTAGTCCAGTAAGAAATATTATGACTAAGATAATGCAGAATAAATTATCATTAGCCTTCAACAGTGTTAAACTGATAAAATATAATAAACATCAAGTTTAACTGCAGCGGAACATGCAATCCATTAGAAGAGTCAAGTAGAAAATAAAATCTACTATCTTCTATGATTTAAAAGGTTTTTCAACACCGTTATCGCTGGGATTCAGCTTAGTAAATAATCCACATCATCGAATCACCCCTGCACTACGGCCAAGGATATTCTTTAGTATAACGACCACGAATTATCTATGCACTACGGCTAAAGATAATCGTGTTTTCATCAACGGTCCTGATCATGCCATAAAATAATTCATCTTTGCACTACGGCCAAAGAGAATCCATAGCCATAATCATACCAAAAACTGTCCCTCAATGCACTACGACAAATGAAGATTTTTACCACATCAATCATTACATTACGGTCATGATTACACCGAATGATACCTGGTCATAATCATACCAAGTCCATCTATGCACTACATGCCACAGATGACTTTCAACATAATATAAACATGAGGACGATGACAATGATATAAGAATTCAATAAAACAAGTTCAAGAATTAATTTATCCAAGAATTAACAACGTCCAAATTGTCAACAGGATACTGCTTTGTGGAGTAAAATTCAAGAATGCTTAGAAGAATATTTTCATGAAAAGATACTGGATGAAACGCAATTATCAAGGATATTCCACTAATTTCATGGAGTATAGAAGTCAAAACTTAACCAACTGAATATAATAAAGAATAGAATAACAAAAGAAATCACCATGCATGCGATAGACCGCACAGACAGGTTATTCCAACAGAAAATAAAGACGGAATAATAAAGACGGAACCAGGTCCGACATATAGCACAGACAGGATGTTCCAACGGAATAGTAAAGACAGAATAATAAAAGAATGTCACCAAGTATAGGGTATTCCGCGTATATAGCTTATTCCAACAGAATAATAAAGAAATGGAATAACAAAAGTTCTCTTCTTGAATACAAAAGAATAATATCCCTTACCGTAAAAGAAACTGGATATAGGAAAAGAAAGGTAGCAAACTTCTCTTTTTCTTTCTCTCTAAAACTTTCTCTATCTAGAGTTCAGTGAATTCGTAAGAAATAATGAAGGAATAAACTTCTATTTATAGAAAAACTGAGAGTGGCCCTTGGTCTTAACGAAGGGTCAAAATGACTCTTGGTAATATTGAAGAGACAACTACTATTTGCGATTGGGTAATTAACCCTTGGAACACCGAAGAGGCAATTAACTGAAGGTAATTACTATTGATGAAGGTAATTACTATTGACGAAGAGACTCTTAGATGATGACATATGGGCCCCCCATAGAATAACCAAACTTACCACAACCGTCTCATAATAGACTCTTTATATACATCAAGGATTGAATTACCACAAATTATTTTATTTTTTAATCAACACATATTTAACCTTTCAACAATTATTAATTATTTATAACTTGTCATCTCAATTATTGATTTAATAATATAACATATTATACAGATGAATACTGTAACAATAATTGAATCAATAATATAAGAGATATGATGCAACAACTACTGTAGCAATAAATGAGTGGCTTCTCACGTAAGCATCAATAATCAATACCGTGTGCTACTATGCAACCACGCGTATTACTGTACTTTTACTACCGAGTAGTTCAACAGTATTAACGGTAAAACTTCCGCCGTTATTTTTATAAAAAGATAATTTTGTCGTTTTCTAACTCCGACAATGATTCTGTTATGGGGTCCACCAATGATTTTGTCGTCGTACGAATATTCCCCGACAAAAAAGAATATTATATAACAACTTGCATACTTTACAAAATTTATAAATATTACCCACAACTATAACATTATATCAAATCCACACCATAATTAAAAAAAATATTTCGAGAAAATTAAATCTTTATTCATAAAATCTGGGGTCTCACAATATTTGCTTATTCAGATAGTAAGATATATGATTTGGAGTTTGGTATGATGATGGAGAGATCTTAGTAGTAGTATATTTTTGGTGTAATAATATTTGAGAACTATTTTGATTTGATGTTATGATATTTTAAAACTCTTAAGGACTTAGGAGAGATGGTGATAAAGAGCTATTAGTAGTATATTCTTTGGTGTAATATTATTTGATGAATAGTTCAAATTGAGGATGAGATATTTTGAAGCTCTTGAGGACTTGGAAAGAGCTGGTAATATAGTTTGCATAGTTGTTTTGTTTATCTGATGTCTTTAGAGTTTTGTATGAATTTATGTAAAATTAAATAAAAATAATTTGTTAAATTTTTGTCATGTGTGGAGCATAAACATTTTACAAATTAAAAATAATTTTAAATATTTTGGGTATTCGAATCGTATTTGGATGAAGAGAAGTTTTTGTGATTTTGAATTATGTTCCGAAGAGTACGTTTACAAGAATTAAACTCAAAGATATTAGCGACGGCTCGCACCAACGGTGGATCATATACGTGATCTAATTTGATGCAACGCGAAGAACTTTACCAAGGCTTGGCACGGTAGCTGACGAATCTTTTATAAATACATTGATAATTTCGTGGACCGAAGACTTATCCGTATTGATCGTTACAAATGGCGGCGCTACGTCGTAACTAATTTTTTTTCTTTTTTTTTGTAGCTTATTTGAATTCCGAGGACGAAATTATTTTTAAGGGGAGGAAAATGTAATAACTCATTTTTTTTATTAAATAATAATTGATTTTATCTCATACAATTGTATTTAAATGGGAAAAGGTAAATGATTTTGTTTCCCTCTTTTCTTCCTTGTTTTGTTTGGAAAATTAAATTCTTTCAGTAGATAATTAAATAACTAATTAAATGGAAATTGAGGAAGATAGTTCCTTTTGTTAAAGTCTTGTGGTAAAATTATTCGGAGCGGGAAGCTACTTGGGAGATAGAGGAGTCTATTCGAGTGGAGTATCCACATCTTTTGATAATTAGGTGCGTTCATTCTTTTGATTCTGGGGACGGAATCCTTTTTAAGGGGTAGGTGATGTAATACCCGAAAAAAAATATATATTAAATAATAAAAAAAATTATTTTGTTTTAAAACATATTAATTAAACTTTGTCATTTATTTTGGGTCAAACTAGTTATTTAATTTGTGCGGGCTAATAAATATTAATAAGAGATGGGTAAATTAATTTAGTACAATTTGGGCCTTAAAAATTTATTTGGGTTAATTTAATTAATTGTGGGTAATATTAATTTTATTATAATTAAGAGAATTAATAAGATAAATAATAAATAAATATTTAAACCCTAATCTATCTCAATTCTCACGTACATCTACATCTGATAACTGAAAAAAAAGTAAGGAGGCGACGAGAGGGAGAACAAAAGGATAGAGCGGGAAAAAAAACAGAGAAGAGAAAATTTCAAATTCTTTGTTGCATATGAAAAGCGAAAAGATACTATTAGTAATGAATGGTTGTAACTTGTATTTGATTGGCACGCTGAATTAATTAAACAGTTTGTAGGTTATATGTTGTGTATGTGAATTGATGATTGCTTGTTTCCTTGAAAAAAAAAAACTAACGTGATGCACGAAAGCTGCTGTAATGCTTAGTGAAATAGTTTAGGATTGCAACTCTTGCAGGAATGAATTTCGTTTTTTTTTATTTTATCTTATATATATATATATATATATATATATATATATATATATATATATATATATATATATATATATAATAAATTTCTGATCATAAAATTTATAATCGGAGTTGTAATAAATTGAACTTATATTTGTTAATTTGAATTAATTAATTTTGTGGCATAATTATAAAAGTTTTAATAATAATTTAATAGTATTATGTTATTGGATTGTAATAGAATTTTATTAAATTATTTAAATTGAACGGAAAGAATTTTAATAGTTATTTTTGGAATATAAATTTTGGAGTGTTAATAATTGATAAAAGGCGATGATTAAATGCATATTAAATAGATTATGAATTACTTTTGAATTATTAGTTTGGATTGTTTTTAATTTGAGGTGAATATGTTTAGGTTGCAAATAACGTTTCGTATTTGATATTGTTGGCAATTGAGGGTAAGATTTTGTGGAGTGTGCTATAACTGGTTTGGAAGTATCAGGTACGGATTTCGTACTCTTTCAGTGATACTTTTGTTGAATTTGATTTATTCGTTTTGTCTCTCGTTTCAAATTCTGTTATCATTTCACATAATTGTTTTTTATGAAATTCATATATTTGTTTCATTTTGAAGTTGACACATTGGACTCGTATTTGTACTCTTTGAATTAGGATATCATGTTTAGTATTTATTTTTGATAATTGTAGAGCGGTACATGTTGCTACCTTCTTTTTGAGACCTTGTGACTATAATTTATTTTGGTTCAACATGTACATATAGAACCTTTTTGTTGATATTTTGTCGCATGTGTTGTGACATGATATTTTTGTTAGAATATACCATAGGGTATACCTGAGCAATAACCACCTGTGGGGGTACCACAGGCATGTCGTCTTGGCACGAGAGGCATGACACTCTCCGTGGCGGTGTGATTAGTCCACGGCGTCTTTGTTTTGGGCTCCGGAGGAAGTGGACCATTTGGTGTTTTGTTGTAGGAGGCGTATGGGTTAACCCTAGTTTTCTGTTCTGCGGACTTGTGATGTTGTGTCAAACACACCTATCCGATTTGCATACATTTGGATTCGCGGTCCAATGTGTGATTGCCTGTGTGACATTATTTTGATGTGCCTGTGTGGCATTATTTTGGTTGTCTATGTGGCACTATTTGATTTGTCTGTATGACATTAGTTTGACTTGCCTGTGTGGCAAGATATATTTCTGAGCTCATTCGGTATGAAATAACTCCAGCTATTTGTTTCAGCCTATTATTTTATTGGATTAGTTTTGTTTGTTTCTGTTCAGTTCAAACCATTGAGTTAGCTTCAGTTCGTTATTTTTTATTCTTTTATTGGTTTCGTCAATTATGTTGATTCAGCTATATTCCATTCAGATATTTGGATATTATATTTTCGTTCGTATTTGCACTTGAGGCTTGTTTAGTATTTTGTCTCAGTTGATTTCGTATATCAGTTGTATATATTTTGTATATCTGTATCCGTACTGGGCAATTGGCTCATGCTGTGTTTTTCTTCCGGCAGGTTTGCAGGGGTGATTAAGGGCTAGTGTGATGAGAGTTTTGTCTTTGACCATTTAGGTTGATTCGAATTTTAAGTTTTGATTATTTTGACTCAGTTTGGAGAATTGTACTTATTACTTTATTATTGGATCACCACTATTAATATTTTGAAGTTATTAATGCTCACTTTACTTAATATGAGGTTTGTTGTGCTTTGCACGTGACCTCTCTTTCCTTTTCGGGAAGTGGGTGTTACAAATATTCTCTGACAAAAAGAATATTTTTCGACCAATCGAATATAATATGACAACTTGCATACTTTGTAAAATTTATAAATACTACCCACAACTATAATATTAAAAAAAATATTTCGAGAAATTTAAATCTTTATTCATAAAATTTGGAATTTTACAATCTCCCCTCCTTATGAAATTTCGCTCTCGAAATTTACGTACGTACCTGGTATGCCGAACAGGTGAGGATACCTTGACTTCACTTCAAATTCTAACTCTTGAGGTATAACCTTTGAGCGTAGAATATATTATAGGATTTTTAACAGGTACATTTTCATACGTTAAATATCCGTTATCTCGTCCGGTTCTAAATTAATAATGTGGTTCGAGTCGTCCACATATTTATGTAATATTAATACGTGAAAAACGTTATGAACACGCAACATACTTGGCGGTAAAACGAGTCTATAAGCCACAACTCCTACTTAATCGAGGATTTCAAATGGGCCAATTAAATCGAGGGTTGAGATTTTCTCTCTTCGTCGATTCTTGCTTCTAGAGTAACGCCTTCTTGAACCTTCTTCTTCACTTTCATCAGCTCCGGGTGTGTAGCTTGAGCGGCTTTAACTTTATCGATTAAAGTCGATTCTACTCGTATATTCGTTATCTTCATGTGGGTCCCTAGAGTCTTTAACTCTATCTAGAGTCTTTGTGTTAACAACATCGCACTTGTAAACACATACGATCTTCTACTCAACACGTCAGCTACCACGTTCGCTCTTCCACGATGATATTGAATAGTACAATCGTAATCTTCAACAGCTCAAGTCAACGTCTTTGGCGCATTATACGTTCGTTTTAAGTAGAGAAATATTTGAGGGTTTAAGAAATGGATTTTGTACTGGGGTCAATACAAAATTTGATTTCACGCTCTAGGGTAGGCTAAGAAGTCTTCAGGAATACGTCAAGAAATTTATTAACGATAGAAATATCATTCAAAACTGTGACTCTCATCCAAGACTTGAATAGCACGTCACATTGATACCTATCAACTTGCCATCTTCATTCACGATGTCGCCTACAGAAAGTCTGGCTTCGGTACATTCCACACAAGGAAGTTAACAATGAAAGGATCGGGGCTCTTTACTTATGGCTTGATATGACAATGATTGACTTTAGTGGTTTGGTTACTTTGAATTCGCATAACAGGTTGGTTAGGAGTATGAAAGCTAACAACCTTACGAAAAGCATGATGAGTAGTTAACCAATCGATTCCTAAAATCACATCAAAGGCAAGTATTTTCAAAGAGATAAGATCGACAGGTAACGTGAAAGTGTTGATTTGAATTAAACAAGATTTATAAACAGTAGAGGTAACGAAGGTTTCTCCCGACTGAGTTTAAACAGATATATCAAAGTCTAACTTCTCCAGAGTTAACTTCAAACATTGAACATAACTAGGTGAAATAGAAGAGTTAGTAGAATCGGTATCTAACACGGTATAGACTTCGCAAGAGTTTATTACTAACATACCAGTGATAATTTTATTCAGGTTCCTCGTCACGAGAGAAAAAAAACGCTCTCTTAAACTACCGGCTTTGGCTTGTCTGGGACATCCTTTGGCATCACTATCCCAGCTGGACTTGACTTTACCATACGACAAAATCGAGCTAGGTGACCTTCTCTTTCGTAATTAAAACACGTTTTGGATTGTTGCATACAGTTTGGATGGATGTGTCCCTCTTGTCCGCATTTGAAACATACGACGGGTGGTCGTTCTTCTTCCTTTGAAACGGGTGTTGATACCGACATCTTCACGTCATTGTTGAACCTTCTCTTCTTGAAATGTCCACTTCTATTATCTTGGCCATGATTACCACCGAAGTGGTTACCATTCTTGGCATGATAATTTCCCCCACGCTGGTTATCATTGTTCCGATGACCGTTGCCACCGGTATGATTATTATCGTGTTGTTGGTCGTTGCCTTTTGGTTGTGCTGACTCATTATCGCGCTCCAATTACTGAGCCCTATTCACAACATCTGAATATAAATAAAGTTTATGAGAAATGAGGTATTGACGTATATTGGGTTTCAAACCTCGCAGAAACATTCGCGTCATTCTCTCCTCATTATCGACCAAATGGGATGCAAACCGGGATAACTCCGCAAACTTAGCCTCGTACTACGCCACGGTCATATTGTTTTGCTCCATTGCTTATCTCAACATTTTCAGATGTCATTTTCAAACACTGCCACAAAACAAGGGTTAAATAACATATCACATATTATCCCTATACTCTGACCGACCAATTAAATACCACATAAACTTAGGTAGGTCATACTAGCGAAGAAATTCCCCGTCTCTCCCCTCCTGGTTCTTGTCTCACATCTTAGCCAGGGATCATATCCCTAAGCTTTGATACCAACTGTGACGCCCCCAAAATAGGTATACATCACCCATCTTGAGTTGCCAAATACATGATACAAAATTCAAATATAAACTAATAATACAGCAGTCGTGTAAAATACGACAAAACACATGCTGTGAGTTTAAATACAAATATTGTCTTCTAGACAATATCCATTCTCAAATAGAGTCCTCGTTACATTTATTATCACACTATTTTACAGAATAGTGAGGACTACTAAGACACCATCTCGGACCATCACTCCGTTTCCCGACTAGTCACAGCTACGTTCTCATTTCCTGAAGAGAACAGTGAAAGAAAGGGCGAGCTCAACTAGCCCAGTAAGAAATATTATGACTAAGATAATGCAAAATAAATTATCATTAGCCTCCAACAATGTTAAACTGATAAAATACAACAGACATCAAGTTTAACTGCAGCGGAACAAGCAATCCATTAAAAGTGTCAAGTAGAGAATAGAATCTACTATCTTTTATGATTTAAAAATTTTTTCATCACTTTTATCGCTGAGACTCAGCTCAATAAATAATCCACATCATTAAATCATTCCTGCACTACAGGCCAAGGATATTCTTTAGTATCAGGGCCACGAATATCCATGCACTACGGCTAAAGATAATCATGTTTTTATCAATGGTCCTGATCATGCCATAAAATAATTCATCTTTGCTCCTTTGGCCGAAGATAATCCATAGCCATAATCATACCAAAAACTGTCCATCAATGCACTACGGGCCAATGAGGACTTTTAATTTTCACATCATTTGTAACATTACGGTCATGATTATACCGAATAATCCCTGGTCATAATCATACCAAGTCCATCTATGCACTACAGGCCACAGATGACTTTCAACATAACATAAACATGAGGATGATGACAATGATATAAGAACTCAATTAAACAAGTTCAAGAATTAATTTGTCCAGGAACCAATAACGTCCACATTGTCAACATGATACTTCTTTGTAGAATAAAATTTAAGAATGCTCAGAAGAATATTTTCATGAAAAGATACTGGACGAAGCGCAAATATCAAGGATATTCCACTAATTTCATAGAGTATAGAAGTCAAAATTTTAACCAACTGAGTATAATACCGAATGGAATAACAAAAGATATCACCATGCATGCGATACTTAGCATAGACATGTTATTTCAACAGAATAATAATAACGGAACCAGGTCAGATGAAATTCACACCGACAGGATGTTCCAACAGAATAATAAGGAATGAAATAACAACAGAAATTACCATGCATGCGGTGCTTCGCATAGACATGTTATTCCAACAGAATAATAATAACAGAACCAGGTCAGGTGAAATTCACACCGACAGAATGTTCCAACAGAATAATAAATACGGAATAATAAATTATGGAACCAGGTCCGGCGTATAGCACATACATGATATTTCGACAGAATAATAAAGACAGAACCAGGTCCGGTATAAAATACACAGACAAGATATTCTAACAGAATAATAAAGACGGAACTAGGTCCGGTGTAAAACACACAGACAGGATATTCCAACAGAATATTAAAGACCGAATAATAGAAGAATGTCACCAAGTATAGGGTATTCCGCGTATACAGGTTATTGCAACAGAAAAATAAAGAAATGAAATAACAGAAGTTCTCTTCTTGAATACAAAAGAATGAGGATTTTCTTAAAGAAAATTTATACTATGTTCTTCGCTCAAAGTTTCTTAAAACTCTTAAGGAAATACGCTCAAGATTATAGAAGGAGAATTCTCTGAACTTCTGGTGTGTTTTCAATTCTAACTAAGCTTCCTATTTATAGGAAAATGGACTGCATAGTAACCAATCCGTGAACGGTCCAGATTATTTTATTTTAATCGGACGGTCCATATTTAAAGCAAAATCTTTTAAATAAAATATAATATATTATATTTTATATAAAAAGGTTTTTACTATGTAAATACTATGCAGGCACTATACAAACACTATGCATAATAAAATATAATATATTCTATTTATAGAATAACTTTAATAAAGTATTCTGTTTTATATAAAAGGATGTTTCTGTTTTATTACGTTAATAATACGAATAAAACAAAACTTATAAATGAACAATAATTGAATCAAATAATGTGAGATACTATGCAACAACTATTGTAGCAATAATTGAACAAAACTGAGTGACTTTTCACATAAATATCAATAATCAATACCGTGTGCTATTATGCAACCACGCGTATTATTGTACTTTTACTATCGAGTAGTTCAACAGTATTAACGGTAAAACTTTCACCGTTATTTTCAATAAAATATTTTTGTCGTTTTCTCAATCCGACAATAATTCCGTTGTGGGGTCCACCAATGATTGTACCGTTGTACGGATATTTTCTGACAAAAAGAATATTTCTCGACCAATCGAATATAATATGACAACTTGCATACTTTGTAAAATTTATAAATACTACTCACAACTATAATATTAAAAAAAAATATTTCGAGAAATTTAAATCTTTATTCATAAAATTTGAGATTTTACATCCACCCCCAAAGGAAGAGCATGTTCAAATATCACTAGTACTAATCAAATTCAAAACAAATTAGTCCTCCTAGTACCAACAAGATTGGCATATATATATATATATATATATATATATATATATATATATATATATATATATATATATATATATATATTCCGGATCCAGTCCGGACTCCCGTATTTTGTTAAAATACGGACATTTTTTTTAGAACAACTAAAAAATAATAATAATATGGAATTGGAATTTTTTGATAATTATGGAACTAGAATTTTTGTACAGATATGTTTTATTATATGCATCCAAATCATACCCAAAACACTGTATTATGTAAAAATTTTAATTCCATAATTTATTTATTTTTAGTTATTTAAAAAAAAAATCGGCCCGCATTTTACTCCAGTCCGGACTGGATCCATTCTCTCTCTCTCTCTCTCTCTATATATATATATATATATATATATATATATATATATAGGTCATATGTTGTGTAATACACAGTCGTATATGACGACGATTTTTTTGGAATCGTCGATTCACTGAACCGTTGCTATAGTTATTATGGCGACAATTAGCCCAAAAATATCGTCGCCATGTAGATGACATGAGCCAGACTGACTAACTGACCGACTCCGTCTTGATATGTTAAAGGGTCCTTTACAATAATATACAATATTTAATAAGTAATTACACTATTAGTGCATCACCAAAATAATTACAAAAATAATAATCTTTCCATATTTATTTACAATATTAATGTCCTTAATTTAGAGAAACACTCATCCCCTCATTCTCTTTCTCTCCCTTACCGCCTCCTCTCTCCTCCCCTTCGTCTTCCTCATTCGTCGTCGCCGCGCTTCAACACCTTGAAGATGTAGATCTTGTAAGTCTTCTTCTTCTTCTTCTTCTTCTTCTTCTTCTTCTTCTTCTTCTTCTTCGTCCTCCTCCTTCGCCGTCGCCATCGCCGCTTCAACACCTTAAAGTTGTAGATCTATAGATCTTGAAGATGTAGCCGTCATGGACGCCGATCTCCTCATCTATTATTGTGAGACCCCAGATTTTATAAATAAAGATTTAAATTTCTCGAAATATTTTTTAATATTAAGGTGTGGATTTGAGATAATGTTATAGTTGTGGGTAGTATTTAAAATTTTTGTAAAGTACGCAAGTTGTTATATAATATTCGATTGGTCGGGGAATATTCGTTTTAACAGAAAATATTCGTACGACGGCACAATCATTGGTGGACCCCACAACAGAATTATTGTTGGATTGAGAAAACGACAAAAATATTTTATGAAAATAACGGCGGAAGTTTTACCGTTAATACTGTTGAACTACTCGGTAGTAAAAGTACAGTAATACGTGTGGTTGCATAGTAGCACACAGTATTGATTATTGATGCTTACGTAAGAAGTCACTCAGTTATACTATATTATTGCTACAATAATTGCTGCATCATATCTCTCATATTATTGATTCGATTATTGTCATAGTATTATCTGCATTATATGATATTTTATTAAATCAATAATTGAGATGACAAAGTTATTAATATTATTAAATTGCAATATTTACAATGTCTAGAAGTTCTGCCAAGGAGATGTTTGGTCACCTAATTGTGCGCCAATAGAGAGAAATCCTTATTAGAAAGCCCCCTCTTTCCTGGGAACGACCTGGTTGTTAAATATTGTGAGTTATAATATTAATGATGGATAAGTTTGTGTTGATTAAAGATTAATTTGATAGTTTTATTATTTTGAGATTATTTGTGTTAATTGATATTTATTTCGATAGTAATTGATGTCTGGAGGTAGAATTGTTCACTCGAGTATTTGGGACACTTTTTGTGTCAGAGTTACTATTCACCGAAATTACTATTCACTCTAGTATTGTTCACTCGAGTATTTGGGACACTTTTTGTGTCGGAGTTACTATTCATAAGTTACTATTCACGAGTTACTAATCATAAGTTACTATTCACCCAGTTACTATTCACTCTATTATTGTGCATTCGAGTATTTGGGTACAATATTATTCCATGAGGAGATGTGCTAATTTTTCAGACCGTTGGTTGAATGAATCAATATAGACCGCTGGTGGAAAGTTTTAATAGTGAATCAGTATGGATCGTTGGTTTAAAGTTTTAATAGTGAATCAGTATGGATCGCTGGTTTAAAGTTTAAATAGTGAATCAGTATGAACCGTTGCTTTAAGTTTTAATCTGGATCGTTCGTTTAAAAGTAAATCGATCTGGACCGTTCAGGAATTAGTTACTATTCATTCTATTTTCCTATAAATAGAAGCTCATTCCTTCATTATTTTCTTACGAATTCACTGAACTCTAGAGAGAGAAACTATAGAGAGAGACTATAGAGAGATAGAAGAAAAATTTTCTGCTACTTAACTTTTTTTTCCTATATCCAGTTTCTGTTACGGTAAGGGATATTATTCTTTTATATTCATGAAGAGAACTGTTGTTATTCCATTCTTTATTATTCTGTTGGAATAACTTGTAAAAGTGGCATACCCTATACATGACCTGTATACGCGGCATACCCTATACTTGGTGAAATCCTTATATTATTCCATTCTTTATTATTCTTTTGGAATAACCCGTATACGCGGAATACCCTATACTTGGTGATATTCTTTTACTATTCCGTCTTTATATTTCTGTCGGAATATCCTGTCTGTGCTATACGCCGGACCTGGTTTCATTTTACTATTCCGTCTTTATATTTCTGTCGGAATATCCTGTCTGTGCTATATGCCGGACCTGGTTCCATTTTACTATTCCGTTTTTATATTTCTGTCGGAATATCCTGTCTGTCCTATACGCCGGACCTGGTTCCATCATTTATTATTCCGCATTTATTATTCTGTTGGAATAACCTGTTTATGCGAAGTACCGCATGCATGGTGACATCTTTTGTTATTCCATTCGGTATTATACTCAGTTGATTAAAATTTTGACTTCTATACTCCATGAAATTAGTGGAATATCCATGATATTTGCTCTTCATCTAGTATTTTTCATGGAAATATTCTTCTGAGCATTCTTGAATTTTATTCTACAAAGAAGTATCATGTTGACAATTTGGACGTTACTAGTTCCTGAATAACTTAATTCTTGAACTTATTTTATTGAATTCTTATATCATTGTCATCATCCTCATGTTTATATTTTTTTGAAATTCATCTGTGGCCTGTAAAGCATGGATGGACTTGGTATGATTATGACCAGGGATTGTTCGGTGTAATCATGA
This sequence comes from Panax notoginseng, assembly GCA_016801055.1. Classification (NCBI taxonomy): domain Eukaryota; kingdom Viridiplantae; phylum Streptophyta; class Magnoliopsida; order Apiales; family Araliaceae; genus Panax; species Panax notoginseng. The sequence continues at coordinate 101,834,804 of CM029023.1, read as the reverse complement.
CCGTAATGTTATAAATGATGTGGTAAAAATCCTCATTGGCCCGTAGTGCATTGATGGACAGTTGTTGGCATGATCATGACCATTAGTGAATATACAAATGTTCTTGGCCCGTAGTGCATGGAATTTGTGGTCGTGACCCTAATGAATATCCTTGGCCGTAGTGCAGGGATGATGTGGATTATTTAATAAGCTGAGTCTCAGCGATAAAAGTGATGAAAACCTTTTTAAATCATAAAAGATAGTAGATTCTATTCTCTACTTGACTCTTTTAATGGATTGCTTGATCCACTACAGTTAAACTTGATGTCTATTGTATTTTATCAGTTTAACATTGTTGAAGGCTAATGATAATTTATTTTGCATTATCTTAGTCATAATATTTCTTGCTGGGCTAGTTGAGCTCACCCTTTCTTTCACTGTTATCTTCAGGAAATGAGAATGTAGCTGGGACTAGTCGGGGAACGGAGTGATGGTCCGAGATGATAGTATTAGTAGTCCTCACCATTGTGTTAAATAGTGTAATAATAAATGTAATGAGGACTTATTCTGAGAGTGGATATTGTCTAGAATACAATATTTGTATTTAAACTCACAGCTCTCTTGTTGTATATTAAAGATTGTATTTGTATTCAGTACCATGTATCTGACGACTCAGAATAGGTGATGTATACCTATTTTAGGGGCGTCACAGTTGGTATCAAAGCTTAGGGATATGATCCCTATCGAGTTGAAAGCGTTCTTTGTGCACTAGTGGGCCCTCCAGGGTTTCCACAGTCGTGAGCGTTGTTTCTGGTTGTTGATCAGTCTTGACTATACAACCACTGTTGATCCTCTTTTCTCCAACTTCAGACTCCACCGGTTGTATAGTTTGCACCATGACGTCTCCCTCAACAACTGTGCGAGTCTCAACGCCTTCTCCTTGCGTATCCACCATGCATTGCTCTACTTTTTCACCGTTGAGATCAATTATGACCGGTAGATTGCCTTGCGGTAGATTGGTGATGGCATTAACGAGTTGCCCCAATTGATTTTTGAGGCTTTGCAATGCGGCTTCTTGGCTTGCCATCCGAACCTCATTTCTCTCTATAAAGTTGGTGAGAAGCTCTTCAAGCCTGTTCTCTTCTTCTTGTGTTGAGTACTCAGAAAAGCTCTCATTGGGTCGAGACATCACCTCATATTGCGGCGGAGACTGATATTCAACTTGATTCAGATAGAAGTAATTCGGATCATGATATTGCTCTTGACTGTAGTTCCAAGTGTTTGGATAACCCTGACAGTTTGGATGATAGGGAATCGGTTCAATGTCAGCTCGTTCCTGACGGTAAGCAGTCTAAGTGGGCTGACACTCAAGATTGTCAGAAAAGCTCAAGAGATTTGCAATTTGAACTTGCAATTGCTCGAGTCCTTCTTCCGAGCTTGGTTGTGCCGTCATCTCATAAGGCCATTGATAGCTATGATCGTCCATAACCTGTAAACTTAAAAAGAAAAAGGAAGATCAAACAAATAAAAGATATATATATATATATATATATATATATATATATATATATGTATGTATATATATATATATATGTATGTATATATACGTTCAAACTAAGACTATATTGATTTAAATTAATATTGAACAATATTAGAATAATAGTTCCCCGGCAGCGGCGTCAAAAACTTGTTGGTTGAAAAACTGATCACTAAACACGCGCAAGTGTACGCGGTCTAACAAGTAATACAGTGAAGGAGAGTGTCGTACCCATGAGGAACTATCACTAATATTTACCAAATACCGACTTTGTATCGCTAAAGTCTTATTCGAACAGCAAACTAATAGGGTTGTGGTTAATCTAATTATAACTAATTAGCAAAGCATGTAAATGGATAACGAATGACAATCGAAGGAATACAAGCTAAGGTCACAACTTCACCCCACACATGCATTCTGTCGAACACCTGGCGTGCTATGCTTCATCAAACTTCCTACCCTTCTCTCTTTGGTCTTAATGGTCATGACAATTTGTCGATCGAAAACACACAAGTGCTCATACACCTTTGTCGAGGTATGTACGAACATATCCTCTCCAGATCCACCCGATACGGAATAGAACATAAAAGAACGTCCAAGCTAGGTGATAATCCTACACATGTCTATGCGAATCAACCTAACAAGGATTTAAGCATAAGTTCTCAATTAGGTCACACGTGGCGCACATATATATGTATATTCTACGCACAACTTATGGAGCCGAAACCTATAATCACATGCCAATATATTTAGGTGTAAATCTATAATCTTTCTTTCAATATCATATAGATTACCAAAATCATCACTAATGTCTTAGCGAGAATCATTAAGCATGAATATATTAAACCAAATCATATGGTGCCAACCAAAGAGATAAGACAATCAATTTAAATAACAAAGGGTTCCATTATAACCTTAGAGCAAATACTTAGTTCATAGCTATTGAACAAAATATCAGTAGCAATAAAGATAACATTTATGGATTACAAAATCAGAGGAAATAAATGAATAAGAATAAACTCTGTCGAGGCTCTTCAATCTCCAAGCATTTTGCTCCTTTCAAGCTTTCCAATCCGTGTAGCTCACTGCTCTTGTTGCTCTAAGGAAATCCCAGATTTCTCCCTAATCTACCTAATCTATATTTACAAGCATTAACTAAGAGAAAGAGAGAGAAATTACATAAGAAAAGAGAAAACTATTCTAATCTAAAGTAAGCTATCCGATTATGAGGGGATATTTTTTCGTTCACAGAGGCTTCCTTGCATCTTATATATTAGTTCCCCTTTTTTGCTAGGTCAAACCAAGCCCTTATCTGCCTGGGCACCAGAGGTGGCGCTGCGGCGTGGGCAATAGGCTTGTGGGTGGAGCTGCAGCGCCACGTTAGCTTTGAAAACACCAAAGCTCGCGCTGCAGTTCGAGTCCATGAAGGATAAGGGCCGCTGCAGAGCTAAGGTGACGTCAGCTGGACAAGGGGGGTGGCACTGCGGCGCGAGAATAAGGCATGGCATTGGCGCCGCGGCGCCAATGTATGTAAATTATCCGTTTTGTCCCCTGAAAACTAGAAAATTCCTGTAAAGCCCTGCAATACGTTGGTTAAGCATAATAATATTATAATCATATAAAACTATATAAAATCCACGAAGATCAGACAACTATTTAAGCCATAAAGTATTCGATTCACAGGTATAAATCCCACTCATCAGAAGCCAGAACATGGTACACCAGATTGGATAACTCTAAAATTCATAGTTGGGAGGAGTTAGCCCATGGTTTCTAAGTCAATATAGCTTTCAAACTCAGATGGCTCCAGACCAGTATCAAATTACCGAGGTCAAGAAAAAAGTCAATGAGTCTTTCAGAGAATATGCCCAAAGATGGAGGCGTTTGGCTGTTCAAGTTATCCCATCCATGACACAGTTTGAAATGGTGATGACAGTCATAGATATTCAAGAAGCTCCCTTTTATGAGAGGGTCCTAGCTGGAATAGGAAAGCTGTTCTTAGAAATGATTAAGCACAGAGAAATGGCTGAAACGGGATTGAAATCAGGGAAGATTCAAGACCTTGTCGCTTTAAAAGCCGTAGCTGAGCATATCCAATTAGGAAGTTATGGGAACAACCCCCGGAGGGTCCATAAGAAGAAAGAAGAGGATGTTTCCTTGATACTGCAAGGACAAAAAGGCAATCAAAACTTGCCTATTCAGAGGAGAAACTATTCCCCTTTTCAAGCACAGTCTTCAAACCCTCCATTACCAAAGAGTGGAAAAGTCAAACGTACAAGAGTGTTCACACCCTTATGGGATTCACTTGAAAACATTCTTAAGCTTCTGACATCTCAAAAGAAGATAACTCATCTCCTTCCACCAGCCAATCCGCGTGGAAAGGGTTTCAATGCAAGCAAGAAGTGTGCTTACCATGCTTGAGTTCTAGGCCATGAAACTCGGGATTATTGGGCCTTTAAGCATAAGATCCAGGACTTATTTGACAATGGTGAGATCGTGGTGACCAAGCTCGACCAACCACATGTTCAAGATAACCCTCTCCCTCAACATAAGGAAGAGGAGGTTAACATGATTAACTAGGGAAGTGGAGAGAGCTCCAAATACTCCAAGTATGTGGGTGTTTCATCCCAAATCGGTAAAGATAATTCCGACATATGGGATTATTCAGAGTTCCAGTTCATGATGGAATGGGAGTTAAAGGCTCTTGGCGAACAAGTCAATCAACTGCCAGAACTTGTGATTCATCAATACCAAGTTACACGTCAGTTGTTTAGTCAGGAGCATGCTAGCCTCCTTTCTCTTATCACAAGTACTCCACCACTTACTCAAGATAGTGAAACACTAGAGGAAAAGCTTGCCAGAAAGGCAAAAGTTAAGGCCCATCGGGACTTCGCCAACAAATGGGAATTCACCTATTTAGGCCAACTGATGGAAGAGATATTGAAGATGCTGATTAATGAGGGAAAAATCATAGCCCTGCTACCTCTAGTCAACCCACGTTCAAAATGGTTTGATGCTAATAGAGTATATCAATACCATTCCCACTCTCACGGTCACAACACTGAGGAATGTTGGGCACTCTGCCACCTTATTCAAAACATGATTGACAGCGGTGACCTGCAAATGGCAGATAATGACGCTGTATCATCTGAGAGTGGGGACAAATTTCCTCCAGGATGGAAGGAAATTATAGCAGTTATATACTCTGAAGGAGATTCGGCTGCCACACCTGTTACAATTCAACCAATTCAGCTCAAAGGAGTTGAAAACCCTTTGAAAGTGGCTGCACCAAAGCCAATCATATTGCCATTCATGCAACAATATCCTGTCATTTAAGATGTTGTAAATAGGGCTTAATTATTAGAGCGAGATAATGAGTATGTTCAACAGAGGGAACACAACCAGGGTCATACCGGTGGCAGCGGTCATCGAAGCAATGACAACCAGAGGGAAGGAAAGCATTCGGACAAAAGCGGTAACCACTCTGGTGGTAATCGTGGCCGTGATAATAGAATGAGCGAGTCGGGAGGAGATTTCAAAAGGAGAAGGTACAATAATGATAGCGTGAAGACGTCAGCACCAACATCAACTGTTTCTAGGGGAGGAGAACGAGCACCGATCGTTTATTACAAATGCGGGAAAGAGGGACACATCAGCCCAAACTACCCACAACAATCCAAGGTGTGTTATAACTGTGGAAAGGAAGGTCATATAGCTAGAGATTGTCTAGTCGCGAAACCAAGTTCGACGGGGATGGTGACTCCAAAGGATGTCCAGGACAAGTTAAAGTCGGTGGTTCTTGGTAGGGCGTTTGTCGTAACTGCACAAAATGCGAGGAACCCAAACGAGGTGATCACGGGTAAGCTAATCATAAATTCTTGCGAAGTTTATACCTTATTAGATACCGGTTCTACCCATTCTTTTATCTCTCCTGCTTGTGCTCAACGTTTAAACTTGACTCCGGAAAAATTAGACTTTGACTTATCTGTTGAGACTTCGTTTGGAGAAACTTTCGTTACATCTACTGTTTTTAAATCTTGCATGATTCAAGTCGGTACCATCACATTACCTGTCGACCTTATTTCGTTGAAAATTCTTTCATTTGATGTGATTTTAGGAATTGATTGGTTAACCACGCATCATGCTAAAATTGATTGTTTTCGTAAGGTTGTTAGTTTTCATATTCTTAACCAACCTATTAATTCAAACAACCAAACCATTAAAGTCAATCACTGTCATATCAAGCCATAAAGCTATTCATTTATTGAAAAATGGATGTCAAGCTTTCTTAGCCCATGTCACGGACTTGAACAAAAACACGTCAGATTTGAATAATATTACCGTTGTTAGTGAATTTCCTAATGTATTTTCTGAAGAACTTCCCGGTCTACCTCCAGAACGTGAAGTTGAATTCTTTATTGACCTTGAACCTGGTACAAAACCCATTTCTAAAACTCCATATCGAATGGCTCCTATTGAACTTCAGGAGTTAAAGGTTCAACTACAGGAGTTGTTGGACATCGGTTTTATTCGTCCTAGTACATCTCCTTGGGGTGCTCCTGTGTTATTCGTAAAGAAGAAAGACGGGAGTATACGACTTTGTATCGACTACCGAGAATTGAATCATGTCACTATCAAGAATAGGTATCCGCAACCTCGCATTGATGACCTGTTTGACCAGTTGCAAGGAGCACAATTCTTTTCAAAGATCGATCTTTGTTCTGGATATCATCAGCTGAATATTAAAACTGAGGATATTCCAAAGACTGCCTTCAGAACTCGGTACAGGCATTACGAATTCTTAGTCATGTCTTTTGGATTGACTAATGCTCCTGCTGCTTTCATGGATATGATGAACCACCCTCTCGTTTATTTTTAAGCTCACTCTTTTCATTATCTTTTTTCTCAATCTCTCTTTTCTTTTCATTCTCACTCTTTTCAATTTTTTTTCTTTTACATTATCAATCTTTTGAACAATTTCTTTTTGTCGATCCCTTTGTAAATACATTAGATCATCACGAACTTGCTCGGACGTCATAGGACAAAGGTTGACTCTTATTCGATTGTGTACCAATGAATACTTATTAGTACAACTGTTATGCTTCGCGCGCCTGTTGTGTCGCCATGGCCTCCCAAGTAACAAATGACAAGTATGAATTGGAACTACATCGCATAATATTTCATCTTCATATCTGCCAATGCGAAAAGAAACTGACACTCGTCTAGTCACCATTACCTCCTCACAATCGACGATCCCTTGCATCTTGTAAGGCCGAGGATGTGCAACTGTTGACAACCCTAGTTTCTCCACCATTGTAGTGCTAGTAATGTTAGTACCAATATCGCAATCAATTTTTACAATGCATACCTTTTCTTGTACTAGAAACCTAGTATAAAACATATTCTTTTGTTGCATTGTTTCTTCCTCATTAGCTTGCACACTTGTAGCTTTTCTAGTCTCCCATGACTCTCCAAGAATTGCATGATCTTCTTCAACTTTTATTTCCCTAGACAATAAATGATCCCTCCTATGCTCCATAGGTTTACGAGGCTGCTCCCCACGTCCATGATAACTATGATGCCTCTCATAATTCTCCTCCCACGATCTCCACCACTCATCCATGCCAGACTTCATACGAACTCTGGGTCTTCTTTTCAATGGCTCCTCATAACTCAACATATTTACTGCAAAACAAGGGTTAGTAGATAAAAATAATTTCCTCACACACTCCCTTACGTGTTTTCGCTCGAATCAATAGTTCACTCGTGTATACTCTCAATAAATTGGCTTTTACCCTCGATTAATCTCACCACTAAACCTTTTACCTCAAATATTCTCCCTAATAGGTTCTTTTTGAATTTCCCTAGCAAAATTCTTGGTTTTACTAATCAATTCAAAAATTACTTATCACGAAACAAAAATAGATGGTGTGACTATTAGAATACCACAAAATCACCGATCGATTGCCTTATACTCCTTTTGTATGCCGCAGATTTGTAAATTATAGCTTCGTTTTAGAATTGATGATGATGCGACGGTATGAACTCTTCTTTGAAATTTGATGATTTGATGGTGTGCTACAAGTTTGGTTAGCACAAATAAAATATGATATATTTTTTTGTTTCCAAGAACGAGCTTAAGTAAAAAAGCCGCGGAAATAAAAAAAAACACGCGGGTCAAAAAAGTGAGTTGGAAATGGGTCAAATTAAGAAGAAAATAAAACCCATTATTTCTTCAGATGTAACCATCCGCTCTCTCTCTAACTCTTCCCCCCCCCCCTCTCTCTCTCTCTCTCAAAGTGAACATTTTTCGAATCAAAGCGAACCTGTTGCAAATTGGAAGGTAAAAATTCCTACAGAACCTGTTGCAAATCGGAAGGTAAAGATTCCTACTTAATTTTGTAATTTCAGTTTAATTTGAAAGAAATATAGGGTTTGTTCTTTATGAGTTTTCCTCATACGGGTTGTCTGTAGAGATTAGAGATTTTGTTGTATCTTCCCCAAATTGAATTGTTTATTATTGGTCCAGCCATCGAATTTTAGTGGGTTTCTTTAATTTGACTTTCAATCAGATGATTCCCATTTTTTTGTACTTTTTGATCCTTTTTCCCCTATGTTTGATTTTTCCATGTTCTGTTGGGTGTACTAGTAATTTTTCTTTTTATTGCTTTGTCTGAACACTTTTCTTGGTCATGTTGACATTTTCTCATGAAAGAAATTAATAATGGATATCCCCTTTTCTGTCAAACTAGACAATAATAATACTAATAAATGTTATAGAAATAATCTTATATTTAAATAATATTTAAATTATCATATGATAGAAATAATGGATATCCCCCTTTTCTGGGATGCGCATTATCATCAAAATGTAGTAACTAGCAAAAACCTCTATCCTAAAATGATGTTATTACATACAGCAAGATGACTGATTATTATTGTACCTATTCAACTTTTTTTTTTTGATTTTGGGTTCAATTGATTTGATTGCCGTTTAAGTTGGTCAAATTTATTATTCTAGGGTATTGATTTTTGAACTGATGACAAAAAAACTTGGTAATTGAGCTGGTCGAAGACTACAGTGATATGGGCAGTTTTTGAACTGGGTTAGTGTTGTAGATTTTGATCAAATTGTAAATGGGGCTGTGTATTTTATGGGTTTTGTTTCATTTATTCTTCACATATGTATGATTGTTATTTGAGCTGTCATCTATCTAATAAACTGTTTTACTTTGATATGGGTGAAATGACAAAATAAGCAAGTACAAAAATGAATATTTAGGCTTGTTTTTTTGGTTCAAAGATGCATAAGTTATTTTATTTTTGTTTCTTTCTCTTGCCAAATGTTTGTATAAATGCCCAACTAGGATAAGAACAAAGCTTTGTCTAATCAGACATGAGAATGAACCTAATCTGATATTCAAATGAACAAATGAATGCATCTATATGCCTTGATCCTCCTAGGCCAGGTTATTATTTTTGTGTGAGTTTATTTTTTTAATGTATAATATTTTTTTTCATTATGTCAAACTTGATTGATTATTATATTTTTTGACTGTTAATGTGAATTTATTGATATTTTTACTTGATTATAAGAATTCATTGTCCGGGTTGATGCTAAATTTTTAAAATTTATCTTATTGTTATACTTTTTGAAAATTGGATTGTTTTTAAGGTCACATTCAAACAAAATAATTGTCAGTACATGTATTATAGATGGATAGTATACCTAATTGGTGGTGATAGTTTTGCATCATGTTCTTGTGCCCTTGGAGTTGGGATTAAGCAACTCCTGACAGCTAGATGCATACCCTCTCCTACATATGTACTTGAGTTCATGTAACATTGTATAGCTATTTGTTGACCTTAATCCTCTGAGTTGTAATTAGATTTTCTTATAACATATTCATTTCTATCAGATCTGGAGAACTTTAATGTGTTTGCACTTTTGAGTGTGCTTACATCGATGTTGAATCACTTCACTGGTTTAATTTTATGTTTTAACTTTAAACTCTCTCCCGCTCTCATTCACGTGGACTGGATGCTTGCAGGTCGAATGGAGTAATGGCCCCAAAACAATGGAGGAAGTTCTTGCAAGGATCCATCTAAGGAAAAAAAGCAGAAGTGAAGCAATTAAAAGTTAAACATAAACACGTGATTAAACCAGAGTTCACAATTATTGTTTGGTCAAAATTTATTGTCAAGAATTTATCCAAAAAAGTTTGTTATGTCAAGAAATACAATTGAGAGTAGCATACGAACCTCAGTGCTAGAACATTTTAGGCTAGAAGCCTGTAAACCTGAAATTCAGAAAATAGTGTTATTACAAGGATGTACACTGAAGAACAATAAATTTTAACATTTCTAAAATGTTGGATCCATATCCTGTACATTCTTAAGAATTTTGTGGTGGCATCAATTACAGGTTCCAGGATTCCAGAAATCTCAGACATTATGTCCTCAATTATAAATGTGAGATCTTGCAAAATGTAAGTATAATACCAATGCCACTGCACTAAGTCCAACGAGTAGCCAATAAAAGTAATCAAGATGTCCGCAATTCTAAAAATCCTTCCATCAAAACAGGTCCTTACATCAAACAGGTCCTTAAAGAAGAGTGAATACATCACATAGTGATTCCCTTGTGTAATCCGTAAGAAAATAAACAACTACATTTACATAGTGATTCCCTTGATATGACCATCTGAACCAATCTTAGTAGTATGATCTTCTGTTGCTGTATCCATGTTCTTCATGTCTTTATCCATAGGTTTCCCTCTAGTCGTTGCATCATTTGAATCATGTATTGACGACGTTGATTCCCCACCAAGTTTAGATTCTTGGAGCCGGACATGCTTTTTGTGGTCTGGATTGTTGAGATACTTTTTGGACTTGAAAACTCCTGGATCAGCAGGATCAGCTCTCGTACACCATATATAAAGCCCAAAGGCACATACAATCTGGAAGAATTGAATTGTCGCACAGCTTATTTATCAGAACAAAAATGCATTAAAAATTGGAATAAGAAATAGTGAAATCTCATAATAACAAATCCAAAGGAGAAATTTGCATGTGTCCCATCAGTCCAAAATGTAAGACCCCGAATTTTATGAAATAAAAGTATTCAATTTTTCTTATAATTACTATTCAGTAAATGGTTAAATTGATAATAGTTTAAAGTTATGGGTGAAATGTGAATTTTTTTACAAAATAAGCAAGTGGTTATAAAATAATCATTGTTGTCGGGGAATATTCGTTTGGTCGTGGAATATTCTTTCTGTCGGGAAATATTCGTACGACGGCACAACTATTTGTGGGCCCCATAACAAAATAACTGTCGGATGAAGATAATGACAAAAATTGAGTTTTTATAAATAACGGCGTAGTTGTTACCGTTAACACTGTTGGAATACCCGATGGTTAAAATACAGTAATACGCATGGTTACACAGTAGCACACGATTTTGTACAGTATTTTTGAATTATTGATTCTTACGAAGGAAGACACTACTCAATAATTGTTACAGTAGTTACTGTTCAATATTTTATTTTATTGATTCAATAATTGCTGCGTTGATATTTTATATTATTGTTGTTTCAATAATTGTCACTGCACAGTATTTCCATTACCAGATCAATAATTCATATTATTTGAATAATATTATTAGATAGCATTATTGGCAATGTCTAGAAAGTTCTGTCTAAGGAGAGGTTTGGTCACCTAATTGCGCGCCATTCCTGGGAACGACCTGGTTGTCATAAATGTGATTCTGTAATATTATTTGTGAATAATTAATTATTGATTAATATGATAAAGAAATATTTATTTTATGTGGATATAAATGAGGGATATATTTTTGTGGTTAAAAATGAAAGAGTTAATGTTGATGTTTTTATCAGTATTTTTATCGGAATGGAGGTATTAAAAATTAGGATTTTTGAGATATATTGTGAGAGCTATAATTTTTAATCCGACCGTTGGATCGTTGTAATTTTTGGATATGTTATACATATATAAGTTGAGTATATGTGTACAAATTTTGAACCGTTAAAAATGAACGAATAATTTGTTATGAATTTTAAGAGGTGACTGATTCGGAGATTAGGTTTTGGTGGAAAATTCTAGAAATGAGTGGGCCCCACTCTTGGTTGTTGGGAGATGTGACAACCCCAAAATAGGTTCATTCCATCCAACCTATTCTGAGTCGCCAAATACATGGTACAGAAAACAACTACAACTTTATTACAACAATTGTCGTGCAAAATACAACAACACATATGCTGTAAGTTTGGATACAAATATATACCAAATGTGACTCATATCCCAACCGTGGACAGCACCTCACAATGACACCTTACATAAAGGTATAGTCAAAAATTGTTTTAGAAATTAGAATCTTTGGGAAGTGCTCAAGGAAACCTTTGTACATGGAAGGCCATGCTTCTAGGTTGTGATAGATATCATATGGCCACAGAATTATCCTTGGTTGACCCAATATACCCCAAAGAAAAACGAGAAGATTACTATCATATTCTTCCTAATGGTGAGTCTTCTCTTGACTTATCATTATCTCCACTGTCTCTAATTGAGAATTATACTTCAAACAAACACCAAGATTATATAAGTAGTGCTCGTAAATATACTCAGCAAGTGGATGAGCACAATCCTGTCTTATGATGACACGAGGTTGTATGTCATTAAACATCTTGTATGATAGTGGCAAAACACCCTTCCAAAGTTGGGTTCGCTCCTAGATGATTCACCAAATATAACTACTAAATGATGACCACCGTTCTATTCCCCTGTTACCCCCGCTCGACCCAGCTACACTCTTATTACCTGAAAGAAATTGTGAAACAGAAGGGTGAGCACAACTAGCCCAGTAAAGAATATCATGACTAAAGATAAATAAATTATCAATAGTCTTCATCAGTAATAAATCAGAGATTTAGAACATATGATAGATGATAAAAATTTCAACCATAGTTACAGCGGAACGAGCAATCCATTAGAAGAGTCAAATAGACTATAAAGTCTATTATCTTCTCCATGTTAAAAATCCACCAACAATGTTTTATCCCTGTAACACCAATCAACAATTCTGGTCCACAATCATATAAATAACTCATAATCATAACCGTAGTTCTAAATTCCTCTTCTCATCCAGGACGAAGATAATTTTCATCACCTATCTTTACCTGAAACATCAAAGATCATGGTTACACCAAATCACATTTCCTGTTCATAATCATACTAATAACTTCATCTTTGCACTACGGTCAAAGATATTCATTTGTATCATCAATTGGTTATGTTCATCTCAACACCTGTTCATCTTTGCACTACTGGCCAAAGATATTCAACAACATGTCATCTTTGCACTACGGGCCAAAGATATTCATCAACAGACCATCTTTGCACTACAGGCTAAAGATATTCATCTACAATTCATCTTTGCACTACAGGCCAAAGATATTCCTCAACAATTCATATTTGCACTACAGGCCAAATATATTAATATATCAAAGAATATATAATCATTTCAGAATTTATATAAACAATAATTATAACCATGTTGATCATTTCACCTTTGCACTTAAGCTAAAGATATTCAATTAAAAATTCAATGGTCATGATCATACCAGTCAACAATTCAACTTTGCACTACTGACCAAAGAGAACCCATAGTCATGATCATACCAATAATCTACCCATCTTTACACTCAAGTCAAAGAGAAATATCATCATTAGGGTTATAAAAATATTATATATGATAATAAAATCAATATAATCAACATATAGATTTAATCTCAAGAGTAATATTCATAAACCAACTATAATTTGGTCAGAAAAAGAGAATAGTAACTCGTGAATAGTAATTTCTCTATGAAAAAAACGAATCGGAGTTTGAAGAAGGGGAAGGAGAAGGAGCCCTCGACCCGCAACAGATAGAGGAGGATTTATTTAATCACATAGTTTGGGCTTCTAGAATATGGCGCCCTTGGGGCTTTCTATTTGATTGTATCGAAAGGCCCAATGAATTGGGATTTCCCTATTGGTCCAGGTCATTTCGGGGCAAGCGGATCCTTTATGATGAAGAGGATGAGCTTCAAGAGAATGATTCGGAGTTCTTGCAGAGTGGAACCATGCAGTACCAGACACGAGATAGATCTTCCAAAGAACAAGGCCTTTTTCGAATAAGCCAATTCATTTGGGACCCTGCAGATCCACTCTTTTTCCTATTCAAAGATCAGCCCTTTGTCTCTGTGTTTTCACATCGAGAATTATTTGCAGATGAAGAGATGTCAAAGGGGCTTCTTACTTCCCCAACAGATCCTCCTACATCTATATATAAACGCTGGTTTATCAAGAAGACGCAAGAAAAGCACTTCGAATTGTTGATTAATCGCCAGAGATGGTTTAGAACCAATAGTTCATTATCTAATGGTAAACTCGACACAAAAATGTAGAAATTCCACAATAAAATACATACCAATATTTCGGTATAATGATATTAAAAGAATAATATTTCTTAAGCTTATAAATAATTTATTTTAATTGTTTATACTTTACTAAATAATGTATTTAATCATCCTAAAATACCAAACTCATAAGATTTCATCACCAATAATCAAAAACCCTCATCAAAAATCTGCATATACCTCATATAGGATTCTCAAGCCATAAAATCCTATTTTCTAATTTTCTTACTTCACAAAACATATTTAATTCATTTACTCATAACTAGACCATTTTCATGAAAAAATACCAAATCAGTTCCAAAAATATTTCTTTTCTGAGATTTAGCATAATATAGTCACATAGTGAACATATATTTTTCTCAGAATTTTTAAAAGTCATTTACTATTTTTCATATGGCCAAAATAGCCGAATATTTAGACATTTATCAAAAATTGTACTTTTATCTAAAAATTCTGAAATTCACAGAGTATACTCCTATCATATACATGTACTCCCAATTAAAATTTCATCAATTTTAGAGTTAATCACAAGAAGTTATAAGCGGTTACTTTTAAAATAGACTTTTCTCATAAAATTCATAACTCTTAATCTATACATCCAAAAATCACCATTTTTGGACACAATCAAGAAAACTCATCAAAATATCATTTCAAATTTTTCCAGAATTTTTGAAGGTCAGAAAAATTACGAAACTGAAAAACATAACAACCCTTAAAATCCCTTACTATCCCTTACCTCAAAATAGCAGCACTTCTGACCGGTATAAGGCTGAAGAAAACTTGCACTGATGAATAGAAACTCACAAAGTATCTAAATACTCACAAAATACACTCAATAATCTAGAGAGAGAAAGAGAGAAAACTTATTTTTGGTGTGATTTTCAATTCTAACTTAGCCCTCTATTTATAGGAAAATGCTAGCACGCCGAAGCAGACTTAACCTGCAACCTGATGGCTTTACCTGTTACTATTCTCACCTACCACACTTGAATAAAAATCTCAGCACATTTTTTTACCAACCAAGAGTGGGGCCCACCAATTCTAGAATTTTCCACCAAAATGATTAACTCCGAAAATTTAACAATTTCTGAACCAGTCATCTCGTAAAATTCATAACAAAATATACGTTCATTTTTAACGGTTTAAAATTTGTGGACATATACTCAACTTATATATGTATAACATATTCAAATATTACCACGATCCAACGGTCGGATTAAAAATTATAACCCTCGCAAAATATCTCAAAAACCCTAATTTGATTTTCAATACCTCCGTTCCGACAAAAATACAGATAAAACACCTCAACATTAACTCCTTCATTTTTAACCACAAAAATATATCCCTCATTTATATCCACATAAAATAAATATTTCCTTATCATATGAATCAATAATTAATTATTCACAGATAATATTACAGAATCACATTTATGACAACCAGGCCGTTCCCAGGAAAGAGGGGGCTTTTCAATAAGAATTTCTCCTTACTGGCGCGCAATTAGATGACCAAACCTCTCCTTAGACAGAACTTTCTAGACATTGTCAATAATGTTATCTAATAATATTATTCAAATAATATGAATTATTGATCTGATAATGGGAAATACTGTGCAGTGACAATTATTGAAACAACAATAATATAAAATATCAATGCAACAATTATTGAATCAATAAAATAAAATATTGAACAGTAATTACTGTGACAATTATTCAGTAGTGCCTTCTTACGTAAGAATCAATAATTTCAAAAATACTGTGCAATACCATGTGCTACTGTACAATAACGCGTATTACTGTATTTTAACCACCGGGTATTCTAACAATATTAACGGTAACAACTACGCCGTTATTTGTAAAAACTCAAATTTGTCGTTTATATTCCCCGACAACAATGATTATTTTATAACCACTTGTTTATTTTGAAAAAATTTCATATATCACCCTTAACTTTAACATTTATCAATTTAACCATTTACTGAATAGTAATTATTGAATACTTTTATTTCATAAAATTTGGGGTCTTACAGGAGAGATGGCTGATTTTTGATGGGTGAAATAGTAGCAGGTAAAGCCATCAGGTAGCAGGTCAAGTCTGCTTCGGCGTGCTAACATTTTCCTATAAATAGAGGGTTAAGTTAGAATTGAAAATCACACCAGAATTCATAAGTTTTCTCTCTTTCTCTCTCTAGATTATTGAGGATATTTCGTGAGTATTTAGATACTTGGTGAGTTGATATTCATCAGTGCACGTTTCCTTCAGCCTTATACCGATCAGAAGTACTGCTCTTTTGAGGTAAGTGATAGTAAGGGATTTTAAGGGTTGTTATGTTTTTCAGTTCGTAATTTTTCTGACCTTCAAAACTTCTGGAAAAATTTAAAATGATATTTTGATGAGTTTTCTTGATTGTGTCCAAAAATGGTGATTTTTGGATGTATAGATTAAGAGTTATTAATTTTATGAGAAAAGACTATTTTAAAAGTAACCGCTTATAACTCCTTGTGGTTAACTCCAAAATTGATGAAATTTTTATTGGGAGTACATGTATATGATAGGAGTATACTCTGTGAATTTTAGAATTTTTAGATAAAAGTACAATTTTTGATAAATGTCTAAATATTCGGTTGTTTTGGCCATATGAAAAATAGTAAATGACTTTTAAAAATTCTGAGAAAAATATATGTTCACTATGGGACTATATTATGCTAAATCCCAGAAAAGAAATATTTTTGGAACTAATTTGGTATTTTTCATGAAAATGGTCTAGTTATGAGTAAATGAATTAAATATGTTATGCGAAGTAAGAAAATTAGAAAATAGGATTTTATGACTTGAGAATCCTATATGAGGTATATGCAGATTTTTGATGAGGGTTTTGGTTATTGGTGATGAAATCTTATGAGTTTGGCATTTTAGAATGATTAAATGTATTATTTTAGTAAAGTGTAAACAATTAAAATAAATTGTTTATAAATTTAAGAAATGTTATTCTTTCAATATCATTATACCGAAATATTAGTATGAATTTTATTGTAGAATTTCTACCTTTTTGTGCTGGGGTTACTATTCATGAGTTACTATTAACAATTTACTATTCATGAGTTACGAATATTACTCTTGAGATTAAAACTATATGTTGATCATATTATTTTAATTATCATATATAACATTTTTATAACCCTAATGATGA
This sequence comes from Panax notoginseng, assembly GCA_016801055.1. Classification (NCBI taxonomy): domain Eukaryota; kingdom Viridiplantae; phylum Streptophyta; class Magnoliopsida; order Apiales; family Araliaceae; genus Panax; species Panax notoginseng. Next base: position 101,817,616 of record CM029023.1, on the reverse strand, counting down.
TATTCTCTTTTACTTGAGTGTAAAGATGGGTAGATTATTAGTATGATCATGACTAGGGTTCTCTTTGGCCAGTAGTGCAAAGTTGAATTTTTGACTGGTATGATCATGACCATTGAATTTATAAGTGAATATCTTTAGCTTAAGTGTAAAGGTGAATTGATCAACATGGTTATAATTATTGTTTATATAAATTCTGAAATGATTATATATTTTTTTGAGATATGAATATATTTGGCCTGTAGTGCAAATATGAACTGTTGAGGAATATCTTTGACCTGTAGTGCAAAGATGAATTATTGATGAATATCTTTGGCCTGTAGTGCAAGGATGACTTGTTGATGAATATCTTTGGCCTGTAGTGCAAAGATGACATGTTGTTGAATATCTTTGGCCAGTAGTGCAAAGATGAACAGGTGTTGAGATGAACATGACCAACTGGTGATACAAATGAATATCTTTGGCCGTAGCGCAAAGATGAAGTTATTAATATGATTATGAACAGGAACTGTGATTTGGTATAGCCATGATCTTTGATGTTTCAGGTAAAGACAAGTGATAAAAATTATCTTTGTCCTGGATGAGAAGAGGAATTTAGAACCATAAATATGATTATGAGTTATTCACATGAATGTGGATGGGAACTGTTTATTTATGTTACAGGGATAAAATATTGCTGGTGAATTATTAACGTGGAGAAGATAATAGACTTTATAGTCTATTTGACTCTTCTAATGGATTGCTCGTTCCGCTGCAACTATGGTTGAAATTTTTATCATTTACCATATGTTCTAAATCTCTGATTTATTATTGATGAAGGCTATTGATAATTTAATTATCTTTAGTCATGATATTCTTTACTGAGCTAGTTGTGCTCACCCTTTTGCTTCACAATTCCTTTCAGGTAATAAGAGTGTAGCTGGGTCGAGCGAGGGTAACGGGAAAATAGAACGGTGGTCTCTAGCTGTGGAGATTCTCCCGAAGCAGTATAGAAAAGTTTATTTAGTAGTTTTATTTGGTGAATCCAATAGGGTAAGGTGTACCCAACGTTAGAAAGGTATTTTGCCACTATCATACAAAATGTCTAACGACATACAACCTCGTGTCATCATAAGACATGGTTGTGCACATCCGCTTGCTGAGTATATATACAAGCACTACCTATATAATCTTGATGTTTGTTTGAAGTATAATTCTCGATTAGAGACAGTGGAGATAATGATAAGTCAAGAGAAGACTCACCATTGGGAAGAATATGATAGTAATCTTCTCGTTTTTCTTTGGGGTCTATTGGGTCAACCAATGATAATTCTGTGGTCATATGATATCTATCATAACCTAGAAGCATGGCCTCCCATGTACGAAGGTTTCCTTGAGCACTTCCCAAAGATTCTAATTTCTAAAACAGTTTTTAACTATACATTTATGTAGGTATCACTGTGAGGTGTTGTCCACGGTTGGGACATATGTCACATTACGGTTGAGACACGGGTCACATTTGGTATATATTTGTATCCAAACTCACAGCATATGTGTTGTTGTATTTTACACGACAATTGTTGTAATAAAGTTATAGTTGTTTTCTGTACCATGTATTTGACGACTCAGAATGGGTTGGATGGAATGGACCTATTTTGGGGTTGTTACACAAAAAGTATGGTTGTAAAAAATTGAAAAACATTCAGATAAAGATATGGTCACAAAGTATTAATATACTACTAAAATCTAGGATCAAGAAAGAAACAATATGGTCGCATGATGTATTGATGCATCAAGTTCTACTACAAACTGTTACAAGTGTAAAACAGGGCATGTCCTTACAAGTTCTGCAATATATATGCATGCCTACATGTGAAAGAATAGAAAAAACGAAACTGTTCATCATAAGAATATGACCGCATTAGAAAGATCTTACATATTAATCAATATGACCTGTTCATCATAAAAGTAACCACCACTACTACACTTGGCTTATTTTCTAAAAATCCTTACATCAAAACTGTTATGAGCATAATATGAAGCTTTAACTAGTCAATGAATTCATCCAAGCGTTTATACAAACATTTGGCAGGAGAAAGAAACAAAAAGAAAATAACTTATGCATCTTTGAACCAAAAAAACAAACCTAAATATTCATTTTTGTACTTACTTATTTTGTCATTTCACCCATATCAAAGTAAAACAATTTATTAGATAGATTACAGCTCAAATAACAATCATACATATGTGAAGAATAAATGAAACAAAACCCATAAAATACACAGCCCCATTTACAATTTGATCAAAATCTACAACACTAACCCAGTTCAAAAACTACCCATATCACTGTAGTCTTCGGGCAGCTCAATATCCAAGTTTTTTTGTCATCGGTTCAAAAATCAATACCCTAGAATCATAAATTTGACTAACTTAAACAGTAATCAAATCAATTGAATCCAAAAAAAAAAAGTGGAATAAGTACAATAATAATCAGTCATCTTGCTGTATGTAATAACATCATTTCATGATAGAGTTTTTTAATATAATATAATTGGAACTCATCACATTTATAATATAATTGGAACTCATCACATTTATTGCTCAATTTTACCATAAAAAAGTAATTATGATAAGTAAAGATGGTTGACCATATATAATTCATTCGGTGGACTACTAAAAATATCTCCATTACTTCTGTGCGTGTTAATTTTTCAGAAACTCCCAAAAACAAAAAATGGAATAAACCTGTCCAAATCTTCAAATTAAGTGTAGATAATTAATTATATATAAAAAAAATACCATAAACATATATATATATATATATATATATATATATATATATATATATATATATATTCCTCGTTCATTAACATGTTTAAGCGTTCAAATGAAGCTTAATATTCCAAGTTCTCCCCAAATATTACAGCAGGTTCATTGTTAGTGCGGGCGGGCAGGCATTAACTAGTGATCTTGTTGGATGAAAAAAATATATAAGATGGACAGCAGAGAATCCTCAGACGATGAAGAGGATCAGCAAACCCTAATCCATCAAAACGATACCAGAAGAACCAAATCTTACCCTCCTCCTCCTCCTCCTCCTCATCCTCGTTCCAGTTTCCATATTGATGAATTCGACAACCCCTCAACAACTCCAACCAATCGACGTCTTCTTTCAAGCTTCAACAAGAGGTATCTCTTTGCAATTTTCCTTCCTCTTCTCTTCGTTCTAGCCTATTTCAGTACAGACATCAAATCCTTATTCCAATCTAGTGCTTCCAATGTTAACTTCGACGCTTCTGTTAATCGCATGCGGGAATCCGAATTACAAGCTTTGTTTTTGTTGAGAAACCAGCAATTAGGGCTTCTCGAGTTATGGAATCAGACATTCTCAAATCAATCTTCCATTTCTACTTCAAACCACTCCTCCATTGATCTCTTACCCCCATCATATGAACATGTTAAGTCTGCTCTACTTGTTCAGATTTCACTGAATAAACAAATTCAGCAGGCTCTTTTATCGTCGCATCAACTAGGATCTTCCTTGGATTTTGAAGATAATAATAGTACAGACCCCAGTCTGACTTCTTTTGATGGTCTCAATAGGTGTCGAAAGCTTGATTCAAGGTTTTCAGAGAGGAGAACCATTGAGTGGAAGCCGAAATCCAATAAATACTTGTTTGCAATTTGCGTGTCTGGCCAAATGTCAAACCACTTGATATGTTTGGAAAAACATATATTTTTTGCTGCTGTACTTAACCGAGTTTTAGTTATTCCAAGCTTTAAAGTTGATTACGAGTTTAGTAGGGTGTTAGATATTGATCACATTAATAAATGCTTGGGAAGGAAAGTTGTTGTCACGTTTGAAGAGTTTACTGAGATTAAAAAGAATCATTTGCACATAGATAGAATAATTTGTTACTTCTCGCTGCCGACACCTTGTTTTGTGGATGATGATCACGTAAAGAAGTTGAAGGCATTGGGGGTTTCTGTGAATAAACTTGAGCCTGCTTGGGTTGAGGATGTCAAGAAGCCAACGTTAAGAACCGTTCAAGTTGTCATGTCAAAGTTTTCATCCGATGATGATGTTATTGCAATTGGAGATGTATTCTTTGCTGATGTGGAGAAAGAGTGGGTGATGCAACCAGGTGGTCCTATTGCCCACAAATGTAAGACTCTGATTGAGCCGAGCCGTCTTATTATGCTAACTGCCCAGCGGTTCGTCCAAACATTCCTTGGGGAAGGCTTTATAGCTCTTCATTTTCGGCGACATGGCTTCTTGAAGTTTTGGTAATGCACTTACTTGCCCTTATTTCTTGCTTATGTATTTATGTGTATCCATACTAAACTTTATGGTTTGAAATCGATAGTTGCAGCCTTGCAATTTTTGTTTTTTTATCTCACTTGTTTTTGTTGCTAGTTTTTTTTTATTATCCTCGTGCCAGTTGTATTAAATTTGGTTAGCACATAAAGGAGTATACATGGAATATTCCTTAATTTGGTTTGAAGATGCACTAAAATGTCTCACCATGCATTAGTTTAAGGCATGTGTGTGATTTCCTGAGAGCTTTTTGCATTGTGATGCCTCTAACATATTCTAATAATTTGTCAGCAATGCCAAAAAGCCTAGTTGCTTTTTCCCCGTGCCTCAGTCTGCAGATTGCATTAACCGAGTGGTTGAAAGAGCTAATACTCCTGTCATATATCTCTCCACGGATGCTGCAGAAAGTGAAACTAGTTTACTGCAATCACTCATTACGTTGAATGGGAAGGTTGTACCCCTTGTTAAGAGGCCAGCTCGTAATTCAGCTGAAAAGTGGGATGCTTTACTATACAGGCACGGCCTCGAGGGAGATTCTCATGTAAGCTTATGATTTTGCACAAACTTGCTGATTTTGGTGTTATTTTGCTCCTAGCCCTAGAGCTTCCTTTAAGGCATACTAGTAAATGTTTGACTCCCTAAAAGTTGACACCTTTATCATCTACCTTTTTACTTTATAGGCTTCATTTCATTCTTCTTCTGTACTATCGCTTGAATGAATCATATATGAAATATATGAGAAATAACCTCTAGGTTGCTTGTTCCAATCCCCATACTTGGAGCTGAAATTACCTGTACAAAAATACTATTGGAAACATCTATGGTGGATCAACCAACAATCTTTCTTCTATTGGATTTCCAATTTATTATGCAAATTAGTAGGGCACATCCTCATAGAACACTTCTCAATTGATGTAGTACTTTTATAAGTTGATAATGGTTTTCCTTTTGTTATATAGTTTTTCTTATTCCATGATATAAAGGGACAAGTAGCAGTGCAGATTAAATGAGTAATGGTTTATGGTTATATATGGTGATGAAGTTGGAACCCTGTGGTTAAGTTCCAGATAGTAGCCAAACTTATATATGCAAAAAACATTGATGATTTTGCCATGAGTTTCCTAGCCACTAACCTCCTCTTGAACTAATTAGGGTCTATTATGCAGTATTTCTGAGAAATTAGAACCAATTTATAGAATGTAGAAACTGGGATAGAATAGTCTCTGAAATGATGATTCTTGATGAACAGAGGTTTTCAGCATTGAATTATCATGTTAGTCTGGGATCCAGTTATAAAACTTTTCCATGCTAGAAAATGTTAATTGATTCCTCATCTAAAATATTAGGTATAGCATTACTGCTCTATCATGGCTTAATCAGATGTATCTTATTTTTTACGAAATGAAAGCTCCAGTGGCAATTTGATCATCAAGTAATCCAAATAAACTTTACCCCCTAGTGAGAAGGAGATCATTTTAACTCCATTGTCAAATGTGCTGCAAGAATATCAGCACTGTTGCAGCCATCAGATCACCGTATTTTAAATACAATATGTGCAGAGGACGCCTCCTTGAGCTGTTTCCAAGACAAAGTCCTGACAAGCTTGCTTCGCTTACTACTAAGTGTCCAGCTGTTGTAAATGCTGTGTGTGATGCTATTTTGAACTCACCGAGGGACTCAGACGTTCATGGAAGAACACAGTGCATCCACAGCTACGAGTCACGTAGTAAGCGAAGCAAACTTGTTAGGGGCCCTGGGAACAGCTTGTGGAGGTGTTCCCCTTCACATTCATTATTGTATATAAAAAATGTTGGTATGATTAGGGTAATGATGATGCTATTCATTCAACATTTGATGATGGCATTTCAGATGCAGTTGATATAATCTCTCTTTTAGTGGGGGGCACATTTCCTTAAAATTACTTCAATGATTCGATTGTCGTTGAAGCATTCCATTCCATGAAGAATATGATACTCGCATCCAATTCTGGCGGAAATCGGGTCCTGATTCTAAAAATCAAAAAGATATCACATTGACCTCACTTGGCTTAGGAGCGGGATGAAAGGTCATAGCTAAAGTGTTCGGTAACAAGAAAGTTTGTACGAGGGTCAACAAGTTTGTCCTATGCATATCCTAATAGTTGCAAGTTTTATCTAGCACCGTTTTCGGGCCATGTCACGAATTGCCCACCAGGGAGGGAATGGGAAACGATGCACCCCATCTTCCATAAAGATATTCTGCTTTACTAGTTTTCAATTGTGCTTAGAATGACTCCTTGTGTGGCCCTATTTGCTTAATGTGGAAGTCAATAATAAAGTTTGGCAAAGCATTTGTGCCAGACAATAGGCTAAACACTCTTATTGTCCTATTGTTACTGACGAAACAAACTTTCGTCTAGGTGCATTCTTAAATAAGAAACTAGTTTTCTCCGTAGAATTTTGGGGTAAAATTTTTTGTTACTCATATATATTTAATTTATTCCTGAAGGTGGAGGCTATGTTGGATAAGACCATATGTGCTTTGTCTTCTGTGTTCATTGGATCGTCTGGGTCCACATTCACAGAGGACATTCTTCGGCTTCGGAAAGACTGGGGATCAGCCTCAGTATGTGATGAATACCTGTGTGAGGGTGAAGAACCTAGTTTTATTGCAGAGGATGAATGAAAGGGTTAAACTAAAGGTCCTCAATTGTTCCTAGTAAGCCAGCCTTTGTTTCAAACTGCTGTATTCTAGTGTATAGTATAATGTGCATGTTATTATTATTATTTTTAATATAGGCATGGATGCTTGTTGTTTTGTCCATACACCTTGCCTAGAATGGGTATCAACCCAAGAGGTGACACACAACCTGTGCTGCTCTGCTCTCTACAAATATTCATTCCCTTAAAAATAAGTATGCATCATCAATTTTATTTTGGAAAAGATTTTTACTATATTGCAATAAGAATGTCCATTTTTTTTAAAAAAAGTTTTGGAGTTGACTTTTTAATCAATTACTCGTGTATTTGTATTAATTTGGAGTGAGATTACTCACAAATTACTGTCTTCAAAGTTGAAATAGGTTGTGGAATGAATTTTGTAAAAATAACATACTACTAATACTAATACTATTTTATTGTGAAGATCGATAAATAGTTCCTTATTATACATGGGAGGGAGGGAGGGAGGGAGGGAGGGAGGGAGGCAGAAAGTTATACATTTGAATGAACACTGAAATTGTATTACTCATCCTGTGATTTTATTACATAATAATAATAATAATAATAATAATAATAATAATAATAATAATAAAAGGGTAAATTGTAAAAAACTAAAAAATGTATACTCTAGTCTTTAGTCACCCGAACTATGTTTGTTTGTAAGTATTACTCAAGTGTCTTATTTGTTTTTAAATTTAAACTTAAGACTATATTAGCAAAAGTGAAAAAAAGAATGTATGCCAAGGATTATTTGCTGCTCTGCTACTCTGCTCACGGAGACTTGGACCTGGCACAAGAGCAGCATTATATGAATCTAATCAAAGCTGAGTATGGTTGAAAGGCTTGAAAATGCACGAGTGTTAAGAAGTTACTTGTTCTGCGTGGGATTATACGTGCTTGGTGGTATCTTCCGAAAGCTAGTGAAAGGGAAAGGGTACTTGTTGTCTGCCGGGATGATGAGAGCTTGTGAAGATGAAGAATAGGCTTTTGTCCTGAGGAGACGTGCTGCTTCGGCTCCACCAGGGCAGCAGGTATGCAGAATGAAGAAGAATAAGAAAAAGAAGAGTGCTAAAACAAAAGCAGCCAATGTTCTAGAGTGGGCGTTGGCCTTCATGATTGAAATTGTAATTGTGTCGAGGGGAGGGGAGGGGAGGGGAGTGAGCCTTAGTGGCGTGTTTTGGTGAGATTTGTATTTATTAATTCCAAGATCTGATGTGCTGGGGGATGCAAGTGGGATCATGTGATTCTGCTTTGACTGGTACTGAATTCCAGATTAGTTGTTGTTATAGTTCATGTGATATCATCGGTCGGTCACGGGTCACGTGATAATTTTAAATTGATACTATTAGTTGTTTATACTATTATTATGAATGAATGGTTTTGGTGTTTGTCAAGTAGGAGGAGGATTGGATTATGTTTGTTTCTAATTATTTGAAATGTTCTTCCTGTTCCTGCTACTACTAAATGATGAAAATTGTAATTGTAGTTGTAGTACATACAGATCGAAAAACAGATAAAAGAAAAGAAATATCCATGTAGTAAATAAAAACATACTAAGAAGTTAAATATTTTTGGCCATGTTAATTATTTTACCACAAATAAATTTGTACTGGTGTCTGGCGTCTGGTGTGGAAGGAAGAAGCCAAGGAAAAATCATATTCAACATATTTACACTTGTTAAACCACACAGGCCATCTACATAAATTCTGTCCGGAGCAGGAGCAGGAGTTAACTCAACCTCCCTTGGCCCTCGGGTTGGGTTGGGTTGGGTTGGGTCGGGTATTGAAGAATAAAATAGAGAAGCAGTTATTAGGAAGAAATAATTATTTTAAAAGTTTATACATTGGTATTACTACCGAATACAATCAAGAAAAGCTGCTATTATTCATTATTCAAGTATTGTGTAAATGTCAAGATTACCCTTTGTTTGCAGAAAGCAGCATAGTTTATTCCAAAGGCCCAATCTTGTCTTTTGGGATTCATTATCATCCACCCCCTGCCCCCTGCCCCCTGCCCCCTGCCCCCTGCCCCTAACAATTCTGATACTAATTTGATAGTGTCACATGCTAGTTCATATGAATGTTTTTAATTATATGCATAGATATTGAATCCGTTCAATCGAGGGTTGGTTATTCGAAATCGTCGTGGTTGATCTCTGGTGATTTACTTCCAATTATATGTGTCATTTAATTTTGTTTTCAGTTGTTGGAGTAGGAGATATTTCGTTTCTTCTTTTCTCCAATATTAAGCACTTTTTATCATTTGCTTTATTTTTCGATCTTCTTGTTGTAGTGATAAGGTTATGTTAATTTCAAATATGTGGAGCGGATTATTTTTTGTTTTGGCCACAGAAAATACGATTAGATTATGTTAGGGGTCGTGGTTCTGGGAGGGGATTATTTTATTGGATTCTAAAAAAATGTTAGACTGTGAATAGCTGTACGAACTCACCGCTCTGCTATTCTTATAATTGTATGTATACCCACAACTCTAGCATTTCCTTTCATTTTACCCTCAACACACTAAACCTTTGTAGGGAACTCAACAAGAGGAGTCAGAGATACAAAAAGGAAAAAGTGTTACAACTTTGTCAACAGTCAACCACACTTGATCATTTTAGCACTATGCTTGATACCTGAAGCAAGAAAAGTATCTATATTATGAATTGTGATCGTTAAAAGGGATTTTCTGTTTTAGTATATCTTCTGTTCCTTTTCCTTTCAATTCTTTATTGTTCTTAATCCCAAGCATCCCTTTATGCCTTTTTTTTTTGTCTCCCCAAGCGTGCACAAATGCAAAGAGTTTGGTTTATTTCTATGTTTTATAAATGTGAAGTGTAGTTGAGGGTTTATGGGGTTGACATGAGCTTGACACCTCAAAGTCAATGGCTCAGATTAATGTTCGAAAAGATTTACTTGTCATAATTTTCTTTTATCAATAATAGGGTATCTTGTGTGGCACAATCTTGTCCATTAAATGTGGATAGGAAGAGCTATTAATTAATTCTCATGGAACTGGAGAGGATCCATTGTCTTTGTGTAGATTGTACAATAGCACGAAAACTAATTGTTCTATGGCATGAAACTTAAGTTTTGGAGTTCCACTTTAATTGTTAGAAAAGATGCAACGACTTTATATTTTTCAGTCGTTTCCCGTGGAAAGGATTGTATATATATATTTGTCTTGCATGAACTGCAGTGGACTGATTGCTGTCACAATATTGGGGTAAGGCCCTCATCAATACTTTCCAGCATGTGTTCAGTGTTTTACAGTGTAATTATTTATATGAACATAGCTTTTTTAGTTGATCTTCTATACATTCTTATCTAGCAAAACTTACACGATTTATAATGTTATCTCTTCTGAGCTTTAATATCTGTTGTGGTATGTGAAGAACAGTACGTGATTCCTATATTTTATAGTCAATGTTCTAAAAGGCACTAGGCGGGAGGTAGACGGCCAGGAGGGCCTAGCGCCTAGGGGGCCTAAGCGGGGCCTGGGCGGGAATTTTTATTTTAAGTCAATTTTAATATTTTAACTTACATTTATCCAAATAAGACAATAATATATAGCAAAACAATCTATAATAAAGATAATAAAAGCATTTGCTTAAAGTTCAAACACATCCATATTTTTACTAATGTCAAAGTTCAAAAACAAACATGGAATTGTTCAAAGTTCAAACATATTTTTAACGTATTAGTTTTATTTATAAATTTATAAACAAAATTGCTATTAAATAATAAAATTTAAATTTTCAAGAATTTAATTCCATATTAAAACTTAAGAAACTAAACATAAATTTAAGAATTATATTGAATTAAACTAAATATTACAAATGTATCATTAATTTGAAGTTGGTTCAAGCTCAAAAAATTACAACTATAATAAATTATCTATTTTGACTTAATATTGTTCACTTGTTATGATTTGATATGCTACAACATATTTTATGAATATAGTAAATCATTAATATATATATATATATATATATATATATATATATATATATATATACACAGTAAGGATCAAGTGCATAATCCTTAACTTGAATAACGCCTTAAATTGCATAATTTTATCTAAACGACGTAGTTTTGATAAGACGCGGTGGCATTTTTGTAAATACGCAGTGGCATGATATTTACAAAAATGCCACCGCGTCCTTCCAAAACTACGTCGCTTTGATAAAATTATGTAATTTAAGGCATTATGCAAGTTAAGGATTATGTACTTGATCCTTACCGTATATATATATATATATATATATATATATATATATATATATATATATCAAGATCTGGTTTGGGTAGTTATTAAAATAAAACAAATCTCTCCGCATAGACCCCGCCTAGGCGACGCGCCAAGGGGGGCCTAGCGTTTAGGCGGGGCGCCAAGGGGGGCCTAGCGCCAAGGCGGGGCCTAGGCGGGGATTTTTAGAACAGTGATTATAGTTATATGTTAACGTGTTTGAACATCCTTGTAACCTTGTACAAGTCACATGTCGGGATGTGTTTCTTTTGGTTCTCCAATTTGCTTATCTTTTCTTTCCAGTTTCTGGACAATGAGATGCATATTTGCTATCCCAGCCCTAATAAAAGAAATATTAAAAAAGGAAAAAGAAGAATAATAACTCATTTTTATAAATTTATGTTTCCCAGGTTAATGGCAATTAAGTTTTAATTTATTGTTTAATTCTTATCTGTCTTTTATTTTCCCCAGCCAACAAGTTGTATTTTAGTCAAGCAACAAAGCCAAAGAACTTCCGCGACTTCTTTCATTTTATGACTGCTGAAACTGTGACATGGCAGAGAAAGCATGCATAAAGCGCCTCCAAAAAGAATATAGAGCACTTTGTAAAGTATGTTCTCCTCCTATTTTCTCGCTCTTAACTGTCAGTATAATGAGTATAAATCATAGAATTTTTGTCAGTCTCCTGATGAACTTGAGTTTCTCCTTTTCACGTCCATAAAATAATTATATGTGATGTGTTTCTTTCACTTAAAATTACAAGTGATGTATAATTTCTTACTAAACTTCCAAATCCTTTTGGATAGGACTATAATACTGGGTTAATTCAATTGTATTATTCAAAATGGTACGCTATGTATGAACCTTTTATCATCTCAACTTCTCCTCATGTTTAAGTTTGATTATTGCAGCTCACTTTTACTGCAAATATTCCCTTTTATTCAAATTCCATTGATCGCTTTCAAAAAAATAAATTCAAGATCAGTAGTTGGACCTATTGGAAAGAACTGTGCCCTACTATACACCCACAGTGGACACCAATTTATGTAAAAAATGGCTTCCATTTCCACATCTAATTATATACTTCTGGTATAAGTATAACAAGCATATTGAACCTTCTTTGTACAGAATATATTTAAAGCTAATGCACACAGACAATTGTACCAAGGGATAGTCTTGTATTTTCTAGATTGTAGTCTTTCTTCCAAAAACAAATAAAATGTGAGCATGGATGTTTTCAGTATTTTCTTTTGCAATTGTAGGAACCTGTTCCCCAATGCGTGGCTCGCCCTTGCTCAAGTGACATTCTTGAGTGGCGTAAGTTTACCTTTCATTTCCTTCTATTAATTTAAGGTTTCTTACAAAATTTGTTTTCAGTATATTTTTGATAGTCTGGAACTGTAAACTTTAAATTCTACACTAACTTTCTTGTTTTCCATGTTATGTGGATGTAATAATATTATTGAGGGGGTGATGAATTAAAATCAGTTTGTGGTGTAGATAAAATATCAACGTTCATTTTCTTTACTGTTAAGCATTTATGCAACATCGTACGCCAGTAATCCCTGACCCCTATCATATGGCCATGTCACTAAGTCAAGCATACACTTTAGATTAATCAATTGCATCTTGTGATGGGGGAAAAGACTGCGCATAGGTGATACTCTTATTTTTGACATATTTAAACAGCATCTAGTCTGACAGAGTAGAGATCTGATAACTGGTAGAATTATGTTCTGTCTGTCTTCTTGCTTAGCACTACCATTTATAAATTAATTTTAGCCTAAACTTAATGTTCAGATTATGTATTGAAAGGAAGCGAAGGGACTCCTTTTGCAGGTTTGTTATCCTCTTTTAAAGTTTGCTATTTGATTATTTCTTGTTCTAATGATACTCAATTGATTTTCTTGTCTTCTTTCATTATGCTAAGGTGGATATTACTATGGAAAGATCAAATTCCCTCCAGAGTATCCATTTAAACCTCCGGGAATCAGGTAGTTCAAGTTTTGTCCATAAAATTCTTCCATAGAGCAAAGTTATCAGTTTTCTATCTTAAAAGTTTTTTTAAAGCATCATTTGCTTCATTATTTTGTGCATTTTCACCTCGGTTTGCTTTTTCACTAGAAATAGCATTTTTTTCCCAGCAGCATGACCACTCCCAATGGGCGGTTTATGACACAAAAGAAAATTTGCCTATCTATGAGCGACTGTAAGTCTTCTGATATTGGATATAGTTATTATATGTTACTTATCAAGAAAAGAAGTTGGATATAGGCATTATCTCTTACTTAACCTGAGAATTGATTGTCTATTTACCTTTGCTTTCCCTTTTACAGTTCATCCAGAAAGCTGGAACCCAATGTGGTCTGTGTCAAGGTAATAAGTTGCCATTAATGCGGAAGCGGTGCCTCTTTTTTTTTATTTATAGAGAATTGATATTTTCACAAGCAAAAGTGATAGTTTCACAATGTCTCTTTCACATGAATAGTAAATGAGTCCCACACTTATATAAGAGAGACTGTGTGGAAATATCCATTCTTACCTGTGGAAATAATAATTCCCTTTTTATATATAAAATTATTTATTTAAAAATTTTAGTTGTTTCTTTAACTTCTTTTGCTAACTTTTCATTTACAATAAATGCAGCATCCTCACGGGGCTGCTATCTTTTATGGTGAGTCAATTGGGTCCTAACATATTAGCAATAGTTAAGTGTAATTTTACTTAACATGACTATCCTTTTTCTTTATGGGAATGTCACTGTCATTCTTTTATACAAGAAATTCTATATACCTGAAACGAAATAACTTCACCAAATATTATATCTTATTCGAACTTTAGGATTAATGCTTTAAGAGTACCTATGCATTGCTTGTTTGCAAGGACCAATATTGGTATTATCTGATCTGGACACTTGACTGTAGACTTTGTAGTTGGTCTAAATGTGCTGGGTATGAGCGGTCTCTTATGTGTGTTGGAGCCCCTTTTAAATGTATGTCACCATTGGCTATAATTGGGGATCCAGCCAAAGAGAAGCCATCTAAGATGTTGTAGTCATCGACATTGAAGATAGGATAATGCATTTTTTAACATTATTATTATTGATAAATCTCGATACACGTCTTTGATCTAAAATTAATATTTAACTCGACCCCTGTTGTAAAGTCCTTCAAGGAGAATGGCAACCAAGGAAAAGTGACTGTGGAAGAAGACATGGGTTCTTGTTTTTTATGAGAAATCTTATGTGAATAGAGTTGTATTGTTGATGTAGGACGAGCCCGTGAAAGTTGATTAAAAAAATATAAGAGGCTTTAGAAGTCCATGAATTAGAAAAGTTGTTTAGTTTCTTTAATTTGTAGTTATCTTATTAGAGTCCAAGTTAGGTAAGGAAAATTGTGTAGGAGTATTATAAATAGTGATGTCATTATTTTGATACATTGAATAATTGGAATTGATTGAGTTTTGTTTGAGATTATCATAATTTCTGTATCAGAACCCCCGATCTCTCGGCCTCACATGCCTCACGAAACCCAGTTATCAACAACCCATAACCATTGACACTACCCTGCTCTGTTGCAACATACATCAATTACCAAAATACACCATAACAACACACCAAACAGCCAAACGCAGTCTTATTATTGCCTTATCCACAAAACCATCCAAAGTTGCACCACAAATCAAAATAACCCTCATCGGAAAATCAGCATCTACTAAAAAAAAAACTATTGCACCGATTGGTGCCTTACCTCCTCCTCCGTTGCAGTATCGTGGTCGTTGCCTCAGTTTTTCCCTCTGACTTTGTTGAGCGTTGCGTACATTTGAAACTAAAATTCCAGATCTATTCGAAACTGAAATTCCCTTAAAAGTAATTATCTCCTGACAAATTACAATTAGGTATTCCTATAATTTTTATAACTTTCTAGTTTAGTTCCACAAGTTTTCTTAAATTTTAAAATACCCCCTGAAAATTTTACATATTAGTCCCTATATTTTCATCTTCTTCAATTCCAGCCCCGAAAATTTCATTAGTTTTAGTTTTGTCCTTGTTTCTTTATACTTTCTGCACTTAAGCCCCTAGAGAAAAAGAAAAAGAAAAAAAAGTATATATTTTTATTTGTAGGAGCCATGGTAAATGCTGGAGAAATCAACGTCAAGCTTGATACTTATATGTTATAATAAGATGAACGTCTTAAAAGGATTGAAGATTCAATCACAACATTTACTGCAAATGCAACAAATGTTCAAGCTTCTATTACATCACTTACATAAAAAATTGATGTACTCACGGAATGCGTAGATAAGGGACAAGAAGATGCTCATAAGAATTTTGAAGACCCCATCCTGGATTTTAATCATCTAAGACTACATCAGCATGACCCTAATCCACAAGTTAATACTCATGTTCCAAATCCTAGGATGAATGCAACATAGAGGAGCAAAATTAAATGTTAGAAATTTCAATGGCGATAATGGTCCCGAAACATTCTTCGATTGGATTCACAGTTTGGGGAATATTTTTCGATGGTATGAATTATCTGATGAAAGAAAATTGTTCTTTACTGAAGCGAAATTGAAAGGGACAGCTTGTATTTCGTGGGATCAACATCAGTGGAATTTATATACAGTTGTGAGAAGATGGGAATATATGAAAGTTGCATTGACACGATGTTTTGTACCTTCTGATTAAAGCAACGAGCATATTTACAGTTAATTGAGTTAGTACATGGACGTAAATCTGTAATCGAGTATACTAAAATGGTTTACAGTTTGGTTACACGGTTTGAAGAAGTTTTAATCTTCATGTACTATCGATGATTGAATTTAGAAATTGCAGGTGGTGTACCTTCAAGTAAACTCTTGCTCTTGGATGATGTTGTTCAAATTGCCACCCAAGTAGAGAATAATTTGAAAAGAAATTCTGTTAGGCCTCCAATACAAGTCCAAACTCGGAGGGAGTGTACTTATGTGGAGCCTATTTTGTGATTTGACGTGATTCTTCTTGAGTTGATAATTTGACGAAGTCGAGTTTTTTTTAGCGGAGGAGACCATGAAAGTTTGTTAGAACAATATAAGAGGCTTTAGAAGCTCATGAATTAGAAGTTGTTTAGTTTCTTTAATTTACAGTTATCTTATTAGAGTCCAAGTTAGGTTAGAAAAGTTGTCTAGGAGTATTATAAATAGTGATGTACTTCATTATTTTGATACATTGAATAATTAGAATTGATTGAATTTTGTGTGAGATTATCTGCCTCATCCCAAAACTCCCGTCCCCATCAATTGTGTACTGTAGGAGATGCTTAGTATAGGTGGCTGTTAGGTTTGTTTTGTAATTGAGTTCATGCAAGACAATAGACTAATAGAGAAATTTCTGATCATTTCACTTGAAGGATCGACTTGTTTCATTTAAATGCTTTGAGGGGAATACGTGGCTCCTGCTAAAACTGTCATATTTTTTTTCTTTCAAGATTTCTTAGATTTTATCATTTGAAGGTAGCAGCAGATTATATGATCCATTTTTCTATTAGTGATTATATGATCCATTTCATGGTTTTATAGGCAAATGAATTCTATATGTAACCTTATTTGGTGTCATTTAACTGGATGGCTAGGTTAGGTTGGGTGGACAATAAATTTAAAAATAATATGTCAGCTATACAAAGAGGTGGCCACAGGTGATTTTCTGATTCCTCCCTCTGATTGAGGATTCTCCTACCTCCCCAAAAAACAAGCACCTCAGTTCTTCAAAAGTGAACTAGTGTCAATTCTAGTCTGCTTACGGACAGTGCTTCTCATGATCATACGGATCATCCATTTGGTTTCCATTCTTTGTGTACGTTTCACTCTTACTTAGCATGCATTTTTGTTTTTTACTTAACTATGCAGATGGACAACAGTCCTACCACTGGTAGTGTAACAACAAGTGTTGCAGAGAAGCAGCGACTTGCAAAGGCCTCCCTTGCATTCAATTGTAAGAAGTGAGTCCACTTTTTATAATCTTCATTCAGCTAGCTCTTTTGCCTTTGCTGTTTTTTTTATGATAGAATGTTGCTTTTGTTTGCAAAATGTCCTGTCCTGTCCTGTCCTAGAACACCGTGTACAGAGTGCTTTTTATTTGTCTTTTGTAGATATTTCATGCAAGTATTAAATGTTTACTTATTTATAGTGGAGTAGTATTCTCTTTATATTTTGAAACCTACTCCTAATTTATTTTTCTCTCATCCTCCTAATAAATTTAGTTAATCCCCTTTATTATACTACTACTGACATCAATCAATCCACCGATCATGTACTCGCACCAACTTTATAAATACTACTCCCTCCATCCCATTATATTTAGAGGGTTTTTTTCTTCCCAAAATATTTAACGTTTTACAAAATCAAGAATATTTTGCCTATTTGTTTCCTTTTCTACCCTTCCTTCTCTACCACCATTAATGACTATTTTCTCGGTTTTCAAAAAACAGTTCAAATTCTATTCTTTAATTAGGAGAGAAAAATAAGAGAGAGTGTGTGAAATCAAGTTTGGTGTTAATGGAAAATTAAATGAGATCAAAGTATTAATTAAGGGTAAAATAATAAAACTATATCTATTCTTAATCTATGTGAAAATGTCTAGAACGTCAGATATAATGAGATGGAGGGAGTAATAAATAAAAGCTCCTCCTCGGACCCTCCGCAATACGCATTATTATGATGTACTAATTCTTTCTTTCTTTCTTTCTTAATTCATGTAATGTAATTAATGATGGAGTATACTACTACTAGCATTAGTAACGGACTATTTGTCTTTTAATTTAATGAAATCATTTACTCCACTAGTTAATGCTAACTTCCTTTATGGTTATGGTTGGCGGTAGGGGTATATATCCCTCACATACTTCTCCCTCATTTCATTCCTGAATCCAAATCAGGCAAAGCTAGCTAATGGGAATAAAGGTCATGATGCATTATTAGCCCGAGAATTTATTTCACTTCACTGGATCTGTTGTTGTATAAAAGGTAATCTTGTCGACAGTAGTACGTACTCCCTACATATACACAAATATAGGGACAATGAGAGAAGATAGGAGTATTAATTTTCCTAGAAAGTTGTAAACGACAAATAAATTGGGAAAAAAAATTCCTTTTAAAACGACAGTTATTACGGGATGGAGGTAGTAGTAGTAATATATTCTTAAATCTAACGCATTAAATAGGCAATTAGGAACACAAATTCTTTCTCTTATTATAGCTGCCGCCTGCCTGCTTTAAAATGAGGATGGTTTTGCTGAAATACAGAGTAACAGAACTTATATTTTGTTAAAGAAACCCCAAACTTTTAACCAATCGTAATGAAAACCTAACAAGACGAGACAAAAAGAATGATGCTTGTAAAAATTCCAAAACACTCTTCTGTAAGTAAGAGAGGATAATTTTCTAAACTCTCTCAAACAGAGACGCTCGACTAGTTTTACACAAGTTGTTTTCAAGAACACAGGAAGGAATAAACCTACCTCTTCTGGCAAGAAAAAGTTAAAAGCAACATTGAACAAATCAAGATATGGAGAGATTGGGGAATTATGTATCCCCCTATGTGCTGTGTGGTGTGTTTGAGATATAACCTTCAACTGCATATTTTTATATGAGTAAAGGGGCTTATTCTACATCAACATTGGTGGGACTAGAAGGATTAATCTTTCTATCCCAGTTCAGAAGTCTCTTCAACGACCTCAATCTCTTCAACGACCTCAATCGCGTTAGGGCGGGCGACTTTTGATCATCTTCTTCCTCATTAATCTGCCTTGGTATATCAATTACCAAATGCCCATCTGATGACATATTACTACTAGTAGACGATGATGACGTACCAACACTTTGATGCCCATCTTCCAAACAAGAGCCCAATTTGCTAACCCGAGTCTGATTACCCCAGAACAATACATTTGTTGGGAAATTGAGGGATTCTGAAGAAACCCCAAGGCCAGAGTCGACTGCTGGTGTGTTATGCGTAATCTCCTGCATTGATTCAGGAGTTGAGGAAACTGGGATTCTACAAAGTGGGCAGGTAGAATGGGATTGAAACCACATATCAATGCATTCTACGTGAAAGCCGTGATTACATTTTGGTAAAAGCCCAGCCTCTTCTCCTTCTGAGACCTCTGAGAGACAAACAGAGCATTCCAATCCATCTTTGAAATCTTGAGGGGAGAATTTTATTACTGGTATGGATTGAAGGACCGAGGGGTGAAGACTGTGGCGTAGAGCGGTGACAGTGGCTAATTCACGATGGCCGGCTGCAAAGTCTAGGCGGCGGCGGCGTGTGGTGTTGTTGCCGTCTTGTTTTACGCGGCGCCAGTACCATTTGGCATAAAGGTGAAGGAAGACTACAAAGACAACGACTACAAAAAGGACTACGATGGCTATCACCATGATTCTGTTGGCGTGAGTTGTCAATTAAGAGAAATTGTAGGAGTAATCTTAGCTACTGATTTTGTAACCAGATTCTTAGCCTAAGATTATGTATAGTCTAGAATAGTTTTATGGTAGGTTGTTTTCCTTTGTACATCGATATATAGGGTGTTGGTATTCATTCAATATAGAAAAAAAGGAGAGAGAAAAAAATTATATACTCTGTCCATAATATTTCTGGTGCCTCTGTTCATTATGGTATCAGAGTAGTGAGTTAAAAGTGATCGGGAACTATGGAGTCATCTGATATGGTGACGCATCATGGTGAGAACAAATCTACGGTGACCATTCCTGACGACTTAGCGACCCGAATGACACAGATCTTGACCCAAAGTCAGACTTAAATCCAAACATCAAACAATGACTCTTCCGCTGCACAGATTGGCATTAAGTTGGACGGCGCCAACTATGCCTTATGGTCCCAGGTTATGGAGATGTTTATCTCTGGCAAAGATAAATTGGGATATATAAATGGAGACGTTCCAGAACCAAAATCGACAGACCCAGGGTTTAGGAAGTGGAGAACTGAGAATGCAATTGTGAAGGGATGGTTGATCAATTCCATGGATTCAATGTTGATAGGTAATTTCATTCGTTTCCCAACTGCAAAAATGGTATGGGATTCGATTGCTATAACCTTTTTTGATGGAACTGATATATCTCAAGTGTATGAGTTGAAAAGACGTGTGACCAGAATGAGACAAGCTGGAGGGTCCATTGAAACATATTACAATCGTCTTCAAGGCCTATGGAGAGAAATCGATTTTCGACGTCCCAATCCAATAAAGTGTCAAGAGGATATAGAGAAGTATAACTCGATTCAATAGGAGGATAGAGTGTATATGTTTCTCGACGGGTTGGATGATCGTCTTGACAAGATTCGGGCTGATGTACTTCAAATTCGACCATTTCCTACAGTTGAACAAGCCTATGCATATGTTCGAAGGGAGGATGTAAGACAAACTGTTATGAGGGCAGGCATGGAGTCTACACAAGCTGTTGCCATGCTCTCGAGAGGAACCAAGATGGAACTTCAGCGTCCACTGACGCTTCAAATAGCCAAAACTGGAACTTCCTCTGTGAGAGGAGGAAATATGAATACAACTTCAAAGGCCAAATCACAAATGGAAGGAGGATGTACAAATTGTGAGAACATGAAGCATACTCAGGAAACTTGTTTTAAGTTACATGGGTATCCAGATTGGTGGAAAGAACTCAAGGCACGGAAACAACCTGATGTTGATAGCGAGTTGGGACGGGCTGCCTTGGTAAATGCAGAACCTCAATTATCCTTGATTCCACAAGTGGAACCATCGGGTGATTCAACCACTTACAACGATCAAGGTAACTGTGGCTATGCATTACTTAGCACTAATCAGGATAATTGCAATGGCTGGATTATTGATTCAGGAGCAACTGACCACATGACTTTCGATCCAAATGACTTTGTCGAGATTACCCAACCAAAACGGAGTAGGGTCGCTAATGCTAATGGGGTCACATACCCTGTTACAGGAGCCGGAACCGTTGCTCACTCACCCTCCTCTCTATCCAATACACTATTGGTTTCATCTCTTTCAAATAAGTTGATATCTGTAGGACAAGCTACTGAAGAGTTAAATTGTGTTGCATTAATTTATCCTATATTTTGTCTGTTTCAGGATATTCTCACAAAGGAGATCATTGGGCGTGGTACTAAAAGAGAGGGGTTGTACTACATGGATGATTTTAGTCATGGTAAAGCGAGTAATATGCAGCACTCAACTGGTATCAAGGAGAGAGAGATTTGGTTATGGCATCGGCGGCTAGGACACCCGTCTTTTAGTTATATGAAGTATCTATTTCCTGATTTATTCTCCAATTTAAAAGACCCAATTTTTACGTGTGAAACTTGCATTTTAGCTAAAAGCCATCGTGTACCTTTTCCAATAAGCTTAAATAAAAGTGATATCCCTTTTGCCTTAATTCATTCGGATGTTTGGGGACCATCTCCTGTTACTACTATTTCTGGAATTCGTTGGTTTGTAACTTTTGTTGATGATTGTACACGAATGACTTGGTTATATTTGATGAAACATAAAGATGATGTGTTTGATATATTTAGAACATTTCATACTATGATTCAGACACAATTTTCAGCTAATGCTCAAATCCTTCGTAGTGACAATGGTGGAGAATATATTAATCGGGAATTCCAAGTTTATTTTTAGAATAATGGGCTCCTTCATGAAACCTCTTGTACCCAAACACCACAACAGAACGGAATTGCTGAACGAAAGAACAGGCATATCTTAGAAACTGCTCGTGCATTATTGATTGGCGCACATGTACCAAACAGATATTGGGATAATGTTGTAGTCACTGCAGTACATCTTCTGAATCGTATGCCGTCAAAGGTGTTGGAATTTAAGACTCCATTGGAGGTTCTCTCTAAGTACGTATCTCTTCCCTCTATTTTAGTGATTCCTCCTCGAGTCTTCGGATGCGTAGCTTTTGTCCATCTCCATAAAAACCAGCGCACTAAGCTTGATCCCTGTGCAGTTCGTTGTGTTTTTTTGGGCTATGGAACACAAAAAAAAAGGATATCGATGTTACCATCCTACTACTGGGCGTACATATGTTACTATGGATGTTACCTTTGTGGAGTCTGAAAGTTTTTTTGTACCGGCATCTAATTCTTCCTTTCAGGGGGAGATATCGGTCGAAAGGCAGAATTGGTGGGATTGTGATGAGTCCGAGGACATTCTTGGACAAATTGAAACTGGGCAACCTGGTTATTTGGTGTTGCCGGTGAGCGGACAAAATGACGAAAATGATGTGGTGGGTAGTGAGGAGAATAGAACTGACAACTCAGATACTGAGCAAGAGACTGTGGAAGAGGCCGGGCAAGTAGTGGGAATGGACATTGAAACTGTACAAACCCCTCATCCTTTAGTACCGAATGACCCAGCTCCTGAGAATACTCCTGAGGCAAGTTCTCATACCACTTCTTCCATTGATAACTCCAATATGTCTCTTGGATATCACTTACCTTTCAGATATAATCGTGGAAAGCCCCCGAATCGGTACTCACCGGACTTTGAGGAAAGAAAATCGAAATATCCCATTGCAAATCATGTATCAACTGGGAGATTATCAAAACCTCTTAGAGCATTCGTACATAACTTGTCGTCCACACATGTTCCCACTAATGTACAAGATGCCTTGGCAGATCCAAAGTGGACCCAATCGATAGAAGAAGAGATGGAAGCGCTACAAAAAAATAGAACATGGAAGCTTGTTCCACTGCCAGATGGAAAGAAACCAGTTAGGTGTAAATGGGTCTTCTCCATTAAACATAAAGCAGATGGGTCTATTGAAAGATATAAGGCAAGACTCGTGGTGAAGGGATATACACAAACATACGGCATAGATTATCAAGAAACTTTTTCACCTGCGGCGAAACTGAATACTGTCAGGGTTTTGTTGTCTCTTGCGGCAAACCTAGAATGGCCATTGCATTAGTTTGATGTAAAAAACGCCTTTCTTCACGGCGACCTTGAAGAGGAGATTTATATGGATATTCCACCAGGGTACATGGCTTCCTCAAAGACAAGGGTGGTGTGTAAGTTGCAACGATCTCTATATGGCCTAAAACAATCACCTCGTGTATGGTTTGGACGGTTTAGCTTGGCCATGAAAAAGTATGGTTTCTGTCAAAGTAACTCAGATCATACTCTTTTCTTGAAACGACGACAAGGGAAGGTAACTGCATTAATAATTTATGTGGATGACATGATTATCACAGGGGATGACTCGGAAGAGATCGCTAGACTGCAAAAGAGATTGGCAGCCGAGTTTGAAATGAAGAATCTTGGGGGCCTTAAGTATTTCTTAGGGATTGAAGTAGCCAGATCAAGGAAAGGTATATTTCTTTCTCAAAGGAAATATGTGCTAGATTTATTGTCTGAGGTAGGATTGCTAGATTGTAAACCAGTAGATACTCCAATTATTCAGAATCACAAACTTGGAGAGTATCCATATCAGGTGCCGACTAATAAAGAGAGGTATCAAAGATTAGTGGGCAAATAAATCTACTTATCCCATATCCGTCCGGATATAGCTTATGCAGTGAGCATAGTCAGTCAGTTTATGCATTCACCTAGTGAAGAACATATGAATGCTGTGGTTCGGATTCTTCGTTACTTAAAGTCCGCTCCAGGGAAAGGACTTTTATTCACAAAGAACAATCATCTGAACATTGAAGGTTACACAGATTCAGACTGGGCAGGAAGTGTCTCTGACAGGAAGTCTACAGCAAGCTACTTCACCTTTGTAGGAGGCAATCTCGTCACGTGGAGGAGCAAGAAGCAAAAGGTGGTGGCATTAACTGGTGCTGAAGCAGAGTTTAGAGGAATGGCCAAAGGACTATGTGAACTCCTTTGGCTTAAGAGGTTATTAACAGAGATTGGCTTCGCTCCGAAGTCCGAAATAAATTTGCATTGTGACAATAAGGCAGCCATAGATATTTCTCATAACCCAGTGCAACATGATCGGACTAAACATATTGAGGTAGATCGACATTTCATCAAACAAAATCTTGAAGCTAAGATAATTCGATTTTCGTTTGTTAAATCTGAAGACCAGCTGGCATATATTCTTACGAAGGCAGTGCCTAGTAGGATTTTCTATAACTCACTTGATAAGTTGGGCATCGATGATATCTTTGCACCAACTTGAGGGGGAGTGTTGACGTGAGTTGTCAATTAAGAGAAATTGTAGGAGTAATCTTAGCTACTGATTTTGTAACCAGATTCTTAGCTTAAGATTATGTATAGTCTAGAATAGTTTTATGGTAGGTTGTTTTCCTTTGTACATCGATATATAGGGTGTTGGTATTCATTCAATATAGAAAAAAAAGGAGAGAAAAAAATTATATACTCTGTCCACAATATTTCTGGTGCCTCTGTTCATTAGATTCTGCCCGTTATCTCAACCACGGCTGATTCTTCCAGTTTATTACTAGGCTCGGTTGAATCACCTATATTTTTATTTAATTATTTTTAGAAAGAGGCACGCAAGATGATTTATAGTTGGTTTAAAGATTTGAAACAAAACGAGAGAGAGAGTAATCTTGGAAAGTTGTAATCTTTCGGGAACGAGGAATGGAGGGTTCAACTGTTGCTGGGTGCAGATGAGAGAGAGAGAGAGAGAGAGGATGAAGTTAGGAATGAAGGCAAGTGCGTTCAAAAGTAGTTGGGTTTTATAAAAAGGTGAGATTTTTGTTAGGTTTGAAGAATTCTAATGTGGGAATAAGGGGGAGGAGGAAGAAAGGTCAAATTACAAGAGTTGAAAGACCAGAAAATTAGCAGTCAGCTGAAATAATATAATACTAGTAATAGTCACCAGAAGAGAAGAGAAGAGAAGACTCCTTCCGGCGGCTTTCGTTTTGGGGAAAGTTGAGTCACCGGTTTTGAATCTTCCCTTCCATTTTCCCTCTCTTTTACACTTATTCCACGTACGCCAGCCCAGCCCAGCCCGCCCAGCCAGCCCAGTACACCTCAAACCACTAGTACTTATTACTCCATCCGTCCCAAATTATCTGCTTTTCTAGAGTTTCACACACATACCAATATATGTGATAAAAATACTAAAATACCTTTATGTGCTGACTTTTTTATTTTCTGTGTATGAATCCTTATTGGTGGGAATATGAAAAGATGCTTAAAAAAGAGGAGAGGCATGAATGAGAGTAATGACTATCATTAATTAGGGTAAAGGGGCAAACTTGAAAAGCAAAGGGAAAAATGCATTGAAATCTTGAAAAAGCAGATATTGTGGGACAAAATTTATTTGCTAAAATAACAGATAATTTGGGACGGAGGGAGTACTTTATTAAAAAAATGACCATTCATTCATGGGTCCTTAACACTAATATATAACAATTAGAAAGTAATTACAAAAATAAAACACATACAACATAATTACAAAAATAAAACAAAACAATATTAAGTTGCTAAAATCACGTATATACTTTAGTTACGGACTCTTCTATATGCAACTAACCGCTCCTACATTCAAGCAACTGAACAAAACATGCAACTTTGATACCGGAGAAAATCAAACCTTCTGGCGCGACGAACCACTGAGATCGGAGAAGACGAAACAACAGAGCAACGAAGAAAAAAGGCAACTTGGAGATCAGAAACAACAGAGCAACGACAGATCGGAGAAGACGAGATGCAACTCTGAGATCGTATAATAGAGGAGAAGATCAACAGCAACCTCAAGATCAACAACTTCAAGATCAATAACAACTTCAACAAGATCAACAACTTCAAAGATCAGTAATCAACCTCTGTAACAACTTTGAGTTTAAAGTTTATATGCATATAGTTACCCCGTGGGTACTATATACTCGTATATTGGTTACCTTTCTTGAGTTTTTTACTCTTTAATTGGTAACAAAGTCAGTATACTGACTGTTTTGATTTCAAAATGCATGTAAAAATTTGTTTTATATTTTGGTTACTAAGAACATAGAAATTGGTTACTGTTTTTTATTGATTTGATTACTGTATAATGTTTATTTGGTTATTGTATACTTTAAATATTTATTTGGTTACCTCGTAGTTACTATATACTCGTATATTGGTTACCTTTCTTAAGTTTTTCGCTCTTTAATTGGTCACAAAGTCAGTATACTGACAGTTTTGATTGCAAAATACATGTAAAAATATTTTATATTCTGGTTACTAAGAATTTAGAAATTGGTTACTGTTTATTATTGATTTGGATACTGTATAATGTTTATTTGATTGCTGTATATTTTAAATGTTTATTTGGTTACCCCGTGGTTACTATATACTCGAATATTGGTTACCTTTTTTAAGTTTTTCGCTCTTTGATTGGTCACAAAGTCAGTATACTGACTGTTTTGATTGCAAAATGAATGTAAAAATATGTTTTATATTTTGGTTACTAAGAACATAAAAATTGGTTACTGTTTATTATTGATTTGGTTACTGTATAATGTTTATTTGGTTGTTGTATACTTTAATGTATATTCTACTGATGTTTTTTATATTGATTGTTACTTATTAAATACATTAGTTACCTTCCTGCAACTGTTGGATCTTTAAGTACATATTGATATTTTTTTATATTGATGTTTTTATATTGTTTGTTTTTGCTGTAAAATGCATGGCAAATATGTTTTATGTTATGGATACTAAGTAAATATATGTTGGTTACTGTCTAATCTGAATTTGGTTAGTATATAATGCTGACTTCTTTACTGTGTAATATTACCATAGTTACTACATAATATTACTGTGTTTATACTGATTTTTTTATATTGATGGTTACTGATTAACTACATTGGTTACCTTCATACACCTGTTAGTCTTTAATTTGTAATAAAGTCATTACTGATTGTTTTGGTTGTAAAATGAATGTAAAAATATTTTTTATAATCTTGACTACTAATTACATGTATCTTAGTTACTGTATAATATGTATTTAGATACTGTAAGGTGTTTATTTGGTTACTCTATAATGTTATTGAGTTTTATAATTGTTTCTTTTATATTGGTGGTTACTTATTGACTTCATTGGTTACCTTCATACAACTGTTAATCTGATTATATATATTGGTTGTTGTATACTATTTAATTGGTCACAGTATAATATTTATTTGGTTGCAGTGACAATTTGACAATTTCTGTCAAATTTGGAGTGTCAGATTTTGGCGTTTTTAGAGCCTAATTTCATTGAAAACGGGTCAACGATCAAAAGCCACTAGCTTTGCTGGTGAACTGCAGGATTTTTTTTAGTCAAATTTTATCATTTAGGCATTCAAAATTGTATGTAAAAATGTGGTTTATATTCTGGTTACTAAGATTATGTAATTTGGTTACTGTCTAATATTGATTTGGTTACTTTACAATGTTTATTCAGTTGTTAGACAATAGAGACTGACAGTAACTAATATAACAAATTTAATTGTTTACAGGAATATATAATTGTTTACTGTTACTAACTACTAACCATATGGTTGGTAAACATTTTTGATGGTGTACAGTAACCAAAATTGATATTGATTAATATTTTAATTTTTGATTTCATCATGAGTTATCAATATAAAGTAAACATATACATTGAACAATTGATAACTGTTATGAAATATTTTTATGTAAATTTGGTTACCCATCTAAAATAAAATGGTTACCTCTATATTCATATTTAGTTACCAAATGGCATGTACCATCTTCAAATAACTTTTAAAACTACGTAATTTAAAAGTATCCATCAGCTAGATAAATAAAAACCCTTACATGTACATTAAGCATTTGATAATTGTTCTGATATAAGTTTTTAATTATTTGGTTACTAATAAAAACTAAAATGGTTATCTATATATGCATGTTTGGATACCAACTGCACCTCTCAAACTATTTTTATTTTAATATAAGATCTATAAGTAACCATATATATAAATGAAAACTCTCACATGTACATTTAACAATTGATGTTTGTCCTGATACAAGCTTGTAACTATCTGATTACTAATAACAGTAATTATAATGTAACATAATAAAATAGTAACCACATAATTATATGATAGTAACCAGAACAAGTTTTAATGGTAACCAAAATATAAATATCATGTAATGAAATCCAGTTTAAGCAATCCATGTATACTAAACAATTATATATTAATCAGAATAAAAATAACAGTAACCAAAATCCCACATCGAGGGCACAATAATAGTAGCCAAACCATAATGTAACAGTAACTAAAATAAAATAAAGAAGTAACCAAATAGTTATATGAAAAGTAACTAGAACATGTTTTAATGGTAACCAAAACAGAAACAACCTGTATATCCAATTCAGTTTAGGCAACCCATGTATACTCTCACATATACATTTAACATTTGATATATGTCCTGATACAAGCTTGTAAATATCTGGTTACTACAAAAAAATAAAATGGTTACCTTTCTATGCATGTTTGGTTATCAACTGCACCTTTCAAACAATGTATTAGAAACAACTTAATACGAACCAACAAATAATGTCAAATAATTAATTATACAATCAAATATGTAATTCCATTTACATAAGCTCCAATAAACATTACATACTCACTAACCATAACAAATGGTTATGTTTGAAGGACTTTACAAAAATAATACATCAATGTATACTAAGTAAATATATGATTTATTATGACTTGGATTTTTTATTTATAAAAATAATACATCCACAAACTAATGATGCCTTAAACTTCTCCAACTGACTTGAGTTCAATTTTTTGGTAATAATGCTGGGAACTTCCATGTCACCAATATATAACTTTTCTAATGAATTGCATTCCTCATAGTAAAGATCTCATAACTGCAAATAAACAAAATTAGATTTACACAGTCATTAGTAACCAGATATAAACAATATCTATATCATAAATATTTACATAGTGATTAACAAATAAGAGCATACTAACCAAAACATAATATAACAATTACACAGTAGTCAAAACGGACTATAACAAATAACCAACGTCCCAAATTGACTGTACAATAATAGTTATTATATCATAATATAACATTAATCATACCAAATAAAACAGTAACCAAAAAGTTATATTATATAATCTAATGATAACCAAAATATAAACATGTAGTACAAACCATTTTATGTAGTAAACAAAACATGTATACCCAAAAATATACTAAAAAAGTAACCAAACAGTTATATGCTAGTAACCAAACTATGTTTTAATGGTAACCAACACATAAACAACATGTAGACCAAATCCAGTTTAGTCAACCAATGTATACTAAGCAAATACATTGTAACCAAACCAACATATAAAAGTAACCAAAATCCTAATTGAGAGAAAAAGAATGGTATCCAAATCATAAGGTAACAGTAACAAAAAAGTATACTAATTAAAAAACCAAACAGTTATATGTTAGTAACCAAAACATATATTAATGGTAACCAATACATAAACAACATGTACACCAAAACCAGTTTAGTCAACAATGTATACTAAGCAAATACATGGTAACCATAACAACATAAAAAAATAACCAAAATACCAAATCAAGGTAACAAAAATGGTATCCGAATCACAAATTAACAGTAACCAAAACATAATGCAGAAGTAACTAAACAGTTATATGATAGTAACACTAACAAAATTTAAATTAACACACCTTTAAAAATTATATGATAATAGAACAACATGTATGCTTTCTGATCCAAAACCTTCTTTTCACTAAAATGAACAACCTGTGAATCAACAAGTGCAACAAAAATAAATTAAAAAATAATGAAAAACTAATTAACTAATTTATTTACGCCACCAAAAAAAGAAGACTAATCAGTAGAAAAAAAATAAAATATTAGTAGAAATATCAGTACAAAAAAGAAAAAAATAAAAATAAAATAAAAATATCAGCCCTAATTAATAGAAAAAAAGAAGACTAATTAATTAATGATGAAAATGAAGAAAAAGAAGAAATACCAGTAGAAATACCAATACAAAAAGAAGAAGAAATATCAGTAGAAAAAGAAATATTAGATGAAAAAATATCAGTAGATGAAGAAATACCAGTAGATGAAGAAGAGGACGACGACGAGTTGAGAGACTGGTGTTGCGGCGACGACGGAAGAGGACGATGACGAGTGGCTTCGAGATGAGAGAGAGAAGTAGTAAGGGAGAGAGAGAGGTAGTAAGAGAGAAGATAGAGAAATATTAATGGAGAATAGAGAGACTGAAGAAAGATGGAAACTAATTTGCTATGTCAGCCCATTAATATTAATCCCTTAATTTAAGTACTTTTAATTGTATTAGTATTGAAAATAAAAATGATGAAGTGTAGTATTTTTGTAATTATTTTCAAAAATGTACTAATATATGTAATTGTTCCTTCATTCATTTGCATATTACCATTCATTCATTCACATATTACCACAAAAACGCATCAAAGATTCAAAGGTAGTATATAGTTTGTGGATTGCTTTTAGGGTTTAACATAGGAACAATTATATTTTTTATTATATTTTTAAAAATTATTACAACAATAGTGCACTCATAAAATATTTACACAATTAATGTATTTAAAATTTTATTTACAAAATTAGTGCATGATCTTCCCTTTAATTTAGTTGAGTGTTTTAATTTAGCACTTTCTCTCTTTTCCCTTCTATTCCCCTCCGCCGACGAGCTCGCAGGCGGTAATGCAGTGCATGGGTGATTATAGATGATATGGAGTGAAATGAAATGGGTGGTTTGAATTTGAGATCTAAAGTTTGAATGAAATTCATGGACCTTATCTCTTTTGCTGTAATTTGCAGTATATACAAAGTTTGCTTGAATCTGAAAAGAAAGATAGTGGATAGGTAGTGTGGTGCTCCAGTTATGGGTTTAAAGAGAGATGCAAGTAATGCTAAGCCACTCCTTGGACGGTTACAAAATGGACACATTGCGATTTTTTCATAGTACAGTTGGTAGTCAAACATTCAAACCAAAGTAACCAATTCAGTGTTATTAGGTCACTAATTTATTTTAAAAAAATTTATTATAGATTTTTTTATTTAATAGTGCAATTGGTAGCCAACACTTTATACAAATGTAACCAATTCAATTTTATTGGGTTACCAATTAATTAAAAAAAATATATTGTAGATTTTTTTTCATAATGCAGTTGGTAGCCAAACCTTAATACAAAGGTAACCAACTCAGTTTTATTGGGTTATCAATTAATTATAAAAAATCTATTATATATTTTTTTTCATAGTGCAGTTGGTAGCCAAACCTTAATACAAATGTAACCAACAAAAATAAAAATGATTACCAACAACACTGAAATTTCTCTTGGTTACCCACAAAAACTAAAATGGTTACCTTTGTATAAATGTTTGGCTACCAACTGCACTAAAATTTATCTTTTTCTCCTTTTAATTTCTGAACTAAATCAACATTCGTCATAATGACAGCTGTGGCCATAATGGATGAGGAGATCGGCGTCCATGACGGCTACATCTTCAAGATCTACAGATCTACAACTTCAAGGTGTTGAAGCGGCGACGGCGACGGCGGCGACGGCGAAGGAGGATGACGAAGACTTACAAGATCTACATCTTCAAGGTGTTGAAGCGGCGGCGACGACGAAAGAGGAGGACGAAGGGGAGGAGAGAGGAGGCGGTAAGGGAAAGAAAGAGAATGAACGGATGAGTGTTTCTCTAAATTAAGGACATTAATATTGTAAATAAATATGAAAAAATTATTATTTTTGTAATTATTTTGGTGATGCACTAATAGTGTAATTACTTATTAAATATTGTATATTATTGTAAATGACCCTTTAACATATCAAGACGGAGTCGGTCAGTTAGTCAGTCTGGCTCATGTCATCTACATGGCGACGATATTTTTGGGCTAATTGTCGCCATAATAACTATAGCGACGGTTCAGTGAACCGACGATTCCAAAAAAATTATCGTCATAGACGACTGTGTATTACACAACATATGACATATATATATATATATATATATATATATATATATATAGAGAGAGAGAGAGAGAGAGAGAGAGAGAGAGAGAGAGAGAGAGAGAGAGAATGGATCCAGTCCGGGAGTCCGGACTGGAGTAAAATGCGGGCCGATTTTTTTTTTAAAATAACTAAAAATAAATAAATTATGGAACTAGAATTTTTACATAATACAGTATTTTGGGTATGATTTGGATACATATAATAAAACATATCTGTACAGAAATTCCAGTTCCATAATTATGTAAAAATTCCAATTCCATATTTTTTTTTTATTTTTTTTAGTTGTTCTAAAAAAAAGGTCCGTATTTTAACAAAATGCGGCAGTCCGGACTGGATCCGGCTCTGGATCCGGAATATATATATATATATATATATATATATATATATATATATATATATATATATATATATGCATATGCCAATCTTGTTGGTAACAGGAGGAGGACTAATTTGTTTTGAATTTGATTAGTACTAGTGATATTTGAACATGCTCTTCCTTTGGGGGTGGAGGGGAGGGGGTTGGAGGGGAGGGGGGTGGGGACCGGAGAGTTGAAGTTGTTGGTCAATATGTCCAACATGACGACCAAACAGACATGACTAGTTTTTTCATCCTCACGAATCACAATCACAAACAGAGTTAAACATGGCTTCTTCTTTTATATACCCATTTTACAAAATTAACCTACCTTAACACGCTTAACTTTATTATTCGTAAATAAATAACTAATAATAATGATGTGTAAATCATGTTATACAAATTTCATTTTTATTTTGGGGTATTTGTTTAGAGCTAAATGGCTGAATCGATCAGTTATTTAATGCGTTTGTTTTGAATAAAAATCGTTTGAATGACCAAGTGTAATTTTTTTGGCTTGAATGATTACTGAATGAAGTATTTTATATTTAATTATTTTTTTGCAATATTAACTATTATATTAAGTAAATTTACAACAATTTTAAATTTTTTTCAGAAGGGTAAAGTAATAAAAATCTATTATTAAGATGTTTGAGAAATGTCAATTATCAAATTACATTTTATTCAGAATTTTTTTGATTTGATTATTTCTACCCGGCCTGCATCATTTGTTTTCAGTTGGCTGGAGTGCTTACTCCGTTTCGAATTA
The DNA here is from genome assembly GCA_016801055.1 of Panax notoginseng. Classification (NCBI taxonomy): domain Eukaryota; kingdom Viridiplantae; phylum Streptophyta; class Magnoliopsida; order Apiales; family Araliaceae; genus Panax; species Panax notoginseng. The sequence continues at coordinate 101,784,249 of CM029023.1, read as the reverse complement.
TAACAATCATCATTGTTAATTTATATATTATTATTATTTTACTACCATTCATTCTACTATTAATTACTATCTTCCTCTTCTGCTCTCGTCTAAATAATTAATTAATTGTGCCATTAGATACAGAATTAATTAAGTGTGCTACATACAGTCCACTAATTTAAGAAAGAAAAAAGAAATAGTAGTTATGTAGTCTACTATGAATAAAATGTAAATTTATATTATGTGCTCTTGTCTACAATAATTAATTAAAAAATATTATACCGGAGACATATATACATGCATCTTTAGTGAGATGAATTGCATAATCTTATATCTTAATTTGTAAGGAATTTAAAATTAATTAAGGGAATGAATATTAAAATAAAGCAGGAGGGGAGGAGGAGGAGGATAGGTGGTGATGATCAAGGGGGGAAGCCATCCAATTGAGAATAGTATTGAGGATGAGGATGAGTAGATCATGAAGACTAGTAGTAGTAGTATTATCTGGGGGGAGGTGGTGGACATGAGCTCTGCACAGAGGGCAAGTTGAATGTTGGTTCACCCAATGCCTTATACAATCCGCATGGAACCCATGCCTGCATTCCCCAACTACCCAGTACTTCTCACCCCTCCCCACTTTAATCAGGCACACCGCGCATTCCCATCCAGACCCAGACCCAGACCCAGACTCAAAGTACTCTTCTTCTTCTTCCACCATTGATACTGTTGACGCATCATCATCATCATCATGTACACCAACAACATAAAACACCTTGCCCATTATTGATATTGCTGCTAACACAAACACCTTGCCCATCATCATCATCATCATAATAGGTATCATTATTGATATTGCTGCTAACACAAACACCTTCCCCATCATCATCATTAATTAATAATTCTAACTACTTATTTAATTCCAATCTTATTTATTGTGATCTGCATCTTGGACGTTGCTTAATTAATTCCTATATATACATATATAAGGTACCTACCTACGTCCATGTATTATTAATTAATAAAACTATATATGATGATGATTAATGATGCTGATTGCTAGCTGAGTCGCTGACGACCTTTGATTTGTTGATCTGATTTAATTACTACGTACGTACTGCTATTTTAACTACATCATACCCATCATCAATAACTCAAGTACCACTATACTAGGAGTACTTGACAAATTACAAAAATTGCTAACAACGGGAATCACACACACACACATATTTATATATATATATATATATATATATATATATATATATATACGGGAAGGATCTAAAGCGGACCAAATAAGCGGACCAAAGAACGGACCAAGGCAAAAACACGCGGGTTTCAGGGTCCGGGTCGGACCACCCGCGGGTTGACCCTGAAACCCGCGTGTTTTTGCCTTGGTCCGCTCCTTGGTCCGTTCTTTTGGTCCGCTTTAGATCCTCCCTATATATATATATATATATATATATATATATATATATATATACGGTTCCTTTCAAAAACGAACTCAGCTAACGTACCAAGAACGAACTTAAGTAACAAAGCCGCGGAAACAAAAAAAAAACACGCGGGTCAAAAAAGTGAGTTGGAAATGGGTCAAATTAAGAAGAAAATAAAACCCATTATTTCTTCAGATGCAACCATCCGCTCTTTCTCTAACTCTTCCCCCCCTCTCTCTCTCTCTCAAAGCGAACATTTTCCGAATCAAAGCGAACCTGTTGCAAATTGGAAGGTAAAAATTCCTACAGAACCTGTTGCAAATCGGAAGGTAAAGATTCCTACTTAATTTTAAAATTTCTGTTTAATTTGAAAAAAATATAGGGTTTGTTCTTTATGAGTTTTTCTCATACGGGTTGTCTGTAGAGATTAGAGATTTTGTTGTATCTTCCCCAAATTGAATTGTTTATTATTGATCCAGCCATCGAATTTTAGTGGGTTTCTTTAATTTGACTTTCAATTAGATGATTCCCATTTTTTTTGTACTTTTTGATCCTTTTTCCCCTATGTTTGATTTTTCCTTGTTCTGTTGGGTGTACTAGTAATTTTTCTTTTTATTGCTTTGTCTGAACACTTTTCTTGGTCATGTTGACATTTTCTCATGAAAGAAATTAATAATGGATATCCCCTTTTCTGTCAAACTAGACAATAATAATACTAATAAATGTTATAGAAATAATCTTATATTTAAAATAATATTTAAATTATCATATGACAGAAATAATGGATATCCCCCTTTTCTGGGATGGGCATTATCATCAAAATGTAGTAACTAGCAAAAACCTCTATCCTAAAATGATGTTATTACATACAACAAGATGACTGATTATTATTGTACCTATTCAACTTTTTTTTTTGATTTTGGGTTCAATTGATTTGATTGCTGTTTAAGTTGGTCAAATTTATTATTCTAGGGTATTGATTTTTGAACCGATGACAAAAAAACTTGGTAATTGAGCTGGCTGAAGACTACAGTGATATGAGCAGTTTTTGAACTGGGTTAGTGTTGTAAATTTTGATCAAATTGTAAATGGGGCTGTGTATTTTATGGGTTTTGTTTCATTTATTCTTCACATATGTATCATTGTTATTTGAGCTGTCATCTATCTAATAAATTGTTTTACTTTGATATGGGTGAAATGACAAAATAAGCAGGTACAAAAATGAATATTTAGGCTTGTTTTTTTGGTTCAAAGATGCATAAGTTATTTTATTTTTGTTTCTTTCTCTTGCCAAATGTTTGTATAAATGCCCAACTAGGATAAGAACAAAGCTTTGTCTAATCAGACATGAGAATGAACCTAATCTGATATTCAAATGAACAAATGAATGCATCTATATGCCTTGATCCTCCTAGGCCAGGTTATTATTTTTGTGTGAGTTTATTTTTTTAATGTATAATATTTTTTTTCATTATGTCAAACTTGATTGATTATTATATTTTTTGACTGTTAATGTGAATTTATTGATATTTTTACTTGATTATAAGAATTCATTGTCCGGGTTAATGCTAAATTTTCAAAATTTATCTTATTGTTATACTTTTTGAAAATTGGATTGTTTTTAAGGTCACATTCAAACAAAATAATTGTCAATACATGTATTATAGATGGATAGTATACCTAATTGGTGGTGATAGTTTTGCATCATGTTCTTGTGCCCTTGGAGTTGGGATTAAGCAACTCCTGACAGCTAGATGCATACCCTCTCCTACATATGTACTTGAGTTCATGTAGCATTGTATAGCTGCTTGTTGACCCTAATCCTCTGAGTTGTAATTAGATTTTCTTATAACATATTCATTTCTATCAGATCTGGAGAACTTTAATGTGTTTGCACTTTTGAGTGTGTTTACTTCGATGTTGAATCACTTCACTGGTTTAATTTTATGTTTTAACTTTAAACTCTCTCCCGCTCTCATTCACGTGGACTGGATGCTTGCAGGTCGAATGGAGTAATGGCCCTAAAACAATGGAGGAAGTTCTTGCAAGGATCCATCTAAGGAAAGAAGCAGAAGTGAAGCGATTAAAAGTTAACATAAACACGTGATTAAACCAGAGTTCACAATTATTGTTTGGTCAAAATTTATTGTCAAGAATTTATCCAAAAAAGTTTGTTATGTCAAGAAATACAATTGAGAGTAGCATACGAACCTCACTGCTAGAACATTTTAGGCTAGAAGCCTGTAAACCTGAAATTCAAAAAATAGTGTTATTATAAGGATGTACACTGAAGACCAATAAATTTTAACATTTCTAAAATGTTGGATCCATATCGTGTACATTCTTAAGAATTTTGTGGTAGCATCAATTATAGGTTCCAGGCTTCCAGAAATCTCAGACATTATATCCTCAATTATAAATGTGAGATCTTGCAAAATGTAAGTAGAATACCAATGCCACTGCACTAAGTCCGGCGAGTAGCCAATAAAAGTAATCAAGATGTCCGCAATTCTAAAAATCCTTACATCAAAATAGGTCCTTACATCAAACAGGTCCTTAAAGAAGAGTGAATACATCACATAGTGATTCCCTTGTGTAATCCGTAAGAAAATAAACAACTACATTTACATAGTGATTCCCTTGATATGACCATCTGGACCAATCTTAGTAGTATGATCTTCTGTTGCTGTATCCATGTTCTTCATGTCTTTATCCATAGGTTTCCCTCTAGTCGTTGCATCATTTGAATATTATGACTAAGATAATAAACAACAAATTATTGTTAGTCTTCAATAGGGAAAAATCTGAGAGAATATAATAAACAACAAGTTTTAGATCAATATTCGCAGCGAAAATAATAATTCATAGAAGAGTTACGTAGAGGATGAAATCTACTAATATCTATGAATTTAACAGTCCATCATCATTATTTTATCCATGTAACATCAATCAATACACATCTTGAGTTAAATGTTCATCTTTGCATTACAGGCCAAAGATATTCATTAGTTGGTCATGTTCATCTCAACACCTGTACATCTTTACACTACGGGCCAAAGATATTCATAAGAAAATCAACCATCTTTGCACTACAGGCCAAATATATTCATAAGAAAATCAACCATCTTTACACTACAGGCCAAAGATATTCAGTAATACCATCATTTAGGACTGAGGATGATGAAAATATTTTAAAGAAAACGAATCCAGTGAAACAAAAGAATAAGTATTTAGGATTCGTATTTCAGCTATTTCATGTCCAAAAATACCTCATAAATAATCATAGTGGTGTAAAATTCAAGAATGATCAAAACATGGATACAATCAAAGCTAGTATCCATAATAGATATTTTGGACGAAAAGAAATTTTTTTATTTTTCGATGAATAGTGCTGTATTCGTGAATAGTGCCGTATACGTGAATAGTAACTCCGACACAAAAAGTTCCAAATTTGATTAAAAAGTTCATCAATATTTCGGCATAATGATATTGAAGAAATAATATCATTTTAAAAAAAATTAATATCCCTTACCTCGAAAGATTAGTATTTCTAGCTGGAATACTGGGTATAGTGCTGAAGAGAACTTGCACCGTATAACAATACTCAAAGTATCAAAATTCTAACAAGAATACGCTCAATATATAGAGAGAGAAATATAGAGAAAACTTCAGTTTTTGGTGTAATTTTCAATTCTAACCTAAGCACCCTATTTATAGGAAAATGCTTAGAATACCAAAGCAGAAAATTTAATAAATTAATAATATATATATTATTTTTTTCCAACGCACACTTAACTTGCCCAAACATCAGCCACCAAATAACCCACCTCCCAAGACTAACAAAAAAAATGTTTTTCTAATTTAAAATAATTTAAACTTTCAAAATTAATTATTTCAGAGCTTCGGAACTTCAATAGTTCACAAAAAATAGCTCTTTTGTCAGAAAAATTCGAAACTCGCGCCTTTTCATAGGAAATTCCATTATCTACAACTTTGCAGAAGGAAAATTTTCTAAATTCCAAACAAAAATTGACCGATTTTCACAAACGGACGATTTTATAAGCTATAATCAAATTTCGGTCAATAATTGTGTCCACCAACACACAAAATATGTGTTAAACATTTAATGCCACAAAAATACTCTTCCTCCTCATATACTAATATATCCCACATTCATTATAAAAATATCACCGTTAATATATTATGAAAATAATATATTTAAATGAATTATTTTATCAGAAAAAGATAAAATATTAATTTTCAACAATTGTCACATTAAAAATTTTCTCCATTTATATCCTCATAAAATTAATATTTTTCTCATCATATAAATCAATAATTAATTATTCATAAATAATATTACAGAATCACATTATTGACAACCAGACAGTTCCCAGGATAGAGGGGGCTTTCCAAGAAGGATTTCTCCTTACTGGCGCGCAATTAGGTGACCAAACCTCTTCTTAGACAGAACTTTCTAGACATTGCCAATAATGTTATCTAATAATATTATTCAGATAATATGAATTATTGTTTCGATAATGGAAAATACTGTGTAATGACAATTATTGAAACAACAGTAATATAAAATATCAATGCAGCAATTATTAAATCAATAAAATAAAATACTAAACAGTATGTAACAATTATTGAGTAGTGTCTTCTTACGTAAGAATCAATAATTGGTGCAATACCGTGTGCTACTGTGTTTTAACCACCGAGTATTTTAACAGTATTCACGGTAATAACAACGCCGTTATTAATAAACAACTTATTTTTGTCGTTTTCTTCATCCAATCGCTTTCCGTTATGGGGCCCACACAAGGCTGTGCCGTCGTACGAATATTCCTCGACAGCAAGAATATTCCACGACCAAACGAATATTCCCCGACAAAATATGAATATTTTATAACCACCTGCTTATTTAAGATATTTGCGCATTTTACCCATAACTAATCATATTAATCACATCAACCCTTACTATTTCAAAATAATAAATAGAGGAATTTAAATTTTATTTATTAATAATTTAGGGTCTTACAGTTCTAGCCTATTTCACTACAGACATCAAATCCTTATTCCAATCTAGTGCTTCCAATGTTAACTTCGACGCTTCTGCTAATCGCATGCGGGAATCCGAATTATAAGCTTTGTTTTTGTTGAGAAACCAGCAATTAGGGCTTCTCGAGTTATGGAATCAGACATTCTCAAATCAATCTTCCATTTCTACTTCAAACCACTCCTCCATTGATCTCTTACCCCCATCATATGAACATGTTAAGTCTGCTCTACTTGTTCAGATTTCACTGAATAAACAAATTCAACAGGCTCTTTTATCGTCGCATCAACTAGGATCTTCCTTGGATTTGGAAGATAATAATAGTACAGACCCCAATCTGACTTCTTTTAATGGTCTCAATAGGTGTCGAAAGCTTGATTCAAGGTTTTCAGAGAAGAGAACCATTGAGTGGAAGCCGAAATCCAATAAATACTTGTTTGCAATTTGCGTGTCTGGCCAAATGTCAAACCACTTGATATGTTTGGAAAAACATATGTTTTTTGTTGCTGTACTTAACCGAGTTTTAGTTATTCCAAGCTCTAAAGTTGATTACGAGTTTAGTAGGGTGTTAGATATTGATCACATTAATAAATGCTTGGGAAGGAAAGTTGTTGTCACATTTGAAGAGTTTACTGAGATTAAAAAGAATCATTTGCACATAGATAGAGTCATTTGTTACTTCTCGCTGCCGACATCTTGTTTTGTGGATGATGATCACGTAAAGAAGTTGAAGGCATTGGGGGTTTCTGTGAATAAACTTGAGCCTGCTTGGGTTGAGGATGTCAAGAAGCCAACGTTAAGAACCGTTCAAGTTGTCATGTCAAAGTTTTCATCCGATGATGATGTTATTGCAATTGGAGATGTATTCTTTGCTGATGTGGAGAAAGAGTGGGTGATGCAACCAGGTGGTCCTATTGCCCACAAATGTAAGACTCTGATTGAGCCGAGCCGTGTTATTATGCTAACTGCCCAGCGGTTCATCCAAACATTCCTTGGGGAAGGCTTTATAGCTCTTCATTTTCGACGACATGGCTTCTTGAAGTTTTGGTAATGCACTTACTTGCCCTTATTTCTTGCTTCTGTATTTATGTGTATCCATACTAAACTTTATGGTTTGAAATCGATAGTTGCAGCCTTGCAATTTTTTTTTATCTCACTTGTTTTTGTTGCTAGTTTTTTTTATTATCCTCGTGCCAGTTGTATTAAATTTGGTTAGCACATAAAGGAGTATACGTGGAATATTCCTTAATTTGGTTTGAAGATGCACTAAAATGTCTCACCATGCATTAGTTTAAGGCATGTGTGTGATTTCCTAAGAGCTTTTTGCATTGTGATGCCTCTAACATATTCTAATAATTTGTCAGCAATGCCAAAAAGCCTAGTTGCTTTTTCCCCGTGCCTCAGTCTGCAGATTGCATTAACCGAGTGGTTGAAAGAGCTAATACTCCTGTCATATATCTCTCCACGGATGCTGCAAAAAGTGAAACTAGTTTACTGCAATCACTCATTACTTTGAATGGGAAGGTTGTACCCCTTGTTAAGAGGCCAGCTCGTAATTCAGCTAAAAAGTGGGATGCTTTACTATATAGGCACGGCCTCGAGGGAGATTCTCAGGTAAGCTTATGATTTTGCACAAGCTTGCAGATTTTGGTGTTATTTTGCTCCTAGCCCTAAAGCTTCCTTTAAGGCATACTAGTAAATGTTGGACTCCCTAAAAGTTGACACCTTTATCATCTACCTTTTTACTTTATAGGCTTCATTTCATTCTTCTTCTGTACTATCGCTTGAATGAATCATATATGAAATATATGAGAAATAACCTCTACGTTGCTTGTTCCAATCCCCATACTTGGAGCTAAAATTAGCTGTACAACAATAGTATTGGAAACATCTATGGTGGATCAACCAACAATCTTTCTTCTATTGGATTTCTATTTTATTATGCAAATTAGTAGGGCACACCCTCATAGAACACTTCTCAATTGATGTAGTACTTTTATAAGTTGATAATGGTTTTCCTTTTGTTATATAGTTTTTCTTATTCCATGATATAAAGGGACAAGTAGCAGTGCAGATTAAATGAGTAATGGTTTATGGTTATATATGGTGATGAAGTTGGAACCCTGTGGTTAAGTTCCAGATAGTAGCCAAACTTATATATGCAAGAAACCTTGATGATTTTGCCATGAGTTTCCTAGCCACTAACCTCCTCTTGAACTAATTAGGGTCTATTATGCAGTATTTCTGAGAAATTAGAACCAATTTATAGAATGTAGAAATAGGGATAGAATAGTCTCTGAAATGATGATTCTTGATGAACAGAGGTTTTCAACATTGAATTATCATGTTAGTCTGGGATCCAGTTATAAAACTTTTCCATGCTAGAAAATGTTAATTGATTCCTCATCTAAAATATTAGGTATAGCATCACTGCTCTATCATGGCTTAATTAGATGTATCTTATTTTTTACGAAATGAAAGCTCCAGTGGCGATTTGATCATCAAGTAATCCAAATAAACTTTACCCCCTAGTGAGGAGGATATCATTTTAACTCCATTGTCAAATGTGCTACAAGAATATCAGCACTGTTGCAGCCATCAGATCACCATATTTTAAATACAATATGTGCAGAGGACGCCTCCTTGAGCTGTTTCCAAGACAAAGTCCTGACAAGCTTGCTTCGCTTACTACTAAGTGTCCAGCTGTTGTAAATGCTGTGTGTGATGCTATTTTGAACTCACCGAGGGACTCAGACGTTCATGGAAGAACACAGTGCATCCACAGCTACGAGTCACGTAGTAAGCGGAGCAAACTTGTTAGGGTCCCTGGGAACAACTTGTGGAGGTGTTCCCCTTCACATTCATTAACGTATATAAAAAATGTAGGTATGATTAGGGTAATGATGATGCTATTCATTCAACATTTGATGATGGCATTTCAGATGCAGTTGATATAATATCTCTTTTAGTGGGGGGGGGGCACATTTCCTTAAAATTACTTCAATGATTCGATTGTCATTGAAGCATTCCATTCCATGAAGAATATGATACTCGCATCCAATTCTGGCGGAAATCTGGTCCTGATTCTACAAATCAAAAAGATATCACATTGACCTCACTTGGCTTAGGAGTGGGATGAAAGGTCATAGCTAAAGTGTTCGGCAACAAGAAAGTTTGTACGAGGGTCAACAAGTTTATCCTATGCATATCCTAATAGTTGCAAGTTTTATCCGGCACCGTTTTCGGGTCATGTCACGAATTGCCCACCAGGGAGGGAATGGGAAACGATGCACCCCATCTTCCTTAAAGATATTCTGCTATACTAGTTTTCAATTGTGCTTAGAATGACTCCTTGTGTGGCCCTATTTGGTTAATGTGGAAGTCAATAATAAAGTTTGGCAAAGCATTTGTGCCAGACAATAGGCTAAACACTCTTATTGTCCTATTGTTATTGACGAAACAAACTTTCGTCTAGGTGCATTCTTAACTAAGAAACTAGTTTTCTCCGTAGAATTTTGGGGTTAAATTTTTTGTTACTCATATGTATTTAATTTAATCCTGAAGGTGGAGGCTATGTTGGATAAGACCATATGTGCTTTGTCTTCTGCGTTCATTGGATTGTCTGGGTCCACATTCACCGAGGACATTCTTTGGCTTCGGAAAGACTGGGGATTAGCCTCAGTATGTGATGAATACCTGTGTGAGGGTGAAGAACCTAGTTTTATTGCAGAGGATGAATGAAAGGGTTAAACTAAAGGGCCTCAATTGTTCCTAGTAAGCCAGCCTTTGTTTCAAACTGCTGTATTCTAGTGTATAGTATAATGTGCATGTTATTATTATTATTTTTAATATAGGCATGGATGCTTGTTGTTTTGTCCATACACCTTGCCTAGAATGGGTATCAACCCAAGAGGTGACACATAACCTGTGCTGCTCTGCTCTCTACAAATATTCATTCCCTTAAAAATAAGTATGCATCATCAATTTTATTTTGGAAAAGATTTTTACTATATTGCAATAAGAATGTCCATTTTTTTTTAAAAAAAGTTTTGGAGTAGACTTATTAATCAATTACTCATGTATTTGTATTAATTTGGAGTGAGATGACTCACAAATTACTGTCTTCAAAGTTGAAATAGGTTGTGGAATGAATTTTGTAAAAATAACATACTACTAATACTAATACTTTTTTATTGTGAAGATCGATAAATAGTTCCTTATTATATATGGGAGGGAGGGAGGGAGGAAGGCAGCAAGTTATACATTTGAATGAACACTGATATTGTATTACTCATCCTGTAATTTTATTACGTAATAATAATAATAATAATAATAATAATAATAATAATAATAATAATAATAATAATAATAATAAAAGGGTAAATTGTAAAAAACTAAAAAATGTATACTCTAGTCTTTAGTCACCCGAACTATGTTTGTTTGTAAGGATTACTCAAGTGTCTTATTTGTTTTTAAATTTAAACTTAAGACTATTAGTCATTGAATTATAAAATAGCTTCTATTTGGGATTAAAAATTATTAGACAAAATTAATCTCAACTTTTTTCTAAACTAACCATAATATCCTCAAGACCTGGCAAACATGGCCAAAGCCCGCGGGCCGGCCCGCCCGCCCACCACGGACCGGACTGTGGGCTGCGATTTTTTAGCCAAATAAAATCCGAGCTTTTTTGGCCCGCCCGTTTTTGGCCCGGCCTGTGACGCCCCCAAAATAGGTATATATCACCCATTTTGAGTCGCCAAATACATGGTACAGAAAACAACTACAACTTTATTAATACAATTGTCTTGCAAAATACGACAACACATTGTTACCACTACTACCATTTTTGGTTCTCTCTGGAGGAGCCGTAATATTATTCTTACCCAGTAAATAGTAGTAGTAATAATTAATGATGGACAGCAGAGAATCCTCAGACGATGAAGAGGATCAGCAAACCCTAATTCATCAAAACGATACCAGAAGAACCAAATCTTACCTTCCTCCTCCTCCTCATCCTCATTCCAGTTTCCACATTGATGAATTTGACAACCCCTCAACAACTCCAACCAATCGACGTCTTTTTTCAAGCTTCAACAAGAGGTATCTCTTTGCAATTTTCCTTTCTCTTCTCTTCGTTCTAGCCTATTTCACTACAGACATCAAATCCTTATTCCAATCTAGTGCTTCCAATGTTAACTTCGACACTTCTGTTAATCGCATGCGGGAATCCAAATTACAAGCTTTGTTTTTGTTGAGAAACCAACAATTAGGGCTTCTCGAGTTATGGAATCAGACATTCTCAAATCAATCTTCCATTTCTACTTCAAACCACTCCTCCATTGATCTCTTACCCCCATCATATGAACATGTTAAGTCTGCTCTACTTGTTCAGATTTCACTGAATAAACAAATTCAGCAGGCTCTTTTATCGTCGCATCAACTAGGACCTTCCTTGGATTTGGAAGATATTAATAGTACAGACCCCAGTCTGACTTCTTTTGATGGTCTCAATAGGTGTCGAAAGCTTGATTCAAGGTTTTCAAAGAGGAGAACCATTGAGTGGAAGCCGAAATCCAATAAATATTTGTTTGCAATTTGTGTGTCTGGCCAAATGTCAAACCACTTGATATGTTTGGAAAAACATATGTTTTTTGTTGCTGTACTTAACCGAGTTTTAGTTATTCCAAGCTCTAAAGTTGATTACGAGTTTAGTAGGGTGTTAGATATTGATCACATTAATAAATGCTTGGGAAGGAAAGTTGTTGTCACGTTTGAAGAGTTTACTGAGATTAAAAAGAATCATTTGAACATAGATAGAGTTATTTGTTACTTCTCGCTGCCGACACCTTGTTTTGTGGATGATGATCACGTAAAGAAGTTGAAGGCATTGGGGGTTTCTGTGAATAAACTTGAGCCTGCTTGGGTTGAGGATGTCAAGAAGCCAACGTTAAGAACCGTTCAAGTTGTCATGTCAAAGTTTTCGTCCGATGATGATGTTATTGCAATTGGAGATGTATTCTTTGCTGATGTGGAGAAAGAGTGGGTGATGCAACCAAGTGGTCCTATTGCCCACAAATGTAAGACTCTGATTGCGCCGAGCCGTCTTATTATGCTAACTGCCCAGCGATTCGTCCAAACATTCCTTAGGGAAGGCTTTATAGCTCTTTATTTTCGGCGACATGGCTTCTTAAAGTTTTGGTAATGCACTTACTTGCCCTTATTTCTTGCTTCTGTATTTATGTGTATCCATACTAAACTTTATGGTTTGAAATCGATAGTTGCAGCCTTGCAATTTTTGTTTTTTTATCTCACTTATTTTTGTTGCTAGTTTTTTTTATTATCCTCGTGCCAGTTGTATTAAATTTGGTTAGCACATAAAGGAGTATACGTGGAATATTCCTTAATTTGGTTTGAAGATGCACTAAATTGTCTCACCATGCATTAGTTTAAGGCATGTGTGTGATTTCCTGAGAGCTTTTTGCATTGTGATGCCTCTAACATATTCTAATAATTTGTCAACAATGCCAAAAAGCCTAGTTACTTTTTCCCTGTGCCTCAGTCTGCAGATTGCATTAACCGAGTGGTTGAAAGAGCTAATACTCCAATCATATATCTCTCCACGGAAGCTGCATAAAGTGAAACTAGTTTACTGCAATCACTCATTACGTTGAATGGGAAGGTTGTACCCCTTGTTAAGAAGCCAGCTCGTAATTCAGCTGAAAAGTGGGATGCTTTACTATACAGGCACGACCTCGAGGGAGATTCTCAGGCAAGCTTATGATTTTGCACAAGTTTGCAGATTTTGGTGTTCTTTTGCTCCTAGCCCTAGAGCTTCCTTTAAGGCATACTAGTAAATGTTGGACTCCCTAAAATTTGACACCTTTATCATCTACCTTTTTACTTTATAGGCTTAATTTTATTCTTCTTCTGCACTATCGCTTGAACGAATCATATATGAAATATATGAGAAATAACCTCTAGGTTGCTTGTTCCAATCCCCATACTTGGAGCTGAAATTACCTGTACAAAAATACTATTGGAAACATCTATGGTGGATCAACCAACAATCTTTCTTCTATTGGATTTCCAATTTATTATGCAAATTAGTAGGGCACATCCTCATAGAACACTTCTCAATTGATGTAGTACTTTTATAAGTTGATAATGGTTTTCCTTTTGTTATATAGTTTTTCTTATTCCATGATATAAAGGGACAAGTAGCAGTGCAGATTAAATGAGTAATGGTTTATGGTTATATATGGTGATGAAGTTGGAACCCTATGGTTAAGTTCCAGATAGTAGCCAAACTTCTATATGCAAAAAAATTGATGATTTTTCCATGAGTTTCCTAGCCACTAACCTCCTCTTGAACTAATTAGGGTCTATTATGCAGTATTTCTGAGAAATTAGAACCAATTTATAGAATGTAGAAACTTGGATAGAATAGTCTCTGAAATGATGATTCTTGATGAACAGAGGTTTTCAGCATTGAATTATCATGTTATTCTTGGATCCAGTTATAAAACTTTTCCATGATAGAAAATGTTAATTGATTCCTCATCTAAAATATTATGTATAGCATTACTGCTCTATCATGGCTTAATCAGATGTATCTTATTTTTTACGAAATGAAAGCTCCAGTGGCAATTTGATCATCAAGTAATCCAAATAAACTTTACGCCTAGTGAGAAGGAGATCATTTTAACTCCATTGTCAAATGTGCTGCAAGAATATCAGCACTGTTGCAGCCATCAGATCACCATATTTTAAATACAATATGTGCAGAGGACGCCTCCTTGAGTTGTTTCCAAGACAAAGTCCTGACAAGCTTGCTTCGCTTACTACTAAGTGTCCAGCTGTTGTAAATGCTGTGTGTGATGCTATTTTGAACTCACCGAGGGACTCAGACGTTCATGGAAGAACATAATGCATCCACAGCTACGAGTCATGTAGTAAGCGAAGCAAACTTGTTAGGGGCCTTGGGAACAGCTTGTGGAGGTGTTCCCCTTCACATTCATTATTGTATATAAAAAATGTTGGTATGATTAGGGTAATGATGATGCTATTCATTCATCATTTGATGATGGCATTTCAGATGCAGTTGATATAATCTCTCTTTTAGTGGGGGGGGGCACATTTCCTTAAAAGTACTTCAATGATTCGATTGTCGTTAAAGCATTCCATTCCATGAAGAATATGATACTCGCATCCAATTCTGGCGGAATCGGGTCCTGATTCTACAAATCAAAAAGATATCACATTGACCTCACTTGGCTTAGGAGTGGGATGAAAGGCCATAGCTAAAGTGTAAGACCCCAACTTTTATAAATAAAGATGAATTTTCTATAAATATCATTTTTGAATATTATGAAGTTAATTTGATATAATGTTATAGTTGTGGGTAATATTTATAAATTTTGCAAAGTACGCAAGTTGTTATATAATATTCGATTGGTCAGGAAATATTCGTTTTAACAGTGAATATTCGTACAACGGCACAATCATTGGTGGAACCCACAACGGAATTATTGTCGAATTGAAAAAATGATAAAAATATTTTATTAAAAATAACGGCGGAAGTTTTACCATTGATACTGTTGAACTACTCTGTAGTAAAAGTACAGTAATACGTGTGGTTGCATAGTAACACACGGTATTGATTATTAATGCTTACGTGAGAAGTCACTCAGTTTGATTCAATTATTGTCAGTTAATAATATGAATTATTTAGCGATAATGAAGTTTTGTTTTATTCGTATTATTAACGTAATAAAACAGAAACATCTTTTTATATAAAACAGAATACTTTATTAAAGTTATTCTATAAATAGAATATATTATATTTTATTTAAAAGATTTTTCTTTAAATATGGACCGTCAGATTAAAGTAATCAATCTGGACCGTTCATGCATTAGTTACTATGCATTCCATTTTTCTATAAATAGCAGCTCATTCATTCATAATTTCTTACGAATTCACTGAAACTCTAGAGAGAGAAATTATAAGAGAAGTTATAGAAAAGTATCCTGCTTCTTCCCTACTCTTATATTCAGTTTATTTTACGGTAAGGGATATTATTCTTTTGTATTCAAGAAGAGAACTTCTGTTATTTCATTTCTTTATTATTCTGTTGGAATAACCTGTATACGCGGTCTACCCTATACTTGGTGACATTCTTCTATTATTCTGTTGGAACATCCTGTCTGTGTGTTTTACACCGGACCTGGTTCCATTTTTATTATTATTCTGTTGGAACATCCTGTCTGTGTGTTTTACACCGGACCTGGTTCCGTTTTTATTATTATTCTGTTGGAACATCCTGTCTGTGTGTTTTACACCGGACCTGGTTCCGTTTTTATTATTATTCTGTTGGAACATTCTGTCTGTGTGTTTTACACCGGACCTGGTTCCATTATTTATTATTTTGTCGGAATATCCTGTCTATGCGTTTTACGCCGGACTTGGTTCCATTATTTATTATTCTGTTGGAATAACCTGTCTGTGCGGTCTATCGCATGCATGGTGATTTCTTTTGTTATTCCATTCTTTATTATACTCAGTTGGTTAAGTTTTGACTTCTATACTCCATGAAATTAGTGGAATATCCTTGATAATTACGTTTCATCTAGTATCTTTTCATGAAAATATTCTTCTAAGAATTCTTGAATTTTACTCCACAAAGCAGTATCATGTTGACAATTTGGACGTTGTTAATTCTTGGATAAATTAATTCTTGAACTTGTTTTATTGAATTATTATATCATTGTCATCATCCTTATGTTTATAAAATGTTGAAAGTCATCTGTGGCCTGTAGGGCATAGATGGACTTGGTATGATTATGACCAGGGATTATTCGGTATAATCATGACCGTAAGAAATAATGTGGTAAAAGTCCTCATTGGCCCGTAGTGCGTTGATGGACAGTTGTTGGCATGATCATGACCATTAATGAATACACAAATATTCTTGGCCCGTAGTGCATGGATAATTGTGGTCGTGATACTAAAGAATATCCTTGGTCGTAGTGCAGGGGTGATTCGATGATGTGGATTATTTTATTAAGCTGAGTCTAAGCGATAACAGTGATGAAAAATCTTTTAAATCATAAAAGATAGTAGATTTTATTCTCTACTTGACTCTTTTAATGGTTTGCTTGTTCCGCTGCAGTTAAACTTGATGTCTTTTGTATTTTATCAGTTTAACATTGTTGAAGGCTAATGATAATTTATTCTGCATTATCTTAGTCATAATATTTCTTACTGGGCTAGTTGAGTTCACCCTTTCTTTCACCGTTCTCTTCAGGAAATGAGAACGTAGCTGGGACAAGTCGGGGAACGGAGTGATGGTCCGAATGATAGTATTAGCTAGTAGTCCTCACGATTCTGTTAAATAGTGCGACAATAATTGTAATGAGGACTCCTTTTGAGTTTGTATAGTCTCTAGTAGACAATAATTGTGTGACGCCCCCAAAATAGGTATTCAACACCCATTCTAAGTCGCCAAAATACATGGTACAGAAACAACTACATCTTTATTATTAAATCACAAGAACTGTGAGTTTAAATACAAATATTGTCATTTAGACAATATTCACACTCAAATAAGTCCTCATTACAATTATTGATACATTATTTCACAAAAATGGTGAGGACTACTAAAGTAACTTCTAGAACCATCATTCCATACCCCGACTAGTACTCGCTACATTCTCGCCTCCTGAGAAAAATGGAACAAAAAGGAAAAGGGTGAGCTCAACTAGCCCAGTAAAGAACATTATGACTAAGATAATACAGAACAAATTATCGTTAGTCTTCAACAGGGAAAAATCTAATAGAATACAATAGACAACAAGTTTTAAATCAATAACTGCAGCGGAAATAGCAAACCATTAGAAGAGTCAAGTAGAGAATGAGTTCTACTATCTTCTAAGATTTAAAAGTCCATCATCAATATTTTATCCCTGTAACAACAATCAATAACCATCTTTAATCAAATATTCATCTTTGCACTACAGGCCAAAGATATTCATTTGTATCACCAGTCGGTCATGTTCATCTCAACACCTGTTCATCTTTGCACTACGGGCCAAAGATATTCATCAGTTAATCATTTATCTTTGCACTACGGGCCAAAGATATTCAGTAATATCATCATTTAGGACTGAGGATGATGAAAAATATCTTAAAGAAAACGAATCCAGTGAAACAAAATAACAAATATTAAGGATTCGTATTTCGATTTATCCATGTCCAAAAATATCTTATAATTATTCATAGTGAAGTAGAATTCAAGAATGATCAAAACATGGATACAATCAAAGCTAGTACCCAGAATAGATATTTTGGACGAAAAAGAAGAAATTTTTTATTTTTCGGTGAATAGTAACTCGTGAATAGTAACTCATGAATAGTAACCCCGACGTGAAAAGTTCCAAATTTGATAAAAATTTCCAACCAATATTTCGGCATAATGATATTGAAGAAATAATATCATTTTTGAATAAAATAACATCCCTTACCTCGTAAAGACAGTACTTCTGGTCGGAATACCGGTATAAGGCTGAAAGACACTTGCTCTGATGAATAGAAACTCTCAAAGTATCTAAATACTCACAAAATACACTCAATAATCTAGAGAGAGAAGAGAGAAAACTTGTTTCTGGTGTGATTTTCCATTCTAACTTAGCCCTCTATTTTAGGAAAATGTTAGCACGCCGAAGCAGACTTAACCTGCAACCTGATGGCTTTACCTGCTACTATTTCCACCCACCACATTTGAATAAAAATCTCAGCACATTTCTTCACCAACCAAGAGTGGGGCCCACCAATTCTAGAATTTTCTACCAAAATGATTAACTCCGAAAATTCAATAATTTCTGAACCAGTCATCTCGTAAAATTCATAATAAATCATACATTCATTTTTAACGGTTCAAAATTTGTGGACATATAGTCAACTTATATATGTATAACATATCCAATAATTACCACGATCCAACGGTCGGATTAAAAATTATAACCCCCGCAAAATATCTCAAAAACCCTAATTTTTAATACCTCCATTCCGACAAAAATACTGATAAAAACCTCAACATTAACTCCTTCATTTTTAACCACAAAAATATATCCCTCACTTATATCCACAAAAATAAATATTTCCTTATCATATGAATCAATAATTAATTATTCACAAATAATATTACAGAATCACATTTATGACAACCAGACCGTTCCCAGGAAAGAGGGGGCTTTCCAATAAGGATTTTCTCCTTACTGGCGCGCAATTAGATGACCAAACCTCTCCTTAGACAGAACTTTCTAGACATTGCCAATAATGTTATCTAATAATATTATTCAAATAATATGAATTATTGATCTGATAATGGGAAATACTGTGTAGTGACAATTATTGAAACAACAGTAAATAAAATATCAACGCAGCAATTATTGAATCAATAAAATAAAATACTGAACAGTAATTACTGTAACCATTATTGAGTAGTGCCTTCTTACGTAAGAATCAATAATTGGTGCAATACAGTGTGCTACTGTGTAACAACGCGTATTACTGTGTTTTAACCACCGGGTATTCCAACAGTATTAACGGTAACAACTACGCCGTTATTATAAACAACATATACTTGTCGTTTTCTTCATCCAATCGCTTTCCGTTATGGGGCCCACAAAAGACTGCGCCGTCGTACGAATATTCCCGACAGGAAGAATATTCCACGACCAAACGAATATTCCCCGACAACAATGAATATTTTATAACCACCTGCTTATTTGAAATATTTGCGCATTTTACCCATAACTAACCTCATTAATCAATTTAACACTTACTATTTCAAAATAATAAATAGAGGTAATTTAAATTTCATTTAATAATAATTTGGGGTCTTACAAATTGTATTCAAACTCACAGTTATGTTTTGTCGTATTGTACACGATAGTTGTATTAGTAGGTTGTATTTGTATTCTGTACCATGTATCTGACGACCCAAGATGGGTGATGTATACCTAATTTTGGGGGTGTCACAGTTGGTATCAAAGCTTAGGGATATGATCTCTGGCTAAGATATAAGAATAAAACTAGGAGGGGAGAGACGGGGAATTCCTTCGCTAGTATGACCTACCTAAGTTTATTTGCATGGTATTTAATTGGTCGGTCAGAATATAAGGATAATATATGACATATCAATTAACTTTTGTTTTGTGGCAGTATCTTAAAATGGCATCCGAGAATGTTGAGAATAGCAATGGAGCACAGGCGACTGTTGATTCACCACATATCAATAATCGGGATAATGTGCATCAGGAAGGCGACAATCCTCATGCAAACAACAATATTGACCAAATGATGAATGATGAAATGTTCAGAAGCTTTATGCAGTTCATGCAACAGCAGGCGAAAGCGGCTCCTGTTCAAAATGTAGGTGGAAACACTGAAAACTCTCGGACGGTCACCGCTAAACAGTTCAAGGAGCTGGGACCACCGGAGTTTAAGGGAGAGCCAAAATCACTTATAGCGAAAACATGGATAAAGCAGATCACCAAGATATTTGATGTCTTAGGATGTTCCGAGGAGCAAAAGGTTCCCTTTGCCACCTTTATGTTGCGAGGAGTGGCAGATTACTGGTGAAAATCGATTAAGCGTACTCAACCTGCCGCACTGAAGATGTATTGGGAGAAGTTCCAAGAGCTGTTCAATGACAAATACTTTCCCGAAAGTGTTCGTCACATGAAGGAGGTGGAGTTCATCAAATTAGAGCAGAATAATATGACCGTGTCGCAGTACGAAGCCAAGTTTGCCGAGTTGTCTCGGTTTGCGTCCCACCTGGTGGATAATGAAGAGAGAATGACGCGGATATTTTTAAGAGGTTTGAAGCCAGAGATACGTCAACATCTTATTTCTCATAAACTGTGTTTGTATTCCGATGTTGTGAATAGGGCTCAGTTAGTGGAGCGCGATAACGAGTCAACGCAACCAAAAGAGAGCAGCCGACAAAATGATAATACCAGTGAAAGCAGTCATCGAAGCAGTGACAACAAGCGTGGAGAGAATCAACAGGCCAGAAATGGTAACCACTTCGGTGGTAATCAGGGCCAAAACAATAAGAATGAACATTTTAAGAAGAGGAGATTCAACAATGAGGGAAAGACGTCAGCACCAGTAACCGTTGTTAAGGAAGGAGAACGACCACCTATCATATGTTTCAA
Organism: Panax notoginseng; assembly: GCA_016801055.1. Classification (NCBI taxonomy): domain Eukaryota; kingdom Viridiplantae; phylum Streptophyta; class Magnoliopsida; order Apiales; family Araliaceae; genus Panax; species Panax notoginseng. The sequence goes on along the minus strand of CM029023.1, from coordinate 101,763,555 downwards.
ATACAAAGGGGAGGAACACATCAGTCCAAACTGTGCGATGCCGTCCAAAGCATGTTATAATTGTGGAAGAGAAGGTCATTTAGCTCGATTTTGTCGTTTACCGAAAACAAGTTCAGCTAGGATGGAGGCACCAAAGGCCGTCCCAGAAAAGTCAAAGTAGGTAGTGCAAGGGAGAGCGTTTGTTGTGACGTCCCAGAAAGTAAGGAATCCAAATGAGGTCATCACGGGTAAGCTTATCATAAATTCTAGCGAAGTCTATACCTTATTTGATACCGGTTCTACCCATTCTTTTATTTCTCCTACTTGCGCTCATCGCTTAAATTTGACTATGGAGAAATTAGACTTTGACTTAACTGTTGAAACTCCATTGGGAGAAACCTTCATTACATCCACGGTTTATAAGTCTTGTTTGGTTCAAGTTGGTGCCCACACATTACCTGTCGATCTTATTTCATTAAAAATACTTGCATTTGACGTGATTCTAGGGATTGATTGGTTAACTACTCATTATGCTAAAATTGATTGTTTTCGTAAGGTTGTTAGTTTCCATATTCCTAATCAACCTATTATGCGAATTCAAGCGACCAAACCATTAAAATCCATTAATGTCATCTCAAGCCATAAAGCTATTCGTTTATTGAAAAACGGATGTCAAGCTTTTTTAGCTCATGTCACGGATCTAAATAAAAATACGTCAGTTTTGAATGATATTTCTATTGTTAATAAATTTCCTGATGTATTCCCTGAAGAACTTCCTGGCCTACCCCCAGAGCGTGAAATTGAATTTTGTATCGACCTTGAACCCGGTACAAAACCCATTTCCAAAGCCCCATATCGAATGGCTCCTATTGAACTTCAGGAGTTAAAGATCCAACTGCAGAAATTGTTAGACATTGGCTTTATTCGTCCTAGTACTTCTCCTTGGGGTGCTCCTGTTCTATTCGTGAAGAAGAAAGATGGAAGCATGCGACTTTGTATTGATTATCGGGAGTTGAATCATGTCACCATCAAAAATAGGTACCCATTGCCATGTATTGATGACCTGTTTGACCAGTTGCAAGGAGCACAATTCTTTTCAAAGATCGATCTTCGTTCTGGATATCATCAGTTGAAGGTTAGAACTGAGGATATTCCAAAGATGGCTTTCAGAACTCGGTATGGGCATTATAAATTCCTAATCATGTCCTTTGGATTGACTAATGCTCCTGCTGCCTTCATGGATATGATGAACCGGGTATTCAAGGAATATTTAGATCACTTTGTGGTCGTCTTTATTGATGACATCCTTATTTATTCCAAAAGTCGTGAAGATCATGAGCAACACTTGAGGCTGGTACTCCAAAAGCTTCGTGAATACAAGCTTTATGCCAAGTTGAAGAAATGCGAGTTCTGGCTGGAAGAGGTAGCATTCCTTGGGCACGTAGTATCAACTCGTGGAATATCTGTTGACCCGGCAAAGATTGAAGCTATTCAAAGCTGGGAGCAACCTAAATCAGTAACCAAAGTACGTAGCTTTCTTGATTTAGCTGGTTATTATCGGAGATTCGTGGAAGGATTTTCTCAAATCGCTACTCCACTAACTCAGCTGACTCGGAAAGATACAAACTTCGGTTGGAGTGAAGAATGTGAGAAGAGTTTTTAAGAACTCAAGAGGAGACTCATTTCAGCACCTGTTCTAACAATACCATTTGGCTCGGAGGGATTTGTCATCTACAGTGATGCTTCGAGCAAAGGGTTGGGATGCGTTCTCATGCAACATGGAAAAGTCATAGCCTATGCATCAAGACAACTCAAGGAATATGAGAGGAATTATCCTACTCATGATCTAGAGTTGGTAGCTGTTGTCTTTGCACTTAAAATTTGGAGGCATTACTTGTATGGGGAGAAGGTGCAGATCTTTATGGATCATAAAAGCCTCAAATATTTCTTCACTCAAAAGGAACTCAACATGCGACAACGACGTTGGCTTGAACTGTTGAAAGATTATGATCATACCATCCAATACCATCCTGGAAAAGCGAACGTGGTAGCTGACGCAATGAGTAAAAGATCATATGCAAGTATGAGTGCGATATTGTCAACACAAAGGCCCCATTTTGTGTGACTTGCAAAGGATGGAGACAGAGTTAAAGACTCCAGGGACCCATGTGATGATGGCGAATATACGAGTAGAACCGACTTTTATCGATAAAGTTAAAGCTGCTCAAGCTACAGACCTGGAGCTGATGCGTATGAAGAAAGTGCAAGAAGGTGATATGCCGGAAGCAAGAATCGATGAAAAAGGAATACTTCGAGTCAACTCCAGACTTTGTGTTCTTAACGACCCTGATTTAAAGTATTAAATCATGATGGAGGCGCACAACACACCGTTTGCAATCCATCTTAGGAGTACCAAAATGTATCATGATCTTCGTCATACATTTTGGTTGAGCAATATGAAGCGAGAGATAGCGATGTTTATCTCAAGGTGTCTAACTTGTCAACGAGTCAAGGCGGAGCATCAAGTACCAAAAGGTCCATTGCAACCACTTGAAATTTTAGAATGGAAGTGGGAGCACATTACCATGGATTTCGTTACCGGTCTTCCTAGGATTTCTCAAGGTATAGATGCAATTTGGGTCATTGTTGATAGATTGACCAAGTCTGCTCATTTCTTACCGATACGAGAAACTTATACACTTGAACGTCTTGCTCGTATGTACATAAACGAGATTGTAAGACTGCATGGTATGCCAGTATCCATAGTTTTTGAGCGAGACCCAAGATTCACTTCACGATTTTGGGTTAGTTTACAAAAAGCTATGGGCACAGATTTAAGATTTAGTTCGGCATATCATCCTCAGACGGACGGACAATCAGAGAGGACTATTCAAACTCTTGAAGATTTATTAAGACTCTGTGTCCTTGATTTCAAGGGAAGTTGGCACAAGTTCTTACAATTGGTGGAGTTTTCCTATAACAACAGTTATCAAGCAAGTATTGGCATGGCTCCATTCGAAGCGTTGTACGGAAGAAAGTGTCGTTCTCCAGTATGCTGGGGTGAGGTGGGTGAAGCAACGTTGTTGGGACCAGAGTTGGTACGTATGACTACAGAAAAGATTCAAACGATCCGACAACGTATAAAAACCTCACATGATCGACAAAAGAGTTATGCTTATCTTCATCGAAAGGACGTAAAATTTGATATAGGAGATCATGTGTTCTTACGTGTTGCTCCATGGAAAGGAGTTACAAGATTTGGAAAGAGAGAAAAGCTCAATTCTCGATTCATCGGTCCATTTTTAATCCTCGATCGAGTAGGAACTGTGGCTTATAGAGTCGTTTTACCGCCAAGTATGTCTCGTGTTCATAATGTTTTTCACATATCCATGTTACGTAAATATGTGGAAGACCCGAACCACATTATTGAGTTAGAACCGGACGAAATAGCGGAGGATTTGACGTATGAAGAAGTTCCTGTTCAAATCTTGGATAAGAAGGAACATATTCTACGCTCTAAGGTCATACCTCAAGTCAAAGTTTTGTGGAGAAATCACGATGTTGAGGAAATGACTTGGGAGTTAGAATCTGAAATGAAGTCAAGGTATCCTTACCTCTTCGATATACCAGGTACGTACCCTAATTTCGAGGGCAAAATTTTATAAGAAGGGGAGGTTGTAAGACCCCAACTTTTATAAATAAAGATAAATTTTCTATAAATATCATTTTTGAATATTATGGAGTTAATTTGATATAATGTTATAGTTGTGGGTAATATTTATAAATTTTACAAAGTACGCAAGTTGTTATATAATATTCGATTGGTCGGGGAATATTCGTTTTAACAGGGAATATTCGTACAACGACACAATCATTGGTGGACTCCACAACGGAATTATTGTCGAATTGAGAAAACGACAAAAATATTTTATTAAAAATAACGGCGGAAGTTTTACCATTGATACTGTTGAACTACTCGGTAGTAAAAGTACAGTAATACGTGTGGTTGCATAGTAGCACACGATATTGATTATTAATGCTTACGTGAGAAGTCACTCAGTTTGATTCAATTATTGTCAGTTAATAATATGAATTATTTAGCGATAATGAAGTTTTGTTTTATTCGTATTATTAACGTAATAAAACAGAAACATCTTTTTATATAAAATAGAATACTTTATTAAAGTTATTCTATAAATAGAATATATTATATTTTATTTAAAAAATTTTTCTTTAAATATGGACCGTCAGATTAAAGTAATCAATTTGGACCGTTCATGCATTAGTTACTATACATTCTATTTTTCTATAAATAGCAGCTCATTCATTCATAATTTCTTACGAATTCACTGAAACTCTAGAGAGAGAAATTATAAGAGAAGTTATAGAAAAGTATCCTACTTCTTCCCTACTCTTATATTCAGTTTATTTTACGGTAAGGGATATTATTCTTTTGTATTCAAGAAGAGAACTTCTGTTATTCCATTTCTTTATTATTCTGTTTGAATAACCTGTATACGCGGTCTACCCTATACTTGGCGATATTCTTCTATTATTCTGTTGGAACATCCTGTCTGTGTGTTTTACACCGGACCTGGTTCCGTTTTTATTATTATTCTGTTGGAACATCCTGTCTGTGTGTTTTACACCGGACCTGGTTCCGTTTTTATTATTATTCTGTTGGAACATCCTGTCTGTGTATTTTACACCGGACCTGGTTCCATTATTTATTATTTTGTCGGAATATCATGTCTGTGCGTTTTACGCCGGACCTGGTTCCATTATTTATTATTCTGTTGGAATAACCTGTCTGTGCGGTCTATCGCATGCATGGCGATTTCTTTTGTTATTCCATTCTTTATTATACTCAGTTGGTTAAGTTTTGACTTCTATACTCCATAAAATTTGTGGAATATCCTTGACATTTGCGCTTCATCTAGTATCTATTCATGAAAATATTCTCCTGATCATTCTTGAATTTGACTCCACAAAGTAGTATCATGTTGACAATTTGGACGTTGTTAATTCTTGGATAAATTGATTCTTGAACTTGTTTTATTGAATTATTATATCATTGTCATCATCCTCATGTTTATAAAATGTTGAAAGTCATCTGTAGCCTGTAGTGCATAGATGGACTTGGTATGATTATGACCAGGGATTATTCGGTATAATGATGACCGTAATAAATAATGTGGTAAAAGTCCTCATTGGCCCGTAGTGCATTGATGGACAGTTGTTGGCATGATCATGACCATTAATGAATACACAAATATTCTTGGCCCATAGTGTATGGATAATTGTGGTCGTGATACTAAAGAATATCCTTGGCCATAGTGTAGGGGTGATTCGATGATGTGGATTATTTTATTAAGCTGAGTCTCATCGATAACAGTGATAAAAAACCTTTTAAATCATAAAAGATAGTAGATTTTATTCTCTACTTGACTCTTTTAATGGATTGCTTGTTTCGCTGCAGTTAAACTTGATGTCTTTTATATTTTATCAGTTTAACACTGTTGAAGGCTAATGATAATTTATTCTGCATTATCTTAGTCATAATATTTCTTATTGGGCTAGTTGAGCTCACCCTTTCTTTCACTGTCCTCTTCAGGAAATGAGAACGTAGCTGGGACAAGTCGGGGAACGGAATGATGGTCCGAATGATAGTATTAGCTAGTAGTCCTCACTATTCTGTTAAATAGTGTGACAATAATTGTAATGAGGACTCCTTTTGAGTTTGTATAGTCTCTAGTAGACAATAATTGTATTCAAACTCACAGTTATGTTTTGTCGTATTGTACACGACAGTTGTATTAGTAGGTTGTATTTGTATTCTGTACCATGTATCTGACGACCCAAGATGGGTGATGTATACCTAATTTTGGGGGCGTCACATAAAGTGTTCGGTAACAAGAAAGTTTTGTACGAGGGAAATGCTCTTGATCCTTGCTGTATATATATATATATATATATATATATATATATATATAATCTCGATCCCATCTGCAACCAATATTCGAGGAGTCCACTCCCCTCCCCTCGCCCTTAAAACAAGATATTGGGTCGTCGACACTTGGAAATTAAATAAATATTGGATTCATTGTAGTATTATATATTACTCCCTCTGTAAGACCCCAACTTTTATAAATAAAGAAGAATTTTCTATAAATATCATTTTTGAATATTATGGAGTTAATTTGATATAATGTTATAGTTGTGGGTAATATTTATAAATTTTGCAAAGTACGCAAGTTGTTATATAATATTCGATTGGTCGGGGAATATTCGTTTTAACAGGGAATATTCGTACAACGACACAATCATTGGTGGACCCCACAACGGAATTATTGTCGGATTGAGAAAACGACAAAAATATTTTATTAAAAATAACGGCGAAAATTTTACCATTGTTACTGTTGAACTACTCGGTAGTAAAAGTACAGTAATACGTGTGGTTGCATAGTAGCACACAGTATTGATTATTAATGCTTATGTGAGAAGTCACTCAGTTTGATTCAATTATTGTCAGTTAATAATATGAATTATTTAGCGATAATGACGTTTTGTTTTATTCGTATTATTAACGTAATAAAACAGAAACATCTTTTTATATAAAACAGAATACTTTATTAAAGTTATTCTATAAATAGAATATATTATATTTTATTTAAAAGATTTTTCTTTAAATATGGACCGTTAGATTAAAGTAATCAATCTGGACCGTTCATGGATTAGTTACTATGCATTCTATTTTTCTATAAATAGCAGCTCATTCCTTCATTATTTCTTACGAATTCACTGAACTCTAGAGAGAGAAACTATAGAGAGAAACTATAGAGAGAGAGAGAAGAAGAGTATTCTGCTACTTAACTACTTCCTTATTTCAGCTCGTCTTTAAAACGGTAAGGGGTGTTATTCTTTCTTATTCATGAAGAAAACTATTGTTATTCCATTTCTTATTATTCTGTTGGAATAACCTGTATACGCGGATCTACCCTATACTTGGTGACATTCTTCTATTATTCTGTTGGAACATCCTGTCTGTGTGTTTTACACCGGACCTGGTTCCGTTTTTATTATAATTCTGTTGGAACATCCTGTCTGTGTGTTTTACACAGGACCTGGTTCCGTTTTTATTATTATTCTGTTGGAACATCCTGTCTGTGTGTTTTACACCGGACCTGGTTCCGTTTTTATTATTATTCTGTTGGAACATCCTGTCTGTGTGTTTTACACCGGACCTGGTTCCATTATTTATTATTCTGTCGGAATATCCTGTCTGTGTGTTTTACACCGGACCTGGTTCCATTATTTATTATTCTGTCGGAATATCCTGTCTGTGTGTTTTACACCAGACCTGGTTACATTATTTATTATTCTGTCGGAATATCCTGTCTGTGCGTTTACGCCGGACCTGGTTCCATTATTTATTATTCTGTTGGAATAACCTGTTTGTGCGGTCTATCGCATGCATGGTGATTTCTTTTGTTATTCCATTCTTTATTGTACTCAATTGGTTAAGTTTTGACTTCTATACTCCATGAAATTTGTGGAATATCCTTGATAATTACGTTTCATCCAGTATCTTTTCATGAAAATACTCTTCTAAGTATTCTTGAATTTTACTCCACAAAGCAGTATCATGTTGACAATTTGGACGTTGTTAATTCTTGGATAAATTAATTCTTGAACTTGTTTTATTGAATTCTTATATCATTGTCATCATCCTCATGTTTATAAAATGTTGAAAGTCATCTGTGGCCTGTAGTGCATAGATGGACTTGGTATGATTATGACCAGGGATTATTCGGTATAATCATGACCGTAATGTTACAAATGATGTGGTAAAAATCCTCATTGGCCCGTAGTGCATTGATGGATAGTTGTTGGCATGATCATGACCATTAATGAATATACGAATATCCTTGGCCGTAGTGCAGGGGTGATTCGATGATGTGGATTATTTTATTAAGCTGAGTCTCAGCGATCACAGTGTTGGAAAATCTTTTAAATCATAAAAGATAGTAGAGTTTATTTTCTACTTGACTCTTTTAATGGATTGCTTGTTCCGCTGCAGTTAAACTTGATGTCTATTATATTTTATCAGTTTAACATTGTTGAAGGCTAATGATAATTTATTCTGCATTATCTTAGTCATGATATTTCTTACTGGGCTAGTTGAGCTCACCATTTCTTTCACTGTTCTCTTCAGGAAATGAGAACGTAGCTAGGGCAAGTCGGGAAACGGAGTGATGGTCCGAATGATAGTATTAGTTAGTAGTCCTCACTATTCTATGTAATGGTGTGTTAATAAATGTAATGAGGACTCCTTTTGAGTATGAATACTCTCTAGAAGATAATATTTGTATCCAAACTCACAGTTTATGTTTTGTCGTATTGTACACGACAGTTGTATTAGTAAGTTGTATTTGTATTTTGTACTATGTATCTGACGACCCAAGATGGGTGATGTATACCTAATTTTGGGGGCGTCACAGTTGGTATCAGAGCTTAGGGATATGATCCCTGGCTAAGATGTGAGAATAGAACTAGGAGGGGAGAGACGGGGATTTCCTTCGCTAGTATGACCTACCTAAGTTTATTTGCATGGTATTTAATTGGTCGGTCATAATATAAGGATAATATATGACATATCAATTAACTTTTATTTTGTGGCAGTATCTGAAAATGGCATCTGAGAATGTTGAGAATAGCAATGGAGCACAGACGATTATTGATTCACCACATATCAATAATCAGGATAATGTTCATCAGGAAGGTGACAATCCTCATGCAAACAACAACACTGACCAGATGATGAATGATGGAATGTTCAGAGGTTTTATGCAATTCATACAACAACAGGTGAAAGCGGCTCCTGTCCACAACGTAGGTGGAAATACTGGAAACTCTCAGGCGGTCACCGCTAAACAGTTTAAGGAGCTGGGACCATCGGAGTTTAAGGGAGAACCCAAACCACTTGTAGCTGAAACATGGATAAAGCAAATCACCAAGATATTTGATGTCTTGGGTTGCTCCGAGGAGCAAAAGGTTCCCTTTGCCGCCTTTATGTTGCGAGGAGAGGCAGATTACTGGTGGGAATCGATAAAGCGTACTCAACCTGCCGCACTGAAGATGTCTTGGGAGAAGTTCCAAGAGCTGTTTAACGACAAATACTTTCCCGAGAGTATTCGTCACTGAAGGAGGTGGAGTTCATCAAATTGGAGTAGAATAATATGACCGTGTCGCAGTACGAGGCAAAATTTGCGGAGTTATCCCGGTTTGCGTCCCACCTGGTGGATAATGAAGAAAGAATGACGCGGATGTTTTTAAGAGGTTTGAAGCCGGAGATACGTCAACATCTTGTTTCTCATAAATTGTGTTTGTATTCAGATGTTGTAAATAGGGCTCAGTTAGTGGAGCGCGATAACGAGACAACGCAACCAAAAGAGAGCAGCCGACAAAATGATAATACTAGTGAAAGCAGTCATCGAAGCGGTGACAACAAGCGTGGAGGGAATCAACATGCCAGAAATGGTAACCACTTCGGTGGTAATCAGGGCCAAAATAATAAGAATGGGCATTTCAAGAAGAGGAGATTCAACAATGATGAAAAATCGTCAGCACCAGCACCTGTCGTTAAGGAAGGAGAACGACCACCTATCATATATTTCAAATGCGGAGGGGAGGGGCACATCAGTCTAAACTGCGCGATGCCGTCCAAAGCATGTTATAATTGTGGAAGAGAAGGTCATTTAGCCCGATTTTGTCGTTTACCGAAGACAAATTCAGCTAGGATGGAGGCACCAAAAGCCGTCCCAGAAAATTCAAAACTGGTTGTGTAAGGGAGAGCGTTTGTTGTGAACTCCCAGAAAGCAAGGAACCCGAATGAGGTCATCACGGGTAAGCTTATCATAAACTCTAACGAAGTCTATACTTTATTTGATACCGGTTCTACCCATTCTTTTATTTCTCCTACTTGCGCTCATCGATTAAATTTGATTCCGGAGAAATTAGACTTTGACTTAGCAGTTGAAACTCCATTGGGAGAAACCTTCATTACATCCACGGTTTATAAGTCTTGTTTGGTTCAAGTTGGTACCCACACATTACCTGTCGATCTTATTTCATTAAAAATACTTACATTTGACGTGATTCTAGGGATTGATTGGTTAACTACTCATCATGTAAAAATTGATTGTTTTCGTAAGGTTGTTAGCTTTCATATTCCTAATCGACCTATTATGCGAATTCAAGCAACCAAACCATTAAAATCAATCGCTGTTATCTCAAGCCATAAAGCTATTCGTTTATTGAAAAACGGATGTCAAGCTTTCTTAGCTCATGTCACAGATCTAAACAAAAATACATCAGCTTTGAATGATACTTTTGTTGTTAATAAATTTCCTGACGTATTTCTCGAAGAACTTCCTGGCCTACCTCCAGAGCGTGAAATTGAATTTTGTATCGACCTTGAACCCGGTACAAAACCCATTTCCAAAGCCCCATATCGAATGGCTCCTATTGAACTTCAGGAGTTAAAGACCCAACTGCAGGAATTGTTAGACATTGGTTTTATTCGTCCTAGTACTTCTCTTTGGGGTGCTCCTGTTCTGTTCGTGAAGAAGAAAGATGGGAGTATGCGACTTTGTATTGATTATCGGGAGTTGAATCATGTCACCATCAAAAATAGGTACCCATTGCCACGTATTGATGACCTGTTTGACCAGTTGCAAGGAGCACAATTCTTTTCAAAGATCGATCTTCGTTTTGGATATCATCAGCTGAAGGTTAGAACTGAGGATATTCCAAAGACGGCTTTCAGAACTCGGTATGGGCATTATGAATTCTTAGTTATGTCTTTTGGATTGACTAATGCTCCTGCTGCCTTCATGGATATGATGAACAGGGTATTTAAGGAATATTTGGATCACTTTGTGGTCGTCTTTATCGATGACATCCTTGTTTATTCCAAAAGCCGTGAAGATCATGAGCAACACTTGAGGCTGGTACTCCAAAAGCTTCGTGAATACAAACTTTATGCCAAGTTGAAGAAATGCGAGTTCTGGCTGGAAGAGGTAGCATTCCTTGGGCACGTAATATCAAGTCGTGGAATATCTGTTGACCCGGCAAAGATTGAAGCTATTCAAAGCTGGGAGCAACCTAAATCAGTAACCGAAGTACGTAGCTTTCTCGGTCTAGCTGGTTATTATCAGAGATTCGTGGAAGGATTTTCTCGAATCGCTACTCCATTAACTCAGCTGACTCGAAAAGATACAAAGTTCGGTTGGAGCGAAGAATGTGAGCAGAGTTTTCAAGAACTCAAGAGGAGACTCATTTCAGCACCTGTTCTAACAATACCATCTGGCTCGGAGGGATTTGTCATCTACAGTGATGCATCGAGCAAAGGGTTGGGATGCGTTCTCATGCAACATGAAAAAGTCATAGCCTATGCATCAAGACAACTCAAGGAATATGAGAGGAATTATCCTACTCATGATCTAGAGTTGGCAGCTGTTGTCTTTGCACTTTAAATTTGGAGGCATTACTTGTATGGGGAGAAGGTGGAGATTTCTACGGATCATAAAAGCCTCAAATATTTCTTCACTCAAAAGGAACTCAACATGCGACAACGACGTTGGCTTGAACTGTTGAAAGATTATGATCATACCATTCAATATCATCCTGGAAAAGCGAACGTGGTAGCTGACGCATTGAGTAGAAGATCATATGCAAGTACGAGTGCGATATTGTCAACACAAAGACCCATTTTGTGTGATTTGCAAAGGATGGAGATAGAGTTAAAGACTCCAGGGACCCATGTGATGATGGCGAATATACGAGTAGAACTGACTTTTATCGATAAAGTTAAAGCTGCTCAAGCTACAGACCTGGAGCTGATGCGTATGAGTAAGAAAGTGCAAGAAGGTGATATGCCGGAAGCAAGAATCGATGAAAAAGGAATACTTCGAGTCAACTCCAGACTTTGTGTTCTTAACGACCCTGATTTAAAGTATTAAGTCATGATGGAGGCGCACAACACACCGTTTGCAATCCATCTTAGGAGTACCAAAATGTATCATGATCTTCGTCATACATTTTGGTTGAGCAATATGAAGCGAGAGATAGCGATGTTTATCTCAAGGTGTCTAACTTGTCAACGAGTCAAGGCGGAGCATCAAGTACCAAAAGGTCCATTGCAACCACTTGAAATTCTAGAATGGAAGTGGGAGCACATTACCATGGATTTCGTTACCGGTCTTCCTAGGATTTCTCAAGGTATAGATGCAATTTGGGTCATTGTTGATAGATTGACCAAGTCTGCTCATTTCTTACCGATACGAGAAACTTATACACTTGAACGTCTTGCTCGTATGTACATAAACGAGATTGTAAGACTGCATGGTATGCCAGTATCCATAGTTTCTGACCGAGACCCAAGATTCACTTCACGATTTTGGGTTAGTTTACAAAAAGCTATGGGCACGGAGTTACAATTTAGTTCAGCATATCATCCTCAGACGGACGGACAATCAGAGAGGACTATTCAAACTCTAAAAGATCTATTAACTCTTCTGTGTCTTTGACTTCAAGGGAAGTTGGGACAAGTTCTTACCATTGGTACAGTTCATTACAACAACAGTTATGGCATGGCAAATGGATCATTCGAAGCAATGAAAGAAAAGAAATATAGTATTCTCCAATATGGGGGGTGAGGAGAAGCACGTTGAGGGACCGGAGTTGGTACGTATGACTACAGAAAATTCAAACAAACGACCGACAACGTATAAAAACCCTCACAAGAACAAAAAAAGTATGCTGATCAAATCATCAAAGAACGTGGAATATGAATTGAGTAGAATCATGTGTTCTTAGTGTTGCTCCATGGAAAGGAGTTAGAAGAGATGGAAAGAAAGGAATCCTCGATTCATCATCGGTTAATACTCCTCCTCGATAGAGTCGATCTTGGCTTATAGACTACTTTAAACCCGCCAAGTATGTCCAAAGTTCATAACCGTTTTCCACATTACCATGTTACCAAATATGTGAATAACCCAAAAACAACATTATTACCAGAAAGAAAGAAATAGCGGAAATTTGACGTATGACGTAAAATATTCTCCTGTTCAATCTTAAGATAAGAAAGAACATATTCTACGCTCCAGGTTATACCTCAAGTCAAAGTTTTGTGGAGAAACCACTTTGAGGAAATGACTTGGAAGTTAGAATCTGAAATCAACATCCTAACCTCACTATCTTCGACATACCAGTACCTAATTTCGAATTTAATTTCATAAGAAGGAAGGTTGTAAGACCCCAACTTTTATAAATAAAGAAGAATTTTCTATAAATATCATTTTTATAATTGGAGTTAATTTGATATAATGTTATAGTTGTGGGTAATATTTATAAATTTTACAAAGTACGCAAGTTGTTATATAATATTCGATTGGTCGGGGAATATTCGTTTTAACAGGGAATATTCGTACAACGACACAATCATTGGTGAACCCCACAACGGAATTATTGTCGGATTGAGAAAACGACAAAAATATTTTATTAAAAATAACGGCGGAAATTTTACCATTGTTACTGTTGAACTACTCGGTAGTAAAAGTACAGTAATACGTGTGGTTGCATAGTAGCACACAGTATTGATTATTAATGCTTATGTGAGAAATCACTCAGTTTGATTCAATTATTGTCAGTTAATAATATGAATTATTTAGCGATAATGACGTTTTGTTTTATTCGTATTATTAACGTAATAAAACAGAAACATCTTTTTATATAAAACAAAATACTTTATTAAAGTTATTCTATAAATAGAATATATTATATTTTATTTAAAAGATTTTTCTTTAAATATGGACCGTCAGATTAAAGTAATCAATCTGGACCGTTCATGGATTAGTTGCTATGCATTCTATTTTTCTATAAATAGCAGCTCATTCCTTCATTATTTCTTACGAATTCACTGAACTCTAGAGAGAGAAACTATAGAGAGAAACTATAGAGAGAGAGAAGAAGAGTATTCTGCTACTTAACTACTTCCTTATTTCAGCTCGTCTTTAAAACGGTAAGGGGTGTTATTCTTTCTTATTCATGAAGAGAACTGTTGTTATTCCATTTCTTATTATTCTGTTGGAATAACCTGTATACGCGGATCTACCCTATACTTGGTGACATTCTTCTATTATTCTGTTGGAACATCCTGTCTGTGTGTTTTACACCGGACCTGGTTCCGTTTTTATTATTATTCTGTTGGAACATCCTGTCTGTGTGTTTTACACCGGACCTGATTCTGTTTTTATTATTATTCTGTTGGAACATCATGTCTGTGTGTTTTACACCGGACCTGGTTCCGTTTTTATTATTATTCTGTTGGAACATCCTGTCTGTGTGTTTTACACCGGACCTGGTTCCATTATTTATTATTCTGTCGGAATATCTTGTCTGTGTGTTTTATACCGGACCTGGTTCCATTATTTATTATTCTATCGGAATATCCTGTCTGTGTGTTTTACACCAGACCTGGTTACATTATTTATTATTCTGTCGGAATATCCTGTCTGTGCGTTTACGCCGGACCTGGTTCCATTATTTATTATTCTGTTGGAATAACCTGTTTGTGCGGTCTATCGCATGCATGGTGATTTCTTTTGTTATTCCATTCTTTATTGTACTCAATTGGTTAAGTTTTGACTTCTATACTCCATGAAATTTGTGGAATATCCTTGATAATTGCGTTTCATCCAGTATCTTTTCATGAAAATACTCTTCTAAGTATTCTTGAATTTTACTCCACAAAGCAGTATCATGTTGACAATTTGGACGTTGTTAATTCTTGGATAAATTAATTCTTGAACTTGTTTTATTGAATTCTTATATCATTGTCATCATCCTCATGTTTATAAAATGTTGAAAGTCATCTATGGCCTGTAGTGCATAGATGGACTTGGTATGATTATGACCAGGGATTATTCGGTATAATCATGACCGTAATGTTACAAATGATGTGGTAAAAATCCTCATTGGCCCGTAGTGCATTGATGGATAGTTGTTGGCATGATCATGACCATTAATGAATATACGAATATCCTTGGCCGTAGTGCAGGGGTGATTCGATGATGTGGATTATTTTATTAAGCTGAGTCTCAGCGACAGTGTGTTGGAAAATCTTTTAAATCATAAAAGATAGTAGAGTTTATTTTCTACTTGACTCTTTTAATGGATTGCTTGTTCCGCTGCAGTTAAACTTGATGTCTATTATATTTTATCAGTTTAACATTGTTGAAGGCTAATGATAATTTATTCTGCATTATCTTAGTCATGATATTTCTTACTGGGCTAGTTGAGCTCACCATTTCTTTCACTGTTCTCTTCAGGAAATGAGAACGTAGCTAGGGCAAGTCGGGAAACGGAGTGATGGTCCGAATGATAGTATTAGTTAGTAGTCCTCACTATTCTATGTAATGGTGTGTTAATAAATGTAATGAGGACTCCTTTTGAGTATGAATACTCTCTAGAAGATAATATTTGTATCCAAACTCACAGTTTATGTTTTGTCGTATTGTACACGACAGTTGTATTAGTAAGTTGTATTTGTATTTTGTACTATGTATCTGACGACCCAATATGGGTGATGTATACCTAATTTTGGGGGCGTCACACCCTCCGTCCCATGATAAAAGTCCTTATTACTATTTTGAGTAGTCCCATGTTAAATGTCTATTTTCCTTTAATAATCAAACTTTTACACATATTTTCCTATTATACCCGTAGCATTAAATACCCATACTTTTATTATTCTAATTATCTCTCCATATTTAATGACATTATTATAAGTAATTTTATCATTTTATTCTTCTTCTTAATATGCGTGAAAAGTCCACTAGAAGGGAGGGAGTAATATAATATAATTGGAACTCATCACATTTATTGCTCAATTTTACCATAAAAAATTAATTATGATAAGTAAAGATGGTTGACCATATATAATTCATTCGGTGGACTACTAAAAATATCTCCATTTGACCGGCCTCAAAAAAAATACAAAAGACGGGTGATTTAATTCCAACTTCCGTGCGTGTTAATTTTTCAGAAACTCCCAAAAACAAAAAATGGAATAAACCTGTCCATATCTTCAAATTAAGTGTGTATATATATATATATATATATATATATATATATTTATATATATATATATATATATATATATATATATATATATATATATATACGGTCCGTCTCTAACCTTAAAGAGCGAACCAAAGACGACCGTCGTATTTGGTGTCTATGGCGACGATTCGATCCGTCGCCATAGCCATGTAGTCTTTGGCGAGGGTCGAACCGTCGCCATAGATATCCAAGACGGCGGTTCGTCTTTAGTTCGCTTTTTAAAGTTTGCTTTAGAGACTCACCGTAATATATATATATATATATATATATATATATATATATATATATATTATATATATATATATATATATATATATATATTCCTCGTTCATTAACATGTTTAAACGTTCAAATGAAGCTTAATATTCCAACTTCTCCCCAAATATTACAGCAGGTTCATTGTTAGTGCGGGCGGGCAGGCATTAACTAGTGATCTTGTTGGATGAAAAAAATATATAAGATGGAATAATTACTACTGCACAGCTTGATGATCAGTAACTAAAACAGTTCTATAATTAAATACTACTACTAATTACTAACTAGTTGTTAACGCCAAGATCTTCTCCCACGTCCCAATCACGTAAGACGCTCTGATCCTGTACAGTTCAACAAGTCAACACCAAAAGCTTGACGGCCTGACCGTCGGGGGATAGCTCCGGCGTGAGAGTCAGTACAGGCGATCACAAGGTTAACAATGGAGGAAAAATGATGAATAGTGTCTGAGTGTGTATCAAAATGATAATGTTGTGTGTAGTGTTATGTTACCTCTTTTCCTTTTGTTATCTTTTCCCCATACGTTCCCCAGACCCGGTTTACTGTGCCACCCACTACCTCCTGACACCTCCTCCCATCTCCGGTCCTCTCAGCCGAAAGTGTGTAGCTTATTTTCCTACCTGCTACCACTGTTATCTCCCGCCGGCAATCGGAGTCCCATCCTCATTAATGCCATGCAGACAGGTGGCAGACGTAACAGTCAACTACTGCTTTTGTGATGATTATCGGTCAAAGATAAGATAAGTAATACCTTACGTAATGGATCAACCCGTGACTAAGCCCAATATTATAGTCAAGTAGCGAGGCCCAAGTTGTTTGACCCAATATGGTAAAGGTGATATAATTCAGAAGACAAGCCCATCCGGCCTGACCTAGTAGGAAAAGTATTCTGGCCCAACATTGCCCCCCAGTCTTTTATTAAACAGGATGTTTAGTGGAAGACTGACTGTAAATAGCGCGAGTCCACAGGACGAAAGGGCCCATTAAGCGCCGGCCCACCTTGGATAACCCACCAAAGCCAAAATCGGACGTTACCCTTTCCTCTCCCACATCATTATCCCCAATTAATGCGCCGCCCTCGGCTCTCGTGCAAATTTTGAAAAAATCACTCGCTATAAAAGCCGCTGCCCATTCTCCTTGGAGGGTTCCCTGCTATTTCGAATTCATACGAGCATATTGTCTTTTTCTCCTCAAATTTCTTCATTTTCTCTACAAATTCTCAACAATGGCATCCCAGAACCCCGATACAAGCTCTCCCCTTCGTGTCACCCCCATCTCCACCGTGACCCCTCACTCAAATCCTGACAAAGAGGTTCCGGGCTCAAACCCCCAAATCGGTGCCGTGAGTAAGGAAGCTCCGCCCATGGAATCACTTCCCAACCCAACTGATTTTTTCCAAAACGAGGAAGACTTTCCTCATGCCAACACCCCTTCCACCGTCAATGAAGCTGAGCTCTGCAACATTAGAGCTCGCTATCAAATACCGGATACCCACATGGTACGGATAGCGGCCCCTCACGAAAGGATGTACCAGCGTCCCGACGGCTGGATCGCCGTTCCAGCAACTTTTCTGGAGAAGGGGGTGAGGTTCCCCCTTCACGCCTTCCTGATCACCCTCCTAGGGTTTGTTGGGGTGGGGTTCGCCCAATTGGTGCCGAACTCGTACATCCATATACTGGCTTACATAGCCTTCTGCTACGAGATAGGAGTTCCTCCTGCTGTGGATTCCTTCTTTACCCTCTTCTCGGTGGGGAAATCTCGGGAGAAAGGCTTCAAGGTGCTAAGTAAGATAGCCCCTAAGCCCAATGCCAGAATCGAGAAGCGGTCTCTAATGGACACTCCTTCGAGCAACCGAGGATGGCATAATAAATGGTTCTTCGTCAACGGGCCCGAAATCTCCTCTGTCCCTGACTGGACCACTTCTGATCGCGTCTCTGCAGACTTCGGAGATATATCCGAGGAGCGTATAAGAGAAATGACGCGCATCATAGAGAAGATACCCCAGAAGGAGTGGAGCTTCGGCCTCTTGGGCAAACAAGCCTGGTTGTATGACCACAAGTTGTCTCTCATTAAGCCGACTTCGATCGATCGAAAGGACTTGGATAGGTACCTTTCTGGCAAGCCTTCATCCCCTTCCACCGAAGTTCCTCAAGAAGAGTTTCCAGCCTTGGAGGCCCAGGATGCAGAAGTCTTCCGCAGATCAGAGCCTGCTGAGGAGCCTAGCCGACCTCGACAGAAGAAGAGGGCGGTTCGGAAAGTCCGGTCAAATCCTCAAGGAACTCAATCAACTTCTACAGCGAGTTTGATTGACTTGCCTGCGTCCGAGCGAATGCAAGCTCTCCGGATTAAGAAGAGGAAGACCAACGTAACTCCTCTGTCTGCCGATGAGCTTCGAGTTCCTCGTCCTGCTGCAGTTGAGCCTCCCCCCATCATTCCCGTGGAGATCCACGTTTCAGAAGATGAGCTCGAAAACCTGAACGAGTCTCCTCTTCTGTCTCGTAAAAGGAAGCAGCCTTCCGAGGATCAACCAGCACCGCCCTCCGAACCATCAGTGCCTTCTCCGCCGAGACCCTCTTCCTCCGCCTCCCGGCGAGAAGCTACATCTTCTCCTACTGTATGGCCGGATTTTAACGAGAACTTTCCCTTTCAGCTGTTCGACTCCTTTGTTCGGGAGACCGATGACCATCGGTTCGGAAACAGCTCGATCAGGGATCTGATCGAAGAGGGAATGAGTTACTAGGCTAAGGTGAGTTGGTTCAATTAAAATATTTAGGAATCATCTGTTTCTTCTACTAACTCATTTTAAATGTTTGCAGGCAAATGCTGTCTTCGGGAGACTTCTTCCACGATATAGAGAGTCTGAAGCCGAAGAAGATGCGGCCAGGCGAGAGATGGCTACTATGACTTCTACTCTGGAGAGGGAGAGAAGGGCTCATGGTATCACTATCTTCAATAAAGAGTGCCTTCAGAAGGACTTAAATAAGTTGAAAGAATAGCTGGAGACATCCGAGGCCACCCACCAGCTGACCGTTACTACGAACATAGACCTGGTTCGTCGGAATGAGGTTCTTGTTGGGAAGAACGAGACGATGGTGAAGACCAATAAGAGCTTGGCTATACAAGTACACGACCTTGAGGCCAGGGATCTGAGACATCTGAAGGAGCGGGCAAAACTCGAAGAGGAGCTCCGCGAACTTCAGGCTCTGAGAGACTTGGGTCCTCCTCTAACCGGAGATCTTCGGAGGGAAATTCAACAAGAATACCGGGAGTCTGCCGAGTTGAACGAGGAGGTCATCCAAATGTTCTCGGATGGGTATGACGAATGCCGAAGCAAAGACAAGGCAAGACTCGTCGCTGCCAAGGTTGACCCGACCATCCTGGACTCTTCGGAAGGCGAAGCCGACCCGTAAAGATGATTCTCTTTTCCCTTAGCTGTTAGGATTTCTGTAAAGCCTCTATTTTGTAAACAACATTATGTAAATAAAATATCAGCATTATTCTTTATGACTTCGGTGTATTTACTGTTTACCAACACTTCAAGCTCCTTTGCGGATTTAACTTAAACTGTTAATTAACAACTAGGCAAGTCGTATAACAGATAAGATGAAATCAAAGAACGGGGTATTCCGAACTCAACACTTAGAAAAATTTATGCAATAATAACAAAGTAAAAGAATACTTATTCGTTACCAAAGTGTGAGGTATATGCCGTGATGGGCCGGACGAAGTCTGAATGACGACGCTTGCCTACCCCGAAGGGCCTGACAAGGTCTTTAGGATCGCCTGCCGATGAGGCTACCATCGAATGGTCAGCGAGTCCACCCAAACCTCCTTACACCGATGACGTTCGCCTACCACGAAGGGCCTGACGAAGCCATAAGGACCACCTGCCGATGAGGCTACCATCAAATGGTCAGCGAGTCCACCCAAACCTCCTTACACCGATGACGTTCGCCTACCACGAAGGGCCTGACGAAGCCATAAGGACCACCTGCCGATGAGGCTACCATCGAATGGTCAGCGAGTCCACCCAAACCTCCTTATACCGATGACGTTCGCCTACCACGAAGGGCCTGACGAAGCCATAAGGACCACCTGCCGATGAGGCTACCATCGAATGGTCAGCGAGTCCACCCAAACCTCCTTACACCGATGACGTTCGCCTACCACGAAGGGCCTGACGAAGCCATAAGGACCACCTGCCGATGAGGCTACCATCGAATAGTCAGCGAGTCCACCCAAACCTCCTTACACCGATGACGTTCGCCTACCACGAAGGGCCTGACGAAGCCATAAGGACCAGCTGCCGATGAGGCTACCATCGAATGGTCAGCGAGTCCACCCAAACCTCCTTACACCGATGACGTTCGCCTACCACGAAGGGATAAGGACCACCGGCCGATGAGGCTACCATCGAATGGTCAACGAGTCCACCCAAACCTCCTTACTCTACTGTGACCTTAGGATAAATGTGAAGATCAGTTGTGAAAAAAGTGACTTTTTATTGATGATGAACGGTTATGTACAGACTCCCAGTGGACTGACTTAGTTTCTATTGAAAGTACTTTCGGAGCCTGCCTGCGTGCCACGTGTTCTTAATTTCAGATCCATCCATAGCTTTCAGTCGATACGTCCCGGGCTTTGGTACTTCGGCCACTTCATACGGTCCTTCCCAGTTCGGCATCAACTTCCCGGTGTTCTGAGGCGTAGATGCTTCGGCCTCTCTGAGAACGAGGTCTCCCACCTCAAATCTTCGGAGCTTTACCCCTTTGTTGTAATGCTTGGCAACTCTCCTTTGGTAGGCTGCAAGTTTAATCAAAGCCACTTCTCTGACTTCTTCCAACAGGTCCAAGTTGGCCTTTAGTCCTTCGTCATTGTAGATTTCCCTGAACTGACTAACTCGAAGACTTGGAGATCCGATCTCAACTGGGACCAGGGCATCAGTGCCGTAGGCCAGTCTGAAAGGCGAGTCTCCTGTTGTTGTCCTCGGTGTAGTCCTGTAAGCCCACAATACGCTGAACAGCTCCTCCGGCCATCTTCCTTTGGCTTCGTCCAATCTGCGCTTGATCCCATTTAGAAGTGTTCTGTTAGTCACCTCGACCTGCCCATTTGACTGTGGATGAGCCACTGAAGTCTTCCTGTGCTGGACTCCCAGTTCCTTCAAAAAGCCTTCAAATTTTGATCCCACAAACTGGCGTCCGTTGTCTGATATCACCACTTGAGGGATCCCGAAGCGAAACACTACGGATTCTTTCATAAATTTCAGACACTCCTGTTCCGTTATCAACCGAAGTGGTTTCGCCTCGACCCATTTGGTCATATAATCGATGGCGACGATGACGAAACTAACCTGCCCTTTAGCCTTCGGTAACGGACCCAATATATCAACCCCCCAGACAGCGAAGGGTATAGGAGATAGAATCGAATATAGCTCTTCCGGTGGCTGATGTGGGATCGGACTGTTGAGCTGGCACTTCTCGCATTTCTTGACGTATTCAGTTGCTTCCTTGAAGATCGTTGGCCAGTAGTATCCTTGCCGGAGAACTTTGTATGCCAGCGACTTGGCAGCCATATGGTCGCCGCAGATGCCCTCGTGAACCTCCCGAAGAGCATAATCAGCTTCAGATGGATTCAAACACTTTAGCAGCGGAGACGAGAAGGCCCTTCGGAATAGATCCCCATCTATCAGAACGAAATTAGCACTCTTGTACTTGATTTTCTTGGCTAGCATCTGATCTGAAGGTAGAACGCCGTCTGCTAAATATTCCAGGTATGGGGTCAGCCAACAGTTGGTTCGATCAACACACATTACCGATTCATGATGAACACTAGGATGTTGCAGAATTTCTAAGTATACTGATCCATCAAAAACGTTAACATCCGTAGTGGCTAATTTGGAGAGTGCATCGGCGATGGAATTGCCATCACGTTCGACCCCCTGGAATTCGTAGAACTGGAAATACTGAAGCCGTTCTTTCAATTCCGCCAAGTACTTAATCATTCGATGACCTCGGGCTTCATATTCCCCGGAGACTTGTTTAACGACTAACTGAGAGTCGCTAAAGATAACTATTCTTTGCACTTCAAGACTCTTAGCTAGTCGTAAACCTGCCAACACTGCTTCGTACTCTGCCTCGTTGTTCGTTGCTTTAAACTGAAATCTGATGGCCTGTTGCACCTTGAATCCCTCCGGACTAGTCAGAATAATCCCTGCTCCGCTGACGTCTACGGTAGAGGACCCATCTGCATACAGCGTCCACGAACCCTATTTCTACTGAAGAGCCGCCACTATGCTGTCAGATCCTCCAGCTTCTGCTACATCCTCATCAGCTTCAGAAAACGAACACTCGACCACAAAATCAGCCAAGGCCTGCCCCTTGATGGCAGTTCGAGGATGATATTCAACGAAGAACTGAGATAGCTCCATCGTCCACGCAGCTAATCTCCCCGATACCTCAGGTTTGCCCATAATTTTCTTCAACGGCTGATCTGTGTATATTATTACCAATCTACCCTGGAAGTATTGCCTAAGCTTTCTACTAGCAGTTATTAAAGCAAAAGCAAACTTTTCAATATTTGGGTACCTTGTTTCGGCATCCCGAAGGACATGGCTTACATAATAAACCGGGTGCTGCTTACCCCCAACCTCGCGCACCAAAACTGCTCCTACTGCCAACGAACTAGCTGCTAAGTACAAATATAAGGGCTCAGCAGGAGCGGGCTTCACCAACAGAGGCGCCGAAGATAAGTAGGACTTGATGCTCTGGAAGGCGTCTTCGCATTCCGAAGTCCATTGGAACGTCTTGGCATTCTTCGGCCCTTTCAACGTGTCAAAAAATGGCAAACACCTTTCTGCCGATTTGGACATAAACCTCCTCAAAGCTGCAATCCTTCCAGTCAGACGCTGAACGTCTTTAAACGACTGAGGAGTCTTCATGTCCAAAATCGCTTTAATCTTTTCTGGATTGGCTTCAATTCCCCTCTGACTAACCAGGTAACCCAGAAATTTGCCAGCCCCTAATCCGAAGGTGCACTTGGTAGGATTCAGTCGCAAATTGTGGTGACGGACTGTCTGAAAGCATTCCTCCAGGTCATCCAGATGTTTGTGCACCAATATGCTTTTAACGATCATGTCATCCACATATACCTCCATATTTTTGCCCAACTGACGCCTGAAGACAAAGTTCATCATCCTCTGGTAAGTGGCTCCGGCGTTGATGAGGCCGAAGGTCATTTTCTTGTAGGCGTATACCGACCGATGCGTAATAAATGCCGTCTTCGGTATATCCTCTTTACACATGGAGATTTGATGATAACCAGAGAATGCATCCATGAAGCTTAACAAGGCATACCCCGAAGTTGCATCGATGAGCTGGTCAATATGGGGTAATGGATAGAAGTCTTTCGGACAAGCTTTATTCAGATCTGTGTAGTCAATGCAGACCCGCCATTTCCCGTTCTGCTTCTGAACCAGTACCACGTTTGCCATCCATTGCGGATAATCGATCTCGAAGATGAAGTCAGCAGCCAGCAGCTTCGCAATCTCTTCATCGATGATCCTCTGGCGCTCGGGCGCGAAGATCCTCCTCTTTTGCCGAACCGGCTTCTTCGACGGATCTACCTCTAGCCGATGCTCAGCAATATCCCTGCTCACTCCCGGCATGTCCTGAGGCTCCCAGGCGAAGATGTCAACATAGCACTGTAGGAGTTCAATGAGGTTCTTTCTGAGAGGTTCTGGTAGACCTGAACCTATTTTCACTGTCTTGTTAGCTTTGCCCGGGATGAGTTCAATCTCCTCTGTCTCTTCGGCTGGCACGACCAATGGTTCTGAGCTGCTTTCCGTGAAAGGCTCAATCTCTATCGCCATGGCCTGTTTTTGCTTCGATACTCCTACTCCCGAAGTGATCACGGCATTTCTATAACACCTTCTGGCCAGATCCAGATCTCCTTTTACCTCCCCAACACCATGAGCCGTAGGAAATTTGATTTTGAAATGAGGGATAGACGTTATAGCTTGTAAAGCAATCAAAGTGGGTCTCCCCAAAATAGCATTATAAGCAGAATCTACATTCACTATGTAAAATTTGCAAGTGATTTCTACCTGTTGGGGGGCTGTTCGAAGATAACTGGCAGCTCAATGGTTCCAGCCACTTTGACCGGATCGTTACTGAAGCCGTATAAAGGGGCCTCCTGCCGATCTCCATCTTCTGCCCATCAAGATGCATCCTCTGATAAGCATGAGCATAATAGGATATCACAGAAGACCCGTTGTCGATCATCATGCGTTTCATGTACCGAACCCACTTGTGCTGTCACGACCAATGATCCCTCATGTGGTTCGATGGTTTCCGAAGGGTAATCCTCCTTGGTAAAGGAAATTACATTACCCGGGAAGGGTCTGTCAGGCTTCGGGTGAGTACCCGCCACCGCATTACCGAATCAGATAGCCTCGGCGCTTCTTCCCAACAAGCTTACCTGAAGTGCCCCAGTGATGACATCAATTACTTGCCTTGGGCTGTTCGGGAGCAGGGAACACTGGTTGAATTGGTTGGGCTGCCTGAACGGGTCCTTGATTCTGCTGCCGGCTCGCTCGGGCGGCCACATAATGAACTAACGCCCCGTCCTGCACCTTCCTCTCGATAAAATCTTTCAGGCTCGCACAGTCGTTCGTATCGTGACCCGAGGCTTGATGATAGTCACAATACTTGCGAGAATTCCCTTTCCGGGCTTAAAGTTATCTCGAGGTGGCTCGAAAATAGGTTGATTCTTGATCTGCTCCAAGATAACAGCTTGCCGGCGTTGAGCGCGGTATATGTCCTGTTTACTCTCTGAGAGGGGCGGACAAGCGTTCTCCACCTTGCCTCCAATTATTACTGTATTTCTTTGATTTGCCGTCGCGACGGCCTCTATCTCCTTCATTTCTACCCTGGTCACCCTCTGCTCTGTCCTGATCTGTCTCTTTAAATCGCTCTGAAGAGGAACGTTTGAGGCTATTCATGGCCTCTTCTACCACAATATAGCCTTCTGCTTTGTCGAAGGCTTCGGCGAGACTCTTCGGGTGGTGAAACATCAACTTCTTCACCAACTTTTCCGATTTGACCAGATCTAATCCGTTCTGAAACAGTCCCACAGCCTGTAGATCGTTCAGCTCTGTTACTTGGCCGACTGCTTCACGGAATCGCTTCACATATTGGCCCAAAGACTCATTTAAGAACTGCCGAACTTGAGCCAATGATCCAGTTGGTTTCCCTCTTCTTCTGTTGCTCCCGAAGCGGGCGTGGAACTGACTGCACATATCCGCCCAGGATGAGATCGAATCTGAAGGCAAAGTCCCCATCCACTGTCTGGCATCCTTTCGGAGTGTCGTGACAAAAGTATGACACTTAGCAGCATCGCTAAAGTCATAATAATCCATCAGTCGGTCGAACGCCTGACTGTGGTCGTAAGGATCCCCCGATCCGTCATAGCTTTCAATGTGAGGCAACCTCTTGGTGGGGTCAGCCTTTTCTCTCAGAATCTCCGCGGAAAAAGGGGATGCCTTCTTTCCCGAAGTCTCCTTCACTTTCTGCACCTCGGCAAGCTGCCTCCGAAGCTCCTTCACTTCCTTCACTAGATAATCCACGCCCTCGGGTTGGGACGATGCTTCTTTTTTCGGTGACCCTTCCCTCTTCTGGGCGGACCGGTGCTTTACAATAGAATCCCTAACTTTCGAGGGGGTTTTCTGAGGATGACGGTCCCCAGAGCGTCGTGCCCTCGGTGGACTTTCGGGTGTATGGCCTCTCGATCTGCTTCGTCTCGGTGTCCGGCTGCTGCGGTGGGAGTGCGCAACAACGAGCGCCCCCTTAGTATTCTCCGGAGTATGTTCTCTGGATCGACCTCTTCGTTCGCTTCGACTCAGCTCCTTATAACCGACAGGGAGATGTGTCCTCTTCGATCTTTGAGGAGTAGGGCTCCTAGATCTTCTTCTTTCCCGAGGTCGATCCTGATTTTCACGCTCGGAACGAGCAGGCTCCTTTCCGCTCCGATGCCCCCGTTCTTCAGACTGGACATAGCTGGAGGCTTCGTCTCTTAATTCTGCCATTCGGGTCATCTGCTCAGCTATATCCCGTCGTTGCTTCACAAGCGCCTCCATTGCCCTATCAGCTTCATCAGCCATCTTAGCCAAGCGGGCAGCCTTTTCGTCCTGGTTGTCCCGGTATCGAGCGCTAGGCGAGGCGCCTTCTACTCGTTTCCGGCCATGACCGGCCCCTTTCTCTGCTGTAAAAATTAGATGCCGTTTGGCTTTGTTCACAGCTCTTGGACGAGAATCTCTATGCGATCGTTTGGACGCCGTGCTGGCATGAACACTTAATGCAGGCCCCAAACGGTCCTTCACAGATACTCGCGGTACCGATTCACTGGCAGCCCTCGGCTGCCCCTCAGGTGTAGGTGTTCTACTCTTCCCCATAAAATTCGACGTAGAACGACCACAATGTGTGATTGAAAAATACTCAGGACACTAGAAAAGCCTCCTTCTAGCGCCAATGTTAACGCCAAGATCTTCTCCCACGTCCCAATCACGTAAGACGCTCTGATCCTGCACAGTTCAACAAGTCAACACCAAAAGCTTGACGGCCTGACCGTCGGGGGATAGCTCCGGCGTGAGAGTCAGTACAGGCGATCACAAGGTTAACAATGGAGGAAAAATGATGAATAGTGTCTGAGTGTGTATCAAAATGATAATGTTGTGTGTAGTGTTATGTTACCTCTTTTCCTTTTGTTATCTTTTCCCCATACGTTCCCCAGACCCGGTTTACTGTGCCACCCACTACCTCCTGACACCTCCTCCCATCTCCGGTCCTCTCAGCCGAAAGTGTGTAGCTTATTTTCCTACCTGCTACCACTGTTATCTCCCGCCGGCAATCGGAGTCCCATCCTCATTAATGCCATGCAGACAGGTGGCAGACGTAACAGTCAACTACTGCTTTTGTGATGATTATCGGTCAAAGATAAGATAAGTAATACCTTACGTAATGGATCAACCCCGTGACTAAGCCCAATATTATAGTCAAGTAGCGAGGCCCAAGTTGTTTGACCCAATATGGTAAAGGTGATATAATTCAGAAGACAAGCCCATCCGGCCTGGCCTAGTAGGAAAAGTATTCTGGCCCAACACTAGTATATGTGAAATTAACTTAATATATACTCCATAATTTATAATTCGGGAATTGGAGAGTATTAGTGAGTTGGGTGTACGTCCACATGACTTTTCTCCACCTCCTTACGTAGTACGTACGTTAATTTGGAGAGTATTACATGCATGGTGGTGGAGTTACGTTGTGAAAGAGTGGAGCATGGGCCATGGAGAGGTGAGACAGTTGTTACCGGGACAGTGTTGTATATATAGTGGGCCGGCATGCATGCATGCATGCACTCCTGAACGGTCGGACGTACGCTTTTAACTTGTTACCACCAACCGGGACGGGCGCCACCTCCACGGCCAGCCACAAGGGGTAACCCACCCGCTACTACGTACTATATATACCTCCTAGCTAGCTCCTCCGATCCGGCGGATCGTATCGATCTGAATAATGTCCTCATCGTCATCAACCTCTTCATTTCCAGAATCAATTAAATTGCGATATATGACGTGTTCAATAAATAATTATTATATTGATATCAATTTTTCTTGAAGAAATTATTAATTATCAGATGAAAACAAAATAGTTATAAGATTTAAAATAAATAAAAAACCAAAAAGGATGCATCTCCAGCTCACCCGTTCATCGTCATCGCCTTCAGTAGTGGCTATAAGATCTGAACTCCACTAACAAGTAGTGTAACTAAGAAGAGTACAGATAAATTTGATGAATTAAAGGAAGATTTAGAGTAGTGAGGGAAGCAACAGACATAGAGGGAGAAGATAATATATAGAGAGTTCTAGAGACATATATAATAGAGAGATCAGAAATAGAAATTGCAATTCATATTCCATATATCTTTAGGAAAAAATATCAATTTCATTCATCTTTAGGGTTTTGATTTGGGATGAGAGACGAAATTTAAGTTCTGAAATTGGAAACAATTTAGTTGGGGAGTTTGGAGAAGAAAAAAGAGGAATTGAATGTGAGAGAGAGTTTGATGGTAAAGATGATGTTGGGGGATATATAGTTGGATTTTTTTTTAATTTGTTTGTAGGAGAAGCTATATATGTCATCCACGTCATCAAAACAAGCTGAACAAGTCTATCCATATCTGTTGGACAACACAGCTAGCTATACCAGCTAGCTATGCTTAATTCACGTACGGAATTATTTCCATATTTATCTGCAACTCTCTATAGTTAGGATATACTCTATTTTTATTCTAATTGATCTTGTAAAAGGCTGTATACATGTATATTATACATCACAAAACAAACAAACAGTAATGAAATAATTATGCTCTTTATTCAAAACAATATTCAGAATCTATATGGTATATTATCTCTCACGAGAAAGTAGAAACCCAATTAATTCCTCTCCTATAACTGCTCAAGAATCTACTGTCGCAACACTTAATGTGTCTGCCTCGGCTTCTCTTGATTCAAACGCGACATTGATCGCCATTGCTAACACCCAACTTCCTCTCAAACTTACACCTATGAACTACCCAACATGGCTGGCTTGCTCAGTTTGATTCTCTCTTGATTGGCTATGACTTAATCGGATATATCGATGGTTAATAGCACAGTACAGCAACAAGAAGTTTTTGGAAGCGCCATGATCAGCACGGCCTGTTACATGCCATTCTTATTTCAGTCTCTAGCTGTCTCAATTGCAACCCTTCCTTATTGCATTCACCAAATCCTCCAAACAAAGAAGCATGGGACAAACTCAAGGGACTATACGAGAACCGATCTCGCTCACGAGTTATGAGTCTCAAGGAACGACTCACCCGACCCGGCCCGTGATGGTAAAGTTATCTCTGATGAGTTAGCAGCCCGCCCTCATCGATGTTCCACTTCTCAATGATGATGTCGTTATATATATATTCATATCCTCAATGGTGTTGGTGATGACTTCAAAGAAATTACTGCTGGAATTAATTCGTGCTAGGGAAAATCACATCTCTCTATGATAAACTGATTGACTTTGAAGCCTACCTCAAACGTCGTCAAGAAGCCCGACATGAACCATTAGTACTTTCTGCTCGTACAACTTACTTACGGAGAATCATTTCCCTTCTAAGGCCAACCGTGGTGGATCTCATGGTTGTTCTTCAAATTACAGATCTGTTGGGATATTTCACATGAATCCCACATCGGATAAATTCAAGAGTTTAGATGGGTTAATAAGTATGGTAGAGCCTCAACCTAATAGGTTAACCTTTTAGGTAAGGAGGTGGTCCAACATACTTATTGGGCCCTTCTACACAGGTGTGCGCTGCTATGTGATGAATTGATGTGGGATGGATCGTACAATTCCGCTACAAGATCTAATTAATGCAAATCAAAGCCATCAACACAATCCAAATCGCTTCCAACATGCATCATGCCAATCAAAGGACTCCATTCAATCCAAATCGCAGGAAGGTCGTGGATACAAAGGATTTTGCCAACTATATATATGTGATATACAGGGCCACGCTGTTAATCGATGTCCTCGGGCTCGTCATTTTACTACTCCCGCACCAACCGCCCATGCACTACACCGCCACTGGATATTCTCTCACTCAAACTTGGCTTGTCGATTCCGCCGTACGTAACTTCTAATTATTAAAAATTTTTTTGGCTCGTATGTTAAATTTTTTTTAAAAAAATAATAGTTCAAAGTTTTTTTTAAAGTCAATCTTTAA
The DNA here is from genome assembly GCA_016801055.1 of Panax notoginseng. Taxonomy (NCBI): domain Eukaryota; kingdom Viridiplantae; phylum Streptophyta; class Magnoliopsida; order Apiales; family Araliaceae; genus Panax; species Panax notoginseng. The sequence goes on along the minus strand of CM029023.1, from coordinate 101,733,303 downwards.
TTAATATTTTTACTTTTAACTTATTTACGACTGCACATGCATATATAACAGTTAATAGAAGTTTACTTGTTATTTATATTTAAAAGTAGGAGTATCTAATAATAAATTAAAGGATGATGAGGTCTTAACCTAATTATTTTAAGATATGTTGGGAAGCTAAACCAAATTCTTGGTTTTCTACATTCATGGATTAATTTGGTTATTTGAATATCTCTAAACAAATGATAAAGCATTTAATATTTTGTATTGGATATACTAGAGTTTTATTCTTCTATGCTAAGTATTCTAGAATGCTCTTGTAATCCTATAAATACCAATGGTTGTAATCACTTTTATAAACAAGAGAGAAATAGTAAGAACAAAAATTCATTTTATATAATCAGTTTTCTCCTTCTTTTAGGCTACAAATTGGTATCAGAGCTTGGTAAATTGCTAAGTTCATTCTCCCAATCAAAGTGATAACATCAAAAGTCTGACGCAAGCAGCAGATGAAGTACTAAAGTAAAGCAAGTAATTTTCTAGTACTGCAATACACTTTGGCAGTCAAAGAGCCACGTGACAGCAGCTTCAGGGTGACCATATCACAAACAAGTTTTGTTATTCATATAAGTGGCGGGTCCTACGAATCTGAGGTACCATCCCCAAGCAGATTTTATTTCTTGTCACAAGTAAAAAGGCAGAGCAGCAAAGCAGATTCGCAGCAGAGAATAAAAGGAGCAGTAACGTTGCGGAATCATCCGTCCTTCAATTTCTTCAAAATCAAGAAGAAGCTGAGTGGAGATTAAGATCAGAAATTGCAGATCGGAACTGGGCAGAGAAGAAAAAGCAAGCTGCGGAACTTTAAAAAATGGCAAATTCCAACAACATGACTTCACTTATTCCTCGATTTGGTGGAGAAAATTATGATTATTGGAGAGACAATATGATGTTATTGCTCAAGTCAATGGATCTATGGAATATTGTGGATGAAGGATATGAAGATACAGAAAACGAAGATGCTTTGACACAAGCACAGAAAAATAATTTGAAGGAAAATCGAAAGAAGGACAGCAAGGCGCGTTTCCAAATTTATCAAACAATTGAGATGTCGGTGTATGAAAGAGTTGCTAAAGCTAAAAGTTCAAAGGAAGTCTGGGAGATTATTCAAATTACATACAAAGGTGTGGAAAAGGTAAAAAAGGTACGCCTCCAAACCTTAAGAACAGAATTTGAAAAATTAGAAATGAAGGAGAATGAAAGTATTTCAGATTATTTTACAAGAGTTAATTCAGTTGTGAATCAAATGGCATCCAATGGTGAAGTTTTAGATGATGAGAAAGTTGTTGCAAAAATTCTTCGCAGTTTACCACCAAAATTTGATTATGTAGTGGTAGCTATTGAAGAATCAAAAGATCTATCATCTCTTACTATTCAAGATTTGCAAGGGACCTTGAAGGCTCATGAAGTAAGGATAAATCAAAGAAATCCTTCTCCTCTTCCTGATCAAGCTTTTAAATCCCAAGTTTCATTTACGGGAGGCCGTGGTTTTCACTATGGTCGTGGTCGTGGAGGTAATGGCAACTTCAGAGGTAAAGACTTTCATTTTCAAGGCAGAGGAAGAGGTTATGTAAACAAAAATGATTCAAATGAAGGTGGAGAAAATCTAAACAAAAACTTCCAAAGAGGAAGAGGTCGTGGTTATCAAAGAGGTCGTGGTTATCAAAGAGGAAGAGGTCGTGGCTATTTTGAATGTTATCATTGTCATAAACCCGGTCATACATATAAAGAATGTCGTTTTAGAACGGATGGAACACAAAATGAGACCGGATTGATGCATGAAAACAAAGCTGATGAAAAATATGTGCAGGATGCGCTGTTGCTGGCATTTCAAGGTGATGATAAGGACGATGTTTGGTATTTAGACAGTGGTGCAAGCAAACATATGACTGGAAACAAGAACTTATTTTCAGACTTGGTTGAATCTAACCATGGACAGGTAAAAATTGGAGATGACAGAGCTTACAAAATTCAAGGTGTTGGTGAAGTTATTTTTCAAACAAAATCTGGAAAAGTGGAGAAGATGTCTGAAGTTTATTATGTTCCTGGTTTAAAGAATAATTTGCTTAGCACCGGTCACCTTTTGAAGAAGGGGTTTGATATTCATTTTCATGATAATGCTTGTTTTTTGTTGAAGAGAAATCAGTTGATAGCAACAATTGGAGTAACTTCAAATAATCTTTTTCCTATAAAACTTCAGGTTGCTAACATTTCTTATTTCACTACTATTGATAAAGGAATTTCCAAGTTGTGGCATGACAGGTATGGTCATTTAAATTATGATAGCCTAAAATTGCTAGCAACAAGGAAAATGGTTGAAGGACTTCCTCAAATTAATCAAACAAATCAAATTTGTGAAGCATGTCAACTTGGAAAACAACATAGAGATTTGTTTCCTCAAAAATCTTTGTGGAGATCAAAAAGGGTGTTGGAACTTGTTCATTCAGATTTATGTGGACCAATGCCGGTTACTTCTCATGGAGGCAACAAATATTTTATTACCTTTGTTGATGATTTCTCGAAAAAAGTTTGGGTTTATTTTCTCAAAGAAAAATCTGAATCATTTCAAGCTTTTAAGGAATTCAAAGCTGAAGCGGAAAAATTTTCTGGTTGTCAAATTAAAACAATAAGAACCGATAGAGGTCGTGAATATCTTCCAACTGAGAAGTATTGCAAAAATGATGGAATTAGGCATGAATTGACAGTAAGGCATTCACCACAACAAAATGGTGTTAGTGAAAGAAAAAATCGAACCATCATGGAAGTGGCAAGATGCATGCTGAAAATGAAAAAGGTAGATAAAGAGTTTTGGGCAGAAGCTATATCCTGTGCTGTTTATTTGATTAATAGATCTCCTACAAGAAGTCTGAACAATTGCACACCTCATGAAGCATGATTTGGAGTGAAGCCAAAAGTTAGTCACCTGAGGACCTTTGGATGTATTGCTTATGCACACATTCCGGATGCATTGAGGAACAAATTGGATGATAAATCAGAAAAGTGTATTTTTATCGGCTACAGTGAAAGAAGCAGAGCTTACAAGTTGTACAATCCAGTGACACAGAAGATAGTGATTAGTCAAGATGTTCGATTTGATGAAAATTCTTCATTTAATTTAGGAGTTGATTTTCCTGAAAATTGGCCAAGTTTTTGTGATACTAATGATGATTCTCAAGATGAAAGCGAGCCTATTTCTCCAGGATACTCTTCTTGTGGAAACTCTCCTGAGTCCCCTCAAAGCACTCCTCAAAGCACTCCTCAAAGAAGAACAAAGAGCTTAAGAGAAATTTATGAGTCAACCGAGCAAATTGATTCGGATGATACTGTATTTTTTGCTTTCTTTGTAGGAGAAGATCCAATTTCTTATGATAAAGCATCAAAAGAAGAAAAGTGGAAATAAGCCATGAAAGAATAAATGAAAGCCATTGAGAAGAATGAAACGTGGGAGCTTACAAATCTGCCTCCAAACAAGATTCCTATTGGCGTAAAGTGGGTATATAAAACAAAAATGAATTCAGATGGCTCCATCAACAAAAACAAGGCAAGACTAGTTGCAAAGGGGTATAAGCAAAAGGAATGAGAAGACTTTACTGAGGTATTCACTCCAGTTTCTAGACTTGACACTGTTCGTTTGCTTATCTCACTTGCAGCTCAAAATAATTGGAGTATATTTCAAATGGATGTGAAATCTACGTTTTTGAATAGTTTTTTGGAAGAAGAAGTTTATGTTGAGCAACCACCTGGATTTTTGAAGAAGGGAGAAGAAAATAAAGTTTACAAATTGAAGAAAGCGCTTTATGGACTGAAACAATCACCAAGGGCTTGGTATAGCCGAATTAATTCATACTTAGAACATAATGGTTTTTGGAAATGTCCGTACGAGCTTACTCTCTACATCAAAGGCACATCACAAGAAAGCTTCATGGCTGTAAGTCTTTATGTTGATGATCTCATTTTTACAGGAAATAATTTGAAATTGTTGAAAGATTTTAAAGACTCTATGATGAAAGAATTTGAAATGACAGACTTGGGAAAGTTACATCATTTTCTTGGCATTGAAGTTCATCAAACCAAGAAAGGAATTTTCATTTCACAAGAAAGTTATGCAAAAGAAATTTTAAAGAAATTCAGAATAGAGAATGCAAATCCTGTATCAACTCCATGTATCACAGGGTTAAAATTAAGTAAAGAAGGTGAAGGCAAGATTGTGAATTCCACTGTGTTTCAAAGTTTGGTGGGAAATTTGATGTACTTGACTGCAACAAGACCATATATCATATTTGCAGTAAGTTTAGTAAGTAGGTTCATAGAGAAACCATACACTAATCATTGGGAGACTGCAAAAAGAATTCTGCGATATGTCAAAGGAACCATTGATTATGGTATTTTTTATCAAGCTAGTATTCCGATTAATCTTGTTGGATATACTGACAGTGACTTAGCAGGAAGCGTTGATGATAGTAAAATCACTTCAGGTTATGTTTTTAGTCTTGGAAGTGGACCAATTTCATGGTGTTCGAAGAAACAATCTGTTGTTGCTCTTTCTACAACAGAATCTGAATATATCGCTGCTTCTTTAGCAGGATGTCAAATTGTTTGGCTCCAAGGAATTTTGGAATGTCTGAAGCATTCGCAGATCTGTCCAACAACACTATTTTGTGACAATAGTTCAACCATTTCAGTAACAAAGGATCCAGTACTTCATGGAAGAACGAAACATATTCGTATTCGATTTCATTTCTTAAGAGAGTTGGTAAAAGAAGGCATTATTCAAGTTGAGTATTGCAGGACAGAACATCAGTTAGCAGATATTTTCACAAAGCCTTTAAGCAGAGAAGTTTTCAAAAGAAATGTTGCAAGTTTGGGAATAAAAAGCAAATTTGGTTTACGGGAGGCATTGTTGGGAAGCTAAACCAAATTCTTGGTTTTCTACATTCATGGATTAATTTGGTTATTTGAATATCTCTAAACAAATGATAAAACATTTAATATTTTGTATTGGATATATCAATGGTCATTAGAAATATCTATTGTTTTATTCTTCTATGCTAAGTATTCTAGAATGCTCTTGTAATCCTATAAATACCAATGGTTGTAATCACTTTTATAAACAAGAGAGAAATAGTAAGAACAAAAGTTCATTTTATATAATCAGTTTTCTCCTTTTAGACTACAAGATATCCACATCGTAGGATTTTATTTTTTAAAAACAAGTCGTCGCAACTAGCTAAATGCTCATTTGATAGAGCTATATATGTGATGTAATTGCATGTGGTGAGGTAAAACATTTTTTGAATATAAATATTTTTATAAAAAAAGTTAAATAGTAGTATCTGATTTCATAATTATAGAATTGCTTTTCAAGTTAATACTGACTATACTATTTTAATGTAACTAACTAAACGTGTATGATATGAGATTTTATTTGTTTTTAACCATTTAAATTATATTTTATACTTTTACCAAAAGTACTGTTAGAATTCATTAAAAAAGCAAAAAATTTGTATTTTTAGCTAAAAATATTTTTGAATGCAAAATCTTAAAAAAATAGCAAATATCGTAACACATTTATATTGAATTTAAAAATACTTTTAATTAATTCATTTAAAAAAAAAACAAAAACCAAACGAGCTCTAAATCTACGCACGCATCTACTTACATTCTCAAAGTGTAATTTTTGGATAAATGTTGTGCAAGGATTTAAATGTGAATTCTTGTTGAGTCTTACTATACATTACCAAAAATTTTAGTCAAATTATTATTATGGCGTATGTGCATATATATATATATATATATATATATATATATATATATATATATATATATATATATATATATATATACACACACACACAGAGGAGATCAGGGACACTCCACTTAAGTAACACTATTCCTTAAGTAACACTCCCTATATAATGTATCCTGTTTTTGGCTCCAATATTTACCGCATTTCCTTTCTTTCTCCAAAACAAAACTAGTTCCAATTCAAATTCTGAAAGTTCTCTCTCCAAACCAAAACAAATCTTCAGACCCAAATCACGATTCGCCCATCTTCGGCATCTAGGTTCAACAAATCGACAGTTGGCATCCCTCCAAATTGATTCTGAGTCGGACCAAAACAACTATCTCGACTTCGAACTCAGACCAAAACAACAATCTTGACATCTGCCGAAAAGAATCAGCATCTACTCCTTGATTTCGACTTCGATTCGGTAAGGGTTTAACTATTTTCCTCCACAACTCTCTGTATTTCTAGGTTTTGTTTTCTCCTTGTTTTGGTCTGCCTTCGATTTGGGTTTTTTTCATTTGGGTTTGTTCTGAAATAAGAAATAACTTTGATGAAATCCCCTCTGTTGAACTCAGTCGAGATATTTGGCCCTTTTTAAAAAAATTTCGAACTTGTACATGAAGCACTTAAACCTTGACACAGCCAAAAAAATGAACTCTTCAGTAAAGATTTCTCAATGCTTTTCTTAAGAAAGAAAATAGATATTATTTGATAGTGAACCAATAATATGTTTATGTATTTAGAATTTCATTTACACTATGTTTGGCAACTCAATTTTAAGCTTTGGAAATGTAATAGCAAATTCATAGATAGTCTAAATTCCAATTCCAAGGTTTGGTATTGGGTTGTCAAACCTTTATATATTTTTGAACTATAGCAAATTCAGATCATCAATTCGACTGATCTTGTACCGTTAATAACCATCTGATCAATTTTTATGGTTGGGACATAATAAAATATGGATGAATTTTTATGGATGAAAATCTATAAAGCCTGAGCTCATTCCTTTAGCCAGACAGATGCAAGAAACTTAAAAATGAGGGAAAACCTTGACATAAGCTTCAAGCAGCTTTATTGATGCTAAAGTAAAGGCGGCTAATAATTTAGGAATGAATACAATGTATTACAACTTGATCTTGCTTCAATTTTACAAGTTTCTAAATTATGATATTGCACTTCGTACTCTATCCAATTTGTGTGCATATTGACATACCTTGGTTTGTCCTGCTTACAAGTTGGGCAGCAATTTAAATTTGTCGATCTACACATTTTACAAACTTGATCTTGGTTTGATGTTGACGCAGCATAACTCATGACATACCATCTGTTCATCGGATAGAGTCAACTTAAATGGCCGGAGTTAATCACTGTCATTGTCATTATGCAGCTATGTTGATAACTTTTTGGACTGAAGCTAAAGCTAAGGAATTAAGGAACAAGTGATTCCAAAACTGAGGAGCAAGGAATTAACAACTTTTGTTCTTTTTCCTTACGAAGTAAAACTATACCAAGAGAGAGCAGCAATCCCTGTTTCATGCGAACTTGAATGGTTTCCAAGTATTAATGAGAAACTTGCCAACTCTTGTAAACTGTGCTTTCAACTTCCTTGAATAATTAGAGCTTCCAAAACTACTTTTCTGATTAAAAATTGTTGTACTAGTTTCTTACGCTATAGCAGTTTTGTAATATTTCAAATAATTGATTGATGGTGCAGAATTTATAGTCAAGTTCATGAGCATGTACATGAAGAGTTCTTGTGTGTAAAGCTATATTTCTTGGATTAGTAGAAAACAGTCTGTTTATAAGATTTGTGTGGATGTTATGATGTTAAGAATCCTGAATGAGACAATTAGACAACACTTGAGCTCTACCTTCTCCTTGAAATGCAATGCTTGATGAATCTATGCACCTAATACTAGTACTAGCATATATGAATGTTTGGCTGCAATTATTATAATATATATATGCTATGCGTGGTCATGTATGTACCCAGTAACTCAAGACATGTTTCCAGGCCATGAAACATGACACAGAAAATGCTTAAGCTACTTATACCAACAAAAGAGGACCATAAAAATGCTCAAGCTAAATATATGACACAATACATCAGACACATGTGGAAATAATCTTCACAACTATTATATATATATATATATGCATCACCAATAAATGACTACTGCAAACTACACTGACAAGTTAAAAAAACAGAAATCAAGACAATACCATTAAAATCCAACTGCATTCAAATCCCATGTTCAATTTAACCTCTAAAGGTAATACAACCACCTGTCAATTACAAAAAAAAAAAATTCCATCCAATAACCATCATGTACAAAAAGAGCCTTATAACAGCATTATCCACTACCAACCATTTACACCAAAAAATTCTTAGAAGGCATAACTTATCAGCATATACACTACTATTCAGCACAACAATGATTTACCTCAAAAGGCATATCTAATCAATCAACAAGTAACACTAAAAAAAGTCTACAGAACTAAAGATTAGGATCTTTTGGCCCTTGCTGCAGCCTCAAGAGATCTGAGAGTAGTACATGTATTCCTCTTCCATATATAGTTACTCCTATGATTACTGCAAACCTGAAGGCCACTCTGTAAAAAAAACCCAAATTAATACAAAAATATAGCTATACAAGTGTTGTTATAGCAATATCAGTTGCACCTGTTAGTGAGTCACTATCATCATCTACACTTGGCTCCTGAGTAGCATCAACATTTGATACTCCAGTTCTACATTTAAACAAATAGAAAATTCAAATTTGTACAAATAACAAATTCAAATTTAAGCAAATAGCAAAGTCAAAATAACTAAACTTGCTTACTGATTATTAAGCGCTGGGTAGTTTCTTTTGTCATGTGTCATACCAACCTTGCCACATCCATGACAACGTCTACCCTTAGAATTTTTTGTTTTCCCCAAAGCCCTTTCTTTGCCACCCTTCAGCCTTTTGCCACACCCTTTTGCTCGCACTTGGATTGGCTCAATGTAACTATGTTCATAAGTCATGTTAACTGACTTGGATACACTCGTTCCACCAGCTTCCATTTCATTGTTTCTTTTGGAACCATTATTCCCAATAATTTGTTTGATCTTTTCATATCCATTCTCTAACAATTCTTTTAATACATTTGTGGCTTCTTCATTTGTGAGAGCACTATCAATCAAATTTAAAGAATATTGAATCAATTGACTCCGCAAGAGTAAGTATGGCTTGTCATCTTTTATCTCCATACCATTATCATCAATTATACCACTTGATTTTGTTGTTTTTGTCCACCTCTTCAAAATGTATTTTGTAGGCAATTTGTCAAGATCATGATACTTATGCAAGTAAGCTATCACATGCCGACATAGGATTCCCAAACTCTCAAACTTTTTGCACGTGCATGTTGCATAATCCAAAGATTTGTCATACTGAATTTTTCTTACTGTAAACTTGCTGACATTTCTTCAGTAAATCTTATATACAGGGTAGTTGACATCCTCTTTCATAAGTTCAAACCTATAATTAAAGCTCTCACACAACTCATCTTCAAATTTATAATATATAGAATGTGTATAAATGTCAACCATTTGACATAAGAAGTCATGCGCAATTTTCATTTTTGGCCTCTCAATCAAATCTTTGTTATCCGAAACCAACTCAGCATGTTGTTGATGTTGAAGGCCCCGACCAAATTGAATCATAAAATCCACTAAATAATTTCTTTTAGAAACAAATTTTTTAAAAAATGAATGGCAACTCTCTGCTCTTTGGCTACTTGACATGCCGGCTGAGAAAACACGATTCACATGTGCGGGAACCCATCTAGAACGAATGTCATACATTGATTGTAGCCATTTATTAGTATTCAACCCACTTTTCTCCACTGACTCCACCCAAGTGGAGTCAAACTTTTCCACATTCTCTGAATTCCAAATGCAATCTGAAAACTCTTTATAATAAACATTGAATTTTACCGAGTCAATCTTCTCTGAAAATTTGGTCAAAATGTGCCAACTACAATATCTATGAAATGTATTAGGAAGTACATGTGAAATGGCATTTGTCATTGCCGGATCCTGATCGGTGATAATCATCTGAGGTGCATCACCTGGCATTGCTTCCAAAAAACACTTGAAAAGCCAAACAAAAGAATCAATGGTCTCATCACTTAAAAAAGCACAACCAAATACAATTGTTTGACCATGGTTATTTACCCCCATTAGTGGTGCAAATATCATTCCGTAACGATTAGTATTGTATGTGGTATCAAAAATGACAACATCACCATACAATATATAAGCCCGTCTAGCAGTTGCATCGGCCCAAAAACAACGAGTGATCTTTTTTTCATCATCTGTGTCAATTAAATAAGTGAATGAAGGATTCTTTTGTTGTTCTAACTTCATGTACTCATTCAACATATCGCCATCATGTCCCTTCAACTCATTGCGTTTGTCTCTTTCAAAGTTATACAAATCTCGTTGCGTGCAACCAATATTTTCAACCCCTCCCGCCTGGACTGCAAGAAATTTGTATTGTTGGTATTGTGGTATATTCACCATACCAAGTTATTGACTCAAAGATTTTTGGGCAGTTGACACATTACGATGAGATCGTAAAAGATCCCTCTTGTGTGGTGTTGATAATGGGTGACAATGGCCCTCTTCAATTTTAGATACTACGTATAAGTCATTTCTTTTTACCACTACAATTGTTGCTCTACAACCTTCTTTTGTAGATCCACGTTTTCTTTTTACATCCACATCGGCTAATAGTTTGCCCTTTCCTTGCTTGTAACACACATACTCCTTCCTAATTATCTCATCACTTCCCACCCTTTTTTTCTCATTATACTTTCGCACACTAAAACCAGCCTGCATTGCATATGTATTGTAAAAAGTGTGAACATCATCTAATGTTTGAAATTCCTGACCTAACTTAGGCATAAACTCATCAGCTACTTGAGGATAGTAGACAAAAGTTTTAGCATTGTTCACATTCAACCCCTCTGCACTCAAGTCATCCCCCTCCATTTCTTCACCGTAATTGTATATGTAGTCTGAATCTATTTCTGCATTATTCCCACAACTCCCTACTTCATGCTCCATGTCATCCATTTTTAATAAACCTGAAAATATAATTTTTAGTTTGCCAATATCAAATGATGTAAGAATAAACCAAATTAAGCATTCTTGACAAAAAATACTACCAAACATAGATAAAACTAATTTATACTCTAATTTAAATGACCATTTACAAAGTTGGGTTGTCCTAACGAATCAACATCACAAGGAAACATTATCATGTTTAGGATAATTCTACAAAAAATCTATATGTTTTGTATGTATACAATGTTAGTGGGGTGTAAGGGAGATGACATATGCATGTTCCAATTTCCTGAATGCATGAAAAAATTATATTGACAATGTTGAAAATACAAATTTGGTTTAAGTATATAGAATTCTTAAAAGTGCTTCATGTACAAGTTCGAATTTTTTTTAAAAAGGGCCAAATATCTCGACTGAGTTCAACAGAGGGGATTTCATCAAAGTTATTTCTTATTTCAGAACAAACCCAAATGAAAAAAAACCCAAATCGAAGGCAGACCAAAACAAGGAGAAAACAAAACCTAGAAATACAGAGAGTTGTGGAGGAAAATAGTTAAACCCTTACCGAATCGAAGTCGAAATCAAGGAGTAGATGCTGATTCTTTTCGGCAGATGTCAAGATTGTTGTTTTGGTCTGAGTTCGAAGTCGAGATAGTTGTTTTGGTCCGACTCAGAATCAATTTGGAGGGATGCCAACTGTCGATTTGTTGAACCTAGATGGGCGAATCGTGATTTGGGTCTGAAGATTTGTTTTGGTTTGGAGAGAGAATTTTCAGAATTTGAATTGGAACTAGTTTTGTTTTGGAGAGAGAAAGGAAATGCGGTAAATATTGGAGCCAAAAACAGGATACATTATATAGGGAGTGTTACTTAAGGAATATTGTTACTTAAGTGGAGTGTCCCTGATCTCCTCTGTATATATATATATATATATATATATATATATATATATATATATATATATATATATATATATATATATATATATAGAAAGAGAGAGAGAGAGAGAGTCCGGATCCAGTCCGGGATCCCGGACTTTATAAAATACGGACCTTTTTTTTTTGTTTTTTTTTTTAAACAACTAAAAAAAATAAATAAATTATGGAATTGAATTTTTTTCATAATACAGTGTTTTGGGTGTGATTTGGGTACGTATAACAAAATATGTATGTACAGTCTGTGCAGACTGTACCACCACTTTTTGGTATAGGTATTCAAAACACGTCCAAAACATTGTATTATGGAAAAATTTCAGTTCCATAAAATATTAAATATTTTTTTTAGTTGTTTTAAAAAAAAAGCAAAAATTAAAAATAAAAAAATAGGGTCCGTATTTTAGGACCTGTTCGAGAGTCCGGACAGGATCCTCTCTCTGTGTGTGTGTGTGTGTGTGTGTGTGTATATATATATATATATATATATATATATATATATATATATATATATATATAGCAAGGATCAAGAGCATTCCTGTTAAATATCATTCCTCCTTAAATAACACTCTTTTATTAAAACTACGTCGTTTTGGAGTGACCACGGGTGTCATTTTTGTAAATAAAAGAAAAATAAGTGGGACCACTCTCTTTTAAAAGACTTCAAAACGACGTAATTTTAATAAATGAATACTATTTAAGGAGAATGCTCTTGATCCTTGCTCTCTCTCTCTCTCTCTATATATATATATATATATATTATATATTATATATATATATATATATATTTAATTTGATATATCTTTTTAATCTTATTAATATTTATAAACATGTTTATCATTTTTCATTCTTGTTTTATAATGAATTGAGAAAAGAAAAGAAACAGAAAGTCATACATAGTGATTGTTAGGATTTTTATGTGGAATTTCGGTATCATAAAATTAACTTTATGATATATTTGTGAATTGACCAATTTATTACTGATATGCTAAAAGAGATTACCTCCTATTAATAATATGTTACTCCCTCTGTTTCTAAATAAGTGACGTTTTAGAAGGAAAAATTTGTTCTATTTTATTTATAACTTTCTAGGAGAATAAATTATTTATTTTTCTATATCACCCGTTACCTTCTCTCATTGTCCTAAGAAATTCTTACCCTTAGTATTAATAGTTTTCAACTTCCCATAAAAGGATAGTGATGAAATTTCACACAAATTTTAATTATAAAATGGTAGTATTAAATGACTTTCTTAATTGACATTTATTTAGGAATGAAGGAAGTAATTAATTGATCAAAATTAACGTTATACTAACCGCTCTCATTTATGTGCAACGGGCCAGCTAATCAATAGACCATCATTTTTATTTCAGTGTCCAGGTTGGTTGTTTGGTTTGTTAGTTAGTTGGTCACATTCCCTTGATCCACCTAATCTGGTGTGGGGGTAATATGGTAATAATGCGCTCCATTGTCTCACCGAAATGTAATTCCATTCTTCACTCGCACTCTCTCTCGTCTCGTCGGGCAGAAGAAGTTACTCTCCTTCTTCTTCTTCTTCTTCTTCTTCCCTAATAAGGCCTTTCAAATCTAGCAGGAACAAAAGTGAATCTATGGACCGATTGATCGATCGAGAAAGAAAGCATTGTTACCACTACTACCTCTTTTGGTTCTCTCTGGAGGAGCCATAATATTATTCTTACCCAGTAAATAGTAGTAGTAATAATTAATGATGGACAGCAGAGAATCCTCAGATGATGAAGAGAATCAGCAAACCCTAATTCATCAAAACGATACCAGAAGAACCAAATCTTACCCTCCTCCTCCTCCTCATCCTCGTTCCAGTTTCCACATTGATGAATTCGACAACCCCTCAACAACTCCAACCAATCGACGTCTTCTTTCAAGCTTCAACAAGAGGTATCTCTTTGCAATTTTCCTTCCTCTTCTCTTCGTTCTAGCCTATTTCACTACAGACATCAAATCCTTATTCCAATCTAGTGCTTCCAATGTTAACTTCAACGCTTCTGTTAATCGCATGCGGGAATCCGAATTACAAGCTTTGTTTTTGTTGAGAAACCAACAATTAGGGCTTCTCGAGTTATGGAATCAGACATTCTCAAATCAATCTTCCATTTCTACTTCAAACCACTCCTCCATTGATCTCTTACCCCCATCATATGAACATGTTAAGTCTGCTCTACTTGTTCAGATTTCACTGAATAAACAAATTCAGCAGGCTCTTTTATCGTCGCATGCATCAACTAGGATCTTCCTTGGATTTGGAAGATAATAATAGTGCAGACCCCAGTCTAACTTCTTTTGATGGTCTCAATAGGTGTCGAAAGCTTGATTCAAGGTTTTCAGAGAGGGGAACCATTGAGTGGAAGCCGAAATCCAATAAATACTTGTTTGCAATTTGTGTGTCTGGCCAAATGTCAAACCACTTGATATGTTTGGAAAAACATATGTTTTTTGCTGCTGTACTTAACCTAGTTTTAGTTATTCCAAGCTCTAAAGTTGATTACAAGTTTAGTAGGGTGTTAGATATTGATCACATTAATAAATGCTTGGGAAGGAAAGTTGTTGTCACATTAAAAGGGTTTACTGAGATTAAAAAGAATCATTTGCACATAGATAAAGTCATTTGTTACTTCTCGCTGCCAACACCTTGTTTTATGGATGATGATCACGTAAAGAAGTTGAAGGCATTGGGGGTTTCTGTGAATAAACTTTAGCCTGCTTGGGTTGAGGATGATGTTATTGCAATTGGAGATGTATTCTTTGCTGATGTGGAGAAAGAGTGGGTGATGCAACCAGGTGGTCCTATTGCCCACAAATGTAAGACTCTGATTGAGCCTAGCCGTCTTATTATGCTAACTGCCCAGCGGTTCGTCCAAACATTCCTTGGGGAAGACTTTATAGCTCTTCATTTTCGGCGACATGGCTTCTTGAAGTTTTGGTAATGCACTTACTTGCCCTTATTTCTTGCTTATGTATTTATGTGTATCCATACTAAACTTTATGGTTTGAAATCGATAGTTGCAGCCTTGCAATTTTTGTTTTTTTATCTCACTTGTTTTTGTTGCTAGTTTTTTTTATTATCCTCGTGCCAGTTGTATTAAATTTGGTTAGCACATAAAGGAGTATACATGGAATATTCCTTAATTTGGTTTGAAGATGCACTAAAATGTCTCACCATGCATTAGTTTAAGGCATGTGTGTGATTTCCTGAGAGCTTTTTGCATTGTGATGCCTCTAACATATTCTAATAATTTGTCAGCAATGCCAAAAAGCCTAGTTGCTTTTTCCCCGTGCCTCAGTCTGCAGATTGCATTAACCGAGTGGTTGAAAGAGCTAATACTCCTGTCATATATCACTCCACGGATGCTGCAGAAAGTGAAACTAGTTTACTGCAATCATTCATTACGTTGAATGGGAAGGTTGTACCCCTTGTTAAGAGGCCAGCTCGTAATTCAGCTGAAAACTGGGATGCTTTACTATACAGGCACGGCCTCGAGGGAGATTCTCAGGTAAGCATATGATTTTGCACAAGCTTGCAGATTTTGGTGTTATTTTGCTCCTAGCCCTAGAGCTTCCTTTAAGGCATACTAGTAAATGTTGGACTCCCTAAAAGTTGACACCTTTATCATCTACCTTTTTACTTTATAGGCTTCAGTTCATTCTTCTTCTGTACTATCGCTTGAATGAATCATATATGAAATATATGAGAAATAACCTCTAGGTTGCTTGTTCCAATCCCCATACTTGGAGCTGAAATTACCTGTACAAAAATAGTATTGGAAACATCTATGGTGGATCAACCAATAATCTTTCTTTTATTGGATTTCCAATTTATTATGCAAATTAGTAGGGCACATCCTCATAGAACACTTCTCAATTGATGTAGTACTTTTATAAGTTGATAATGGTTTTCCTTTTGTTATATAGTTTTTCTTATTCCATGATATAAAGGGACAAGTAGCAGTGCAGATTAAATAAGTAATGGTTTATGGTTATATATGGTGATGAAGTTGGAACCCTGTGGTTAAGTTCCAGATAGTAGCCAAACTTATATATGCAAAAAACATTGATGATTTTGTCATGAGTTTCCTAGCCACTAATGTAAGACCCCAACTTTTATAAATAAAAATGAATTTTCTATAAATATCATTTTTGAATATTATGGAGTTAATTTGATATAATGTTATAGTTGTGGGTAATATTTATAAATTTTGTAAAGTGCGTAAGTAGTTATATAATATTCGATTGGTCAGGGAATATTCGTTTTAACAGAGAATATTCGTACAACGGCATAATCATTGGTGGACCCCACAACGAAATTATTGTCGAATTGAGAAAACGACAAAAATATTTTATTAAAAATAACGGCGGAAATTTTACCATTGATACTGTTGAACTACTCGGTAATAAAAGTATAGTAATACGTGTGGTTGAATAGTAGCACATGGTATTGATTATTAATGCTTACGTGAGAAGTCACTCAGTTTGATTCAATTATTGTCAGTTAATAAAATGAATTATTTAGCGATAATGAAGTTTTGTTTTATTCGTATTATTAACGTAATAAAACAGAAACATCTTTTTATATAAAACAGAATACTTTATTAAAGTTATTCTATAAATAGAATATATTATATTTTATTTAAAAGATTTTTTTTTTAAATATGGACCGTCAGATTAAAGTAATCAATCTGGACCGTTCATGCATTAGTTACTATGCATTTTATTTTTCTATAAATAGCAGCTCATTCATTCATAATTTCTTACGAATTCACTGAAACTCTAGAGAGAGAAATTATAAGAGAAGTTATAGAAAAGTATCCTACTTCTTCCCTACTCTTATATTCAGTTTATTTTACGGTAAGGGATATTATTCTTTTGTATTCAAGAAGAGAACTTCTGTTATTCTATTTTTTTATTATTCTGTTGGAATAACCTTTATACGCGGTCTACCCTATACTTGGTGACATTCTTCTATTATTCTGTTGGAACATCCTGTCTGTGTGATGACCTGTTTGACCAGTTGCAAGGAGCACAATTCTTTTCAAAGATCGATCTTCGTTCTTGATACCATCAGCTGAAGGTTAGAACTGATGATATTCCAAAGACGACTTTCAGAACTCGGTACGGGCATTATGAATTCCTAGTCATGTCCTTTGGATTGACTAATGCTTCTACTGCCTTCATGGATATGATGAACCGGGTATTCAAGAAATATTTGGATCACTTTGTGGTCGTCTTTATTGATGACATCCTTATTTATTCCAAAAGTCGTGAAGATCATGAGCAACACTTGAGGCTGGTACTCCAAAAGCTTCGTGAATACAAGCTTTATGCCAAGTTGAAGAAATGCGAGTTCTGGCTGGAGGAGGTAGCATTCCTTGGGCACGTAGTATCAACTCGTGGAATATCTGTTGACCCGACAAAGATTGAAGCTATTCAAAGCTGGGAGCAACCTAAATCAGTAACCGAAGTACGTAGCTTTCTCGGTTTAACTGGTTATTATCGGAGATTCGTGGAAGGATTTTCTCGAATCGCTACTCCACTAACTCTGCTGACTCGAAAAGATACAAAGTTCGGTTGGAGCGAAGAATGTGAGAAGAGTTTTCAAGAACTCGAGAGGAGACTCATTTCAGCACCTATTCTAACAATACCATCTGGCTCGGAGGGATTTGTCATCTACAGTGATGCTTCGAGCAAAGGGTTGGGATGCGTTCTCATGCAACATGGAAAAGTCATAGCCTATGCATCAAGACAACTCAAGGAATATGAGAGGAATTATCCTACTCATGATCTAGAGTTGGCAGCTGTTGTCTTTGCACTTAAAATTTGGAGGCATTACTTGTATGGAGAGAAGGTGAAGATCTTTACGGATCATAAAAGCCTCAAATATTTCTTCACTCAAAAGGAACTCAACATGCGACAACGACGTTGGCTTAAACTGTTGAAAGATTATGATCATACCATCCAATACCATCTTGGAAAAGTGAACGTGGTAGCTGACGAATTGAGTAGAAGATCATATGCAAGTATGAGTGCAATATTGTCAACACAAAGGCCCATTTTGTGTGACTTGCAAAGGATGGAAGTAGAGTTAAAGACTCCAGGGACCCATGTGATGATGGCGAATATACGCGTAGAACCGACTTTAATTGATAAAGTTAAAGCTGCTCAAGCTACAGACCTGGAGCTGATGCGTATGAGGAAGAAAGTGCAAGAAGGTGCTATGCCGGAAGCAAGAATCGATGAAGAAGGAATACTTCGAGTTAACTCCAGACTTTGTGTTCCTAACGACCCTGATTTAAAGTATGAAATCATGATGGAGGCGCACAACACACCGTTTTCAATCCATCCTAGGAGTACCAAAATGTATAATGATCTTCGTCATACATTTTAGTGGAGCAATATGAAGCGAGAGATAGCGTTGTTTATCTCATGGTGTCTAACTTGTCAACGAGTCAAGGCGGAGCATCAAGTACCAAAAGGTCCATTGCAACTACTTGAAATTCCAGAATGGAAGTGGGAGCACATTACCATGGATTTCGTTACCGGTCTTCCTAGGATTTCTCAAGGTATAGATGCGATTTGGGTCATTGTTGATAGATTGACCAAGTCTGCTCATTTCTTACCGATACGAGAAACTCATACACTTGAACGTCTTGCTCGTATGTACATAAACGAGATTGTAAGACTGCATGGTATGCCAGTATACATAGTTTCTGATCGAGACCCAAGATTCACTTCACGATTTTGGGTTAGTTTACAAAAAGCTATGGGCACGGATTTACGATTTAGTTCGGCATATCATCCTCAGACGGACGGACAATCAGAGAGGACTATTCAAACTTTTGAAGATCTATTAAGACTCTGTGTCCTTGATTTCAAGGGAAGTTGGGACAAGTTCTTACCATTGGTGGAGTTTTTCTACAACAACAATTATCAAGCAAGTATTGGCATGGCTCCATTCGAAGCGTTGTATGGAAGAAAGTGTCGTTCTCCAGTATGCTGGGGTGAGGTGGGTGAAGCAACGTTGTTGGAACCGGAGTTGGTACGTATGACTACAGAAAAGATTCAAACGATCTGACAACGTATAAAAACCTCACAAGATCGACAAAAGAGTTATGCTGATCTTCATCGAAAGGACGTGGAATTTGATATAGGAGATCATGTGTTCTTACGTGTTGCTCTATGGAAAGGAGTTACGAGATTTGGAAAGAGAGGAAAGCTCAATCCTTGATTCATCGGTCCATTTTTAATCCTCGATCGAGTAGGAACTATGACTTATAGACTCGTTTTACCGGCAAGTATGTCTCATGTTCATAACATTTTTCACATATCCATGTTACGTAAATATGTGGAAGACCTGAACCACATTATTGAGTTAGAACCGGATGAAATAGCGGAGGATTTGACGTATGAAGAAGTTCCTGTTCAAATCTTGGATAAGAAGGAACATATTCTACGCTGCAAGGTCATACCTCAAGTCAAAGTTTTGTGGAGAAATCACGATGTTGAGGAAATGACTTGGGAGTTAGAATCTGAAATGAAGTCAAGGTATCCTTACCTCTTCGATATACCAGGTACGCACCCTAATTTCGAGGGCGAAATTTCATAAGAAGGGGAGGTTGTAAGACCCCAACTTTTATAAATAAAAATGAATTTTCTATAAATATTATTTTTGAATATTATGGAGTTAATTTGATATAATGTTATAGTTGTGGA
Source organism: Panax notoginseng (assembly GCA_016801055.1). Lineage (NCBI taxonomy): Eukaryota > Viridiplantae > Streptophyta > Magnoliopsida > Apiales > Araliaceae > Panax > Panax notoginseng. Next base: position 101,713,688 of record CM029023.1, on the reverse strand, counting down.
TAATATTTATAAATTTTACAAAGTACGCAAGTTGTTATATAATATTCGATTGGTCGGGGAATATTCATTTTAACAGGGAATATTCGTACAACGGCACAATAATTGGTGGACCCCACAACGGAATTATTGTCGAATTGAGAAAACGACAAAAATATTTTATTAAAAATAACGGCGGAAGTTTTACCATTGATACTGTTGAACTACTCGGTAGTAAAAGTATAGTAATACGTGTGGTTGAATAGTAACACACGGTATTGATTATTAATGCTTACGTGAGAAGTCACTCAGTTTGATTCAATTATTGTCAGTTAATAAAATGAATTATTTAGCGATAATGAAGTTTTGTTTTATTCGTATTATTAACGTAATAAAACAGAAACATCTTTTTATATAAAACAGAATACTTTATTAAAGTTATTCTATAAATAGAATATATTATATTTTATTTAAAAGATTTTTCTTTAAATATGGACCGTCAGATTAAAGTAATCAATCTGGACCGTTCATGCATTAGTTACTATGCATTTCATTTTTCTATAAATAGCAGCTCATTCATTCATAATTTCTTACGAATTCACTGAAACTCTAGAGAGAGAAATTATAAGAGAAGTTATAGAAAAGTATCCTGCTTCTTCCCTACTCTTATATTCAGTTTATTTTACGGTAAGGGATATTATTCTTTTGTATTCAAGAAGAGAACTTATGTTATTCCATTTCTTTATTATTCTGTTGGAATAACCTGTATACGCGGTCTACCCTATACTTGGTGACATTCTTCTATTATTATGTTGGAACATCCTGTCTGTGTGTTATAAACCGGATCTGATTCCGTTTTTATTATTATTCTATTGGAACATCCTGTCTGTGTGTTTTACACCGGACCTGGTTTCGTTTTTATTATTATTCTATTGGAACATCCTGTCTGTGTATTTTACACCGGACCTGGTTCCATTATTTATTATTCTGTCAGAATATCATGTCTGTGCGTTTACGCCGGACCTGGTTCCATTATTTATTATTTTGTAGGAATATCATGTCTGTGCGTTTTACGCCGGACTTGGTTCCATTATTTATTATTCTGTTGGAATAACCTGTCTGTGCGGTCTATTGCATGCATGGTGATTTCTTTTGTTATTCCATTCCTTATTATACTCAGTTGGTTAAGTTTTGACTTCTATACTCCATGAAATTAGTGGAATATCCTTGATAATTGCGTTTCATCCAGTATCTTTTCATGAAAATATTCTTCTAAGAATTCTTGAATTTTACTCCACAAAGCAGTATCATATTGACAATTTGGACATTGTTAATTCTTGGATAAATTAATTCTTGAACTTGTTTTTATTTAATTATTATATCATTGTCATCATCCTCATGTTTATAAAATGTTGAAAGTCATCTGTGGCCTATAGTGCATAGATAGACTTGGTATGATTATGACTAGGGATTATTCGGTATAATCATGACCATAATAAATAATGTGGAAAAAGTCCTCATTGGCCCGTAGTGCGTTGATGGACAGTTGTTGGCATGATCATGACCATTAATGAATACACAAATATTCTTGGCCCGTAGTGCATGGATAATTGTGGTCGTGATACTAAAGAATATCCTTGGCCATAGTGCAGGGGTGATTCGATGATGTGGATTATTTTATTAAGCTGAGTCTCAGCGATAACAGTGATGAAAAATCTTTTAAATCATAAAAGATAGTAGATTTTATTCTCTACTTGACTCTTTTAATGGATTGCTTGTTCCGCTGCAGTTAAACTTGATGTCTTTTGTATTTTATCAGTTTAACACTGTTGAAGGCTAATGATAATTTATTCTGCATTATCTTAGTCATAATATTTCTTACTGGGCTAGTTGAGCTCACCCTTTCTTTCACTGTTCTCTTCAGGAAATGAGAACGTAACTGGGACAAGTCGGGGAACGGAGTGATGGTCTGAATGATAGTATTAGCTAGTAGTCCTCACTATTCTGTTAAATAGTGTGACAATAATTGTAATGAGGACTCCTTTTGAGTTTGTATAGTCTCTAGTAGACAATAATTGTATTCAAACTTATAGTTATGTTTTGTCGTATTGTACACGACAGTTGTATTAGTAAGTTGTATTTATATTCTGTACCATGTATCTGACGACCCAAGATGGGTGATGTATACCTAATTTTGGGGGCGTCACAACTAACCTCCTGTTGAACTAATTAGGGCCTATTATGCATTATTTCTAAGAAATTAGAACCAATTTATAGAATGTAGAAACTGGGATAGAATAGTCTCTGAAATGATGATTATTGATGAACAGAGGTTTTCATCATTGAATTATCATGTTAGTCTGGGATCCAGTTATAAAACTTTTCCATGCTAGAAAATGTTAATTGATTCCTCATCTAAAATATTAGGTATAACATTACTGCTCTATCATGGCTTAATCAGATGTATCTTATTTTTTACGAAATGAAAGCTCCAGTGGCAATTTGATCATCAAGTAATACAAATAAACTTTACCCCCTAGTGAGAAGGAGATCATTTTAACTCCATTGTCAAATGTGCTGCAAGAATATCAACACTGTTGCAGCCATCTGAACACCGTATTTTAAATACAATATGTGCAGAGGACGCCTCCTTGAGCTATTTCCAAGACAAAGTCTGACAAGCTTGCTTCGCTTACTACTAAGTGTCCAGTTGTTGTAAATGCTACGTGTGATGCTATTTTGAACTCACCGAGGGACTCAGACGTTCATGGAAGAACACAATGCATCCACAGCTACGAGTCACGTAGTAAGCGAAGCAAACTTGTTAGGGGCCCGGGGGAACAGTTTGTGGAGGTGTTCCCCTTCACATTCATTTTTGTATATAAAAAATGTTGGTATGATTAGGGTAATGATGATGTTATTCATTCAACATTTGATGATGGCATTTCAGATGCAGTTGATATAATCTCTCTTTTAGTGGGGGGGCACATTTCCTTAAAATTACTTCAATGATTCGATTGTCGTTGAAGCATTCCATTCCATGAAGAATATGATACTCGCATCCAATTCTGGCGGAAATCGGGTCCTGATTCTACAAATCAAAAAGATATCACATTGACCTCACTTGGCTTAGGAGCGGGATGAAAGGTCATAGCTAAAGTGTTCGGTAACAAGAAAGTTTGTACGAGGGTCAACAAGTTTGTCCTCTGCATATCCTACTAGTTGCAAGTTTTATCTGGCACCGTTTTCGGGTCATGTCACGAATTGCCCACCAGGGAGGGAATGGGAAACGATGCACCCCATCTTCCATAAAGATATTCTGCTGTACTAGTTTTCAATTGTGCTTAGAATGACTCCTTGTGTGGCCCTATTTGCTTAATGCGGAAGTCAATAATAAAGTTTGGCAAAGCATTTGTGCCAGACAATAGGCTAAACACTCTTATTGTCCTATTGTTACTGACGAAACAAACTTTCGTCTAGGTGCATTCTTAAATAAGAAACTAGTTTTCTCCGTAGAATTTTGGGGTTAAATTTTTTGTTACTCATATGTATTTAATTTAATCCTGAAGGTGGAGGCTATGTTGGATAAGACCATATGTGCTTTGTCTTCTGCGTTCATTGGATCGTCTGGGTCCACATTCACAGAGGACATTCTTCGGCTTCGGAAAGACTGAGGATCAGCCTCAGTATGTGATGAATACCTGTGTGAGGGTGAAGAACCTAGTTTTATTGCAGAGGATGAATGAAAGGGTTAAACTAAAGGGCCTCAATTGTTCCTAGTAAGCCAGCCTTTGTTTCAAACTGCTGTATTCTAGTGTATAGTATAATGTGCATGTTATTTTTATTATTTTTAATATAGGCATGGATGCTTGTTGTTTTGTCCATACACCTTGCCTAGAATGGGTTTTAAGATCATTATTTTGTAGATGAGATAGTGTTGTTGAAGGATGATAATAAAATTTTCCTTTAGACGAAGTTTGTAATACACCAGCCATTGCCAATATCCAAGTCTTGGGACCTCTCACTAGGGTATCAACCCAAGAGGTGACACACAACCTGTGCTACTCTGTTCTCTACAAATATTCATTCCCTTAAAAATAAGTATGCATCATCAATTTTATTTTGGAAAAGATTTTTACTATATTGCAATAAGAATGTCCATTTTTTTTTTAAAAAAAGTTTTGGAGTAGACTTATTAATCAATTACTCATGTATTTGTATTAATTTGGAGTGAGATGACTCACAAATTACTATCTTCAAAGTTGAAATAGGTTGTGGAATGAATTTTGTAAAAATAACATACTACTAATACTAATACTTTTTTATTGTGAAGATCGATAAATAGTTCCTTATTATACATGGGAGGGAGGCAGGGGGAGGGAGGGAGGGAGTTATAAATTTGAATGAACACTGAAATTGTATTACTCATCCTGTGATTTTATTACATAATAATAATAATAATAATAATAATAATAATAATAATAATAATAATAATAATAATAAAAGGGTAAATTGTAAAAAACTAAAAAATGTATACTCTAGTCTTTAGTCACCCGAACTATGTTTGTTTGTAAGGATTACTCAAGTGTCTTATTTGTTTTTAAATTTAAACTTAAGACTATTAGTCATTGAATTATAAAATAGCTTCTATTTGGGATTAAAAATTTTTAGACAAAATTAATCTCAACTTTTTTCTAAACTAACCATAATATCCTCAAGACCTGGCAAACATGGCCTAAGCCCGCAGGCCGGCCCGCCCACCACGGACCGGACTGTGGACTGCGATTTTTTAGCCCAATAAAATCCGCCCGTTTTTGGCCCGGCCTGCGACTCCCCCAAAATAGGTATACATATCCCATTTTGAGTCGCCAAATACATGGTACAAAAAAACAACTACAACTTTATTAATACAATTGTCGTGCAAAATACGACAATACATTGTTACCACTACTACCTCTTTTGGTTCTCTCTGGAGGAGCCGTAATATTATTCTTACCCAGTAAATAGTAGTAGTAATAATTAATGATGGACAGCAGAGAATCCTTAGACGATGAAGAGGATCAACAAACCCTAATTCATCAAAACGATACCAGAAGAACCAAATCTTACCCTCCTCCTCCTCCTCATCCTCGTTCCAGTTTCCACATTGATCAATTCGACAATCCCTCAACAACTCCAACCAATCGACGTCTTCTTTCAAGCTTCAACAAAAGGTATCTCTTTACAATTTTCCTTCCTCTTCTCTTCGTTCTAGCCTATTTCACTACAGACATCAAATCCTTATTCCAATCTAGTGCTTCCAATGTTAACTTCAACGCTTCTGTTAATCGCATGCGGGAATCCGAATTACAAGCTTTGTTTTTGTTGAGAAACCAGCAATTAGGGCTTCTCGAGTTATGGAATCAGACATTCTCAAATCAATCTTCCATTTCTACTTCAAACCACTCCTCCATTGATCTCTTACCCCCATCATATGAACATGTTAAGTTTGCTCTACTTGTTCAGATTTCACTGAATAAACAAATTCAGCAGGCTCTTTTATCGTCGCATCAACTAGGATCTTCCTTGGATTTTGAAGATAATAATAGTACAGACCCCAGTCTGACTTCTTTTGATGGTCTCAATAGGTGTCGAAAGCTTGATTCAAGGTTTTCAGAGAGGAGAACCATTGAGTGGAAGCCGAAATCCAATAAATACTTGTTTGCAATTTGCGTGTCTGGCCAAATGTCAAACCACTTGATATGTTTGGAAAAACATATATTTTTTGCTGCTGTACTTAACCGAGTTTTAGTTATTCCAAGCTTTAAAGTTGATTACGAGTTTAGTAGGGTGTTAGATATTGATCACATTAATAAATGCTTGGGAAGGAAAGTTGTTGTCACGTTTGAAGAGTTTACTGAGATTAAAAAGAATCATTTGCACATAGATAGAGTAATTTGTTACTTCTCGCTGCCGACACCTTGTTTTGTGGATGATGATCACGTAAAGAAGTTGAAGGCATTGGGGGTTTCTGTGAATAAACTTGAGCCTGCTTGGGTTGAGGATGTCAAGAAGCCAACGTTAAGAACCGTTCAAGTTGTCATGTCAAAGTTTTCATCCGATGATGATGTTATTGCAATTGGAGATGTATTCTTTGCTGATGTGGAGAAAGAGTGGGTGATGCAACCAGGTGGTCCTATTGCCCACAAATGTAAGACTCTGATTGAGCCGAGCCGTCTTATTATGCTAACTGCCCAGCGGTTCGTCCAAACATTCCTTGGGGAAGGCTTTATAGCTCTCCATTTTCGGCGACATGGCTTCTTGAAGTTTTGGTAATGCACTTACTTGCCCTTATTTCTTGCTTCTATATTTATGTGTATCCATACTAAACTTTATGGTTTGAAATCGATAGTTGCAGCCTTGCAATTTTTGTTTTTTATCTCACTTGTTTTTGTTGCTAGTTTTTTTTATTATCCTCGTGCCAGTTGTATTAAATTTGGTTAGCACATAAAGGAGTATACGTGGAATATTCCTTAATTTGGTTTGAAGATGCACTAAAATGTCTCACCATGCATTAGTTTAAGGCATGTGTGTGATTTCCTGAGAGCTCTTTGCATTGTGATGCCTCTAACATATTCTAATAATTTGTCAGCAATGCCAAAAAGCCTAGTTGCCTTTTCCCTGTGCCTCAGTCTGCAGATTGCATTAACCGAGTGGTTGAAAGAGCTAATACTCCTGTCATATATCTCTCCACGGATGCTGCAGAAAGTGAAACTAGTTTACTGCAATCACTCATTACGTTGAATGGGAAGGTTGTACCCCTTGTTAAGAGGCCAGCTCGTAATTCAGCTGAAAAGTGGGATGCTTTACTATACAGGCACGGCCTCGAGGGAGATTCTCAGGTAAGCTTATGATTTTGCACAAGCTTGCAGATTTTGGTGTTATTTTGCTCCTAGCCTTAGAGCTTCCTTTAAGGCATACTAGTAAATATTGAACTCCCTAAAAGTTGACACCTTTATCATCTACCTTTTTACTTTATAGGCTTCATTTCATTCTTCTTCTGTACTATCGCTTAAATGAATCATATATGAAATATATGAGAAATAACCTCTAGGTTGCTTGTTCCAGTCCCCATATTTGGAGCTGAAATTACCTGTACAAAAATAGTATTGGAAACATCTATGGTGGATCAACCAACAATCTTTCTTCTATTGGATTTCCAATTTATTATGCAAATTAGTAGGGCACATCCTCATAGAACACTTCTCAATTGATGTAGTACTTTTATAAGTTGATAATGGTTTTCCTTTTGTTATATAGTATTTCTTATTCCATGATATAAAGGGACAAGTAGCAGTGCAGATTAAATGAGTAATGGTTTATGGTTATATATGGTGATGAAGTTGGAACCCTGTGGTTAAGTTCCAGATAGTAGCCAAACTTATATATGCAAAAAACATTGATGATTTTGCCATGAGTTTCCTAGCCACTAACCTCCTCTTGAACTAATTAGGGTCTATTATGCAGTATTTCTGAGAAATTAGAACCAATTTATAGAATGTAGAAATTGGGATAGAATAGTCTCTGAAATGATGATTCTTGATGAATAGAGGTTTTCAGCATTGAATTATCATGTTAGTTTGGGATCCAGTTATAAATTTTATCTATGCTAGAAAATGTTAATTGATTCCTCATCTAAAATATTAGGTATAGCATTACTGCTCTATCATGGCATAATCAGATGTATCTTATTTTTTACGATATGAAATCTCCAGTGGAAATTTGATCATCAAGTAATCCAAATAAAATTTACCCCCTAATGAGAAGGAGATCATTTTAACTCCATTATCAAATGTGCTGCAAGAATATCAGCACTGTTGCAGCCATCAGATCACTGTATTTTAAATACAATATGTGCAGAGGACGCCTCCTTGAGCTGTTTCCAAGACAAAGTCCTGACAAGCTTTCTTCACTTACTACTAAGTGTCCAGCTGTTGTAAATGTTATGTGTGATGCTATTTTGAACTCACCGAGGGACTCAGACGTTCATGGAAGAACACAGTACATCCACAGCTATGAGTCACGTAGTAAGCGAAGCAAATTTGTTAGGGGCCCTGGGAACAACTTGTGGAGGTGTTCCCCTTCACATTCATTATTGTATATAAAAAATGTTGGTATGATTAGGGTAATGATGATGCTATTCATTCAACATTTGATGATGGCATTTCAGATGCAGTTGACATAATCTCTCTTTTAGTGGGGGGCACATTTCCTTAAAATTACTTCAATGATTCGATTGTCGTTGAAGCATTCCATTCCATGAAGAATATGATACTCGCATCCAATTCTGGCAGAAATCGGGTCCTGATTCTACAAATCAAAAAGATATCACATTGACCTCACTTGGCTTAAGAGCGGGATGAAAGGTCATAGCTAAAGTGTTCGGTAACAAGAAAGTTTGTACGAGGGGAATGCTCTTGATCCATGCTCTCTCTCTCTCTCTCTCTCTCTCTCTATATATATATATATATATATATATATATATATATATATATACACGGTCCGGATCAAGAGCATTCTCCTAAAAAGCATTCCTCCTTAAATAGCATTCTTGCATTAAAACTACGTCGTTTTGGAGAATGCGCGGTGACATTTTTGGAGAATGCCACCGCGCATTCTCCAAAACGACGTAGTTTTAATGCAAGAATGCTATTTAAGGAGGAATGCTTTTTAAGGAGAATGCTCTTGATCATTGCTATATATATATATATAAACCCGATCCCATCTACAACCAACATTCGAGGAGTCTACTCCCCTCCCCTCGCCCTTAAAACAAGATATTGGGTCGTCGACACTTGGAAATTAAATAAATATTGAATTCATTGTAGTATTATATATTACTCCATCCCTCCCATGATAAAAGCTCTTATTACTATTTTGAGTAGTCTCATGTTAAATGTCTATTTTCCTTTAATAACCAAATTTTTACACATATTTTTCTATTATACCCGTTGCATTAAATATCACATACTTTTCTTATTCTAATTCTCTCTCCATATTTAATGACATTATTATAGGCAATTTTGTCATTTTATTCTTCTTCTTAATATACGTGAAAAGTCCTCCAGGACGGAGGGAGTAATATAATATAATTGGAACTCATCACATTTATTGCTCAATTTTACCATAAAAAATTAATTATGATAAGTAAAGATGGTTGATCATATATAATTCATTCGGTGGACTACTAAAAATATCTCCATTTGACCGGCCTAAAAAAAAAAACAAAAGACGGGTGATTTAATTCCAACTCCCGTGCGTGTTAATTTTTCAGAAACTCCCAAAAACAAAAAATGGAATAAACCTGTCCATATCTTCAAATTAAGTGTAGATAATTAATTATATATAAAAAAATACCATAAACATATATATATATATATATATATATATATATATATATATATTCCTCGTTCATTAACATGTTTAAGCGTTCAAATGAAGCTTAATATTCCAAGTTCTCCCCAAATATTACAGCAGGTTCATTGTTAGTGCGGGCGGGCAGGCATTAACTAGTGATCTTGTTGGATGAAAAAAATATATAAGATGGAATAATTACTACTGCACAGCTTGATGATCAGTAACTAAAACAGTTCTATAATTAAATACTACTACTAATTACTAACTAGTATATGTGAAATTAACTTAATATATACTCCATAATTTATAATTCGGGAATTGGAGAGTATTTGTGAGTTGGGTGTACGTCCACATGACTTTTCTCCACCTCCTTACGTAGTACGTACGTTAATTGGGAGAGTATTACATGCATGGTGGTGGAGTTAAGTTGTGAAAGAGTGGAGCATGGGCCATGGAGAGGTGAGACAGTTGTTACCGGGACAGTGTTATATATATAGTGGGCCGGCATGCATGCATGCATGCACTCCTGAACGGTCGGACGTACGCTTTTAACTTGTTACCACCAACCGGGACGGGCGCCACCTCCACGACCAGCCACAAGGGGTAACCCACCCGCTACTACGTACTATATATACCTCCTAGCTAGCTCCTCCGATCCGGCGGATCGTATCGATCTGAATAATGTCCTCATCGTCATCAACCTCTTCATTTCCAGAATCAATTAAATTGCGATATACGTCAATAAATAATTATTATATTGATATCAATTTTTTCTTGAAGAAATTATTAATTATCAGATGAAAACAAAATAGTTATAAGATTTAAAATAAATAAAAAACCAAAAAGGATGCACCTCCAGCTCACCCGTTCATCGTCATCACCTTCAGTACTGGCTATAAGATCTGAACTCCACTAACAAGTAATGTAACTAAGAAGAGTACAGATAAATTTGATGAATTAAAGAAAGATTTAGATTAGTGAGGGAAACAACAGACATAGAGGGAGAAGATAATATATAGAGAGTTCTAGAGACATATATAATAGAGAGATCAGAAATAGAAATTGCAATTCATATTCCATATATCTTTAGGAAAAAATATCAATTTCATTCATCTTTAGGGTTTTGATTTGGGATGAGAGACGAAATTTAAGTTCTGAAATTGGAAACAATTTAGTTGGGGAGTTTGGAGAAGAAAAAAGAGGAATTGAATGAGAGAGAGAGTTTGATGGTAAAGATGATGTTGGGGGATATATAGTTGGATTTTTTTTTAATTTGTTTGTAGGAGAAGCTATATATGTCATCCACGTCATCAAAACAAGCTGAACAAGTCTATCCATATCTGTTGGACAACACAGCTAGCTATACCAGCTAGCTATGCTTAATTCACGTACGGAATTATTTCCATATTTATCTGCAACTCTCTATAGTTAGGATATACTCTATTTTTATTCTAATTGATCTTGTAAAAGGCTGTATACATGTATATTATACATCACAAAACAAACAAACAGTAATGAAATAATTATGCTCTTTATTCAAAACAATATTCAGAATCTATATGGTATATTATCTCTCACGAGAAAGTAGAAACCCAATTAATTCCTCTCCTATAACTGCTCAAGAATCTACTGTCGCAACACTTAATGTGTCTGCCTCGGCTTCTCTTGATTCAAACGCGACATTGATCGCCATTGCTAACACCCAACTTCCTCTCAAACTTACGCCTATGAACTACCCAACATGGCTGGCTTGCTCAGTTTGATTCTCTCTTGATTGGCTATGACTTAATCGGATATATCGATGGTTAATAACACAGTACAGCAACAAGAAGTTTTTGGAAGCGCCATGATCAGCACGGCCTGTTACATGCCATTCTTATTTCAGTCTCTAGCTGTCTCAATTGCAACCCTTCCTTATTGCATTCACCAAATCCTCCAAACAAAGAAGCATGGGACAAACTCAAGGGACTATACGAGAACCGATCTCGCTCACGAGTTATGAGTCTCAAGGAACGACTCACTCGACCCGGCCCGTGATGGTAAAGTTATCTCTGATGAGTTAGCAGCCCGCCCTCATCGATGTTCCACTTCTCAATGATGATGTCGTTATATATATATTCACATCCTCAATGGTGTTGGTGATGACTTCAAAGAAATTACTGCTGGAATTAATTCGTGCTAGGGAAAATCACATCTCTCTATGATAAACTGATTGACTTTGAAGCCTACCTCAAACGTCGTCAAGAAGCCCGACATGAACCATTAGTACTTTCTGCTCGTACAACTAACTTACGGAGAATCATTTCCCTTCTAAGGCCAACCGTGGTGGATCTCATGGTTGTTCTTCAAATTACAGATCTGTTGGGATATTTCACATGAATCCCACATCGGATAAATTCAAGAGTTTAGATGGGTTAATAAGTATGGTAGAGCCTCAACCTAATAGGTTAACCTTTTAGGTAAGGAGGTGGTCCAACATACTTATTGGGCCCGTCTACACAGGTGTGCGCTGCTATGTGATGAATTGATGTGGGATGGATCGTACAATTCCGCTACAAAATGGTATCAGAGCCCATGGTTCGATGGGCCCAAGTAACAACTCCAAGGTGCGAAGGGGAGTGCGAGGGTAAAAATTTCGCAGGCCTCGTGGGAGAGTCCAAGTATCAACTCCAAGGTGCGAGGGGAGTGCGCGAAGGTACAATTCTTCCACAGGGCTCGAATGGCTCTAGAAAAACTGCTGAGACACGTTTGCTGTCGGCGTGATGGAGTAGTATTAGAGTCGAACAGAGAGCTCTTGAAGAATTCAAAGAATGTGTGCTTAATATTTCACTCTAGTATGATACTTGTGATGGGTATTCAAGTGAAAGACGGAGATTGTTGGGATATTTCACATGAATCCCACATTGGATAAATTCAAGAGTTTAGATGGGTTAATAAGTATGGTAGAGCCTCAACCTAATAGGTTAACCTTTTAGGTAAGGAGGTGGTCCAACATACTTATTGGGCCCATCTACACAGGTGTGCGCTGCTATGTGATGAATTGATGTGGGATGGATCGTACAATTTCGCTACAAGATCTAATTAATGCAAATCAAAGCCATCAACACAATCCAAATCGCTTCCAACATGCATCATGCCAATCAAAGGACTCCATTCAATCCAAATCGCAGGAAGGTCGTGGATACAAAGGATTTTGCCAACTATATATATGTGATATACAGGGCCACGCTGTTAATCGATGTCCTCGGGCTCGTCATTTTACTACTCCCGCACCAACCGCCCATGCACTACACCGCCACTGGATATTCTCTCACTCAAACTTGGCTTGTCGATTCCGCCGTACGTAACTTCTAATTATTAAAAGATTTTTTGGCTCGTATGTTAAATTTTTTTTAATTATTTTTACTTTTAACTTATTTACGACTGCACATGCATATATAACAGTTAATAGAAGTTTACTTGTTATTTATATTTAAAAGTAGGAGTATCTAATAATAAATTAAAGGATGATGAGGTCTTAGCCTAATTATTTTAAGATATGTTGGGAAGCTAAACCAAATTCTTGGTTTTCTACATTCATGGATTAATTTGGTTATTTGAATATCTCTAAACAAATGATAAAGCATTTAATATTTTGTATTGGATATACTAGAGTTTTATTCTTCTATGCTAAGTATTCTAGAATGCTCTTGTAATCCTATAAATACCAATGGTTGTAATCACTTTTATAAACAAGAGAGAAATAGTAAGAACAAAAATTCATTTTATATAATCAGTTTTCTCCTTCTTTTAGACTACAAATTGGTATCAGAGCTTGGTAAATTGCTAAGTTCATTCTCCCAATCAAAGTGATAACATCAAAAGTCTGACGCAAGCAGCAGATGAAGTACTAAAGTAAAGCAAGTAATTTTCTAGTACTGCAATACACTTTGGCAGTCAAAGAGCCACGTGACAGCAGCTTCAGGGTGACCATATCACAAACAAGTTTTGTTATTCATATAAGTGGCGGGTCCTACGAATCTGAGGTACCATCCCCAAGCAGATTTTATTTCTTGTCACAAGTAAAAAGGCAGAGCAGCAAAGCAGATTCGCAGCAGAGAATAAAAGGAGCAGTAACGTTGCGGAATCATCCGTCCTTCAATTTCTTCAAAATCAAGAAGAAGCTGAGTGGAGATTAAGATCAGAAATTGCAGATCGGAACTGGGCAGAGAAGAAAAAGCAAGCTGCGGAACTTTAAAAAATGGCGAATTCCAACAACATGACTTCACTTATTCCTCGATTTGGTGGAGAAAATTATGATTATTGGAGAGACAATATGATGTTATTGCTCAAGTCAATGGATCTATGGAATATTGTGGATGAAGGATATGAAGATACAGAAAACGAAGATGCTTTGACACAAGCACAGAAAAATAATTTGAAGGAAAATCGAAAGAAGGACAGCAAGGCGCGTTTCCAAATTTATCAAACAATTGAGATGTCAGTGTATGAAAGAGTTGCTAAAGCTAAAAGTTCAAAGGAAGTCTGGGAGATTATTCAAATTACATACAAAGGTGTGGAAAAGGTAAAAAAGGTACGCCTCCAAACCTTAAGAACAGAATTTGAAAAATTAGAAATGAAGGAGAATGAAAGTATTTCAGATTATTTTACAAGAGTTAATTCAGTTGTGAATCAAATGGCATCCAATGGTGAAGTTTTAGATGATGAGAAAGTTGTTGCAAAAAATTTTCGTAGTTTACCACCAAAATTTGATTATGTAGTGGTAGCTATTGAAGAATCAAAAGATCTATCATCTCTTACTATTCAAGATTTGCAAGGGACCTTGAAGGCTCATGAAGTAAGGATAAATCAAAGAAATCCTTCTCCTCTTCCTGATCAAGCTTTTAAATCCCAAGTTTCATTTACGGGAGGCCGTGGTTTTCACTATGGTCGTGGTCGTGGAGGTAATGGCAACTTCAGAGGTAAAGACTTTCATTTTCAAGGCAGAGGAAGAGGTTATGTAAACAAAAATGATTCAAATGAAGGTGGAGAAAATCTAAACAAAAACTTCCAAAGAGGAAGAGGTCGTGGTTATCAAAGAGGTCGTGGTTATCAAAGAGGAAGAGGTCGTGGCTATTTTGAATGTTATCATTGTCATAAACCCGGTCATACATATAAAGAATGTCGTTTTAGAACGGATGGAACACAAAATGAGACCGGATTGATGCATGAAAACAAAGCTGATGAAAAATATGTGCAGGATACGCTGTTGCTGGCATTTCAAGGTGATGATAAGGACGATGTTTGGTATTTAGACAGTGGTGCAAGCAAACATATGACTGGAAACAAGAACTTATTTTCAGACTTGGTTGAATCTAACCATGGACAGGTAAAAATTGGAGATGACAGAGCTTACAAAATTCAAGGTGTTGGTGAAGTTATTTTTCAAACAAAATCTGGAAAAGTGGCGAAGATGTCTGAAGTTTATTATGTTCCTGGTTTAAAGAATAATTTGCTTAGCACCGGTCACCTTTTGAAGAAGGGGTTTGATATTCATTTTCATGATAATGCTTGTTTTTTGTTGAAGAGAAATCAGTTGATAGCAACAATTGGAGTAACTTCAAATAATCTTTTTCCTATAAAACTTCAGGTTGCTAACATTTCTTATTTCACTACTATTGATAAAGGAATTTCCAAGTTGTGGCATGACAGGTATGGTCATTTAAATTATGATAGCCTAAAATTGCTAGCAACAAGGAAAATGGTTGAAGGACTTCCTCAAATTAATCAAACAAATCAAATTTGTGAAGCATGTCAACTTGGAAAACAACATAGAGATTTGTTTCCTCAAAAATCTTTGTGGAGATCAAAAAAGGTGTTGGAACTTGTTCATTCAGATTTATGTGGACCAATGCCGGTTACTTCTCATGGAGGCAACAAATATTTTATTACCTTTGTTGATGATTTCTCGAAAAAAGTTTGGGTTTATTTTCTCAAAGAAAAATCTGAATCATTTCAAGCTTTTAAGGAATTCAAAGCTGAAGCGGAAAAATTTTCTGGTTGTCAAATTAAAACAATAAGAACCGATAGAGGTCGTGAATATCTTCTAACTGAGAAGTATTGCAAAAATGATGGAATTAGGCATGAATTGACAGTAAGGCATTCACCACAACAAAATGGTGTTAGTGAAAGAAAAAATCGAACCATCATGGAAGTGGCAAGATGCATGCTGAAAATGAAAAAGGTAGATAAAGAGTTTTGGGCAGAAGCTATATCCTGTGCTGTTTATTTGATTAATAGATCTCCTACAAGAAGTCTGAACAATTGCACACCTCATGAAGCATGATTTGGAGTGAAGCCAAAAGTTAGTCACCTGAGGACCTTTGGATGTATTGCTTATGCACACATTCCGGATGCATTGAGGAACAAATTGGATGATAAATCAGAAAAGTGTATTTTTATCGGCTACAGTGAAAGAAGCAAAGCTTACAAGTTGTACAATCCAGTGACATAGAAGATAGTGATTAGTCAAGATGTTCGATTTGATGAAAATTCTTCATTTAATTTAGGAGTTGATTTTCCTGAAAATTGGCCAAGTTTTTGTGATACTAATGATGATTCTCAAGATGAAAGCGAGCCTATTTCTCCAGGATACTCTTCTTGTGGAAACTCTCCCGAGTCCCCTCAAAGCACTCCTCAAAGCACTCCTCAAAGAAGAACAAAGAGCTTAAGAGAAATTTATGAGTCAACCGAGCAAATTGATTCGAATGATACTGTATTTTTTGCTTTCTTTGTAGGAGAAGATCCAATTTCTTATGATAAAGCATCAAAAGAAGAAAAGTGGAAATAAGCCATGAAAGAAGAAATGAAAGCCATTGAGAAGAATGATACGTGGGAGCTTACAAATCTGCCTCCAAACAAGATTTCTATTGGCGTAAAGTGGGTATATAAAACAAAAATGAATTCAGATGGCTCCATCAACAAAAACAAGGCAAGACTAGTTGCAAAGGGGTATAAGCAAAAGGAAGGAGAAGACTTTACTGAGGTATTCACTCCAGTTTCTAGACTTGACACTGTTCGTTTGCTTATCTCACTTGCAGCTCAAAATAATTGGAGTATATTTCAAATGGATGTGAAATCTGCGTTTTTGAATGGTTTTTTGGAAGAAGAAGTTTATGTTGAGCAACCACCTGGATTTTTGAAGAAGGGAGAAGAAAATAAAGTTTACAAATTGAAGAAAGCGCTTTATGGACTGAAACAATCACCAAGGGCTTGGTATAGCCGAATTAATTCATACTTAGAACATAATGGTTTTTGGAAATGCCCGTACGAGCTTACTCTCTACATCAAAGGCACATCACAAGAAAGCTTCATGGCTGTAAGTCTTTATGTTGATGATCTCATTTTTACAGGAAATAATTTGAAATTGTTGAAAGATTTTAAAGACTCTATGATGAAAGAATTTGAAATGACAGACTTGGGAAAGTTACATCATTTTCTTGGCATTGAAGTTCATCAAACCAAGAAAGGAATTTTCATTTCACAAGAAAGTTATGCAAAAGAAATTTTAAAGAAATTCAGAATAGAGAATGCAAATCCTGTATCAACTCCATGTATCACAGGGTTAAAATTAAGTAAAGAAGGTGAAGGCAAGATTGTGAATTCCACTGTGTTTCAAAGTTTGGTGGGAAATTTGATGTACTTGACTGCAACAAGACCAGATATCATATTTGCAGTAAGTTTAGTAAGTAGGTTCATAGAGAAACCATACACTAATCATTGGGAGACTGCAAAAAGAATTCTGCGATATGTCAAAGAACCATTGATTATGGTATTTTTAATCAAGCTAGTATTCCGATTAATCTTGTTGGATATACTGACAGTGACTTAGCAGGAAGCGTTGATGATAGTAAAATCACTTCAGGTTATGTTTTTTAGTCTTGGAAGTGGACCAATTTCATGGTGTTCGAAGAAACAATCTGTTGTTGCTCTTTCTACAACAGAATCTGAATATATCGCTGCTTCTTTAGCAGGATGTCAAATTGTTTGGCTCCAAGGAATTTTGGAATGTCTGAAGCATTCGCAGATCTGTCCAACAACACTATTTTGTGACAATAGTTCAACCATTTCAGTAACAAAGGATCCAGTACTTCATGGAAGAACGAACATATTCGTATTCGATTTCATTTCTTAAGAGAGTTGGTAAAAGAAGGCATTATTCAAGTTGAGTATTGCAGGACAGAACATCAGTTAGCAGATATTTTCACAAAGCCTTTAAGCAGAGAAGTTTTTCAAAAGAAATGTTGCAAGTTTGGGAATAAAAAGCAAATTTGGTTTACGGGAGGCATTGTTGGGAAGCTAAACCAAATTCTTGGTTTTCTACATTCATGGATTAATTTGGTTATTTGAATATCTCTAAACAAATGATAAAACATTTAATATTTTGTATTGGATATATCAATGGTCATTAGAAATATCTATTGTTTTATTCTTCTATGCTAAGTATTCTAGAATGCTCTTGTAATCCTATAAATACCAATGGTTGTAATCACTTTTATAAACAAGAGAGAAATAGTAAGAACAAAAGTTCATTTTATATAATCAGTTTTCTCCTTTTAGACTACAAGATATCCACATCGTAGGATTTTATTTTTTAAAAACAAGTCGTCGCAACTAGCTAAATGCTCATTTGATAGAGCTATATATGTGATGTAATTGCATGTGGTGAGGTAAAACATTTTTTGAATATAAATATTTTTATAAAAAAAGTTAAATAGTAGTATCTGATTTCATAATTATAGAATTGCTTTTCAAGTTAATACTGACTATACTATTTTAATGTAACTAACTAAACGTGTATGATATGAGATTTTATTTGTTTTTAACCATTTAAATTATATTTTATACTTTTACCAAAAGTACTGTTAGAATTCATTAAAAAAGCAAAAAATTTGTATTTTTAGCTAAAAATATTTTTGAATGCAAAATCTTAAAAAAATAGCAAATATCGTAACACATTTATATTGAATTTAAAAATACTTTAATTAATTCATTTAAAAAAAAAAACAAAAACCAAACGAGCTCTAAATCTACGCACGCATCTACTTACATTCTCAAAGTGTAATTTTTGGATAAATGTTGTGCAAGGATTTAAATGTGAATTCTTGTTGAGTCTTACTATACATTACCAAAAATTTTAGTCAAATTATTATTATGGCGTATGTGCATATATATATATATATATATATATATATATATATATATATATATATATATATATATATATATATATATATATATATACACACACACACAGAGGAGATCAGGGACACTCCACTTAAGTAACACTATTCCTTAAGTAACACTCCCTATATAATGTATCCTGTTTTTGGCTCCAATATTTACCGCATTTCCTTTCTTTCTCCAAAACAAAACTAGTTCCAATTCAAATTCTGAAAGTTCTCTCTCCAAACCAAAACAAATCTTCAGACCCAAATCACGATTCGCCCATCTTCGGCATCTAGGTTCAACAAATCGACAGTTGGCATCCCTCCAAATTGATTCTGAGTCGGACCAAAACAACTATCTCGACTTCGAACTCAGACCAAAACAACAATCTTGACATCTGCCGAAAAGAATCAGCATCTACTCCTTGATTTCGACTTCGATTCGGTAAGGGTTTAACTATTTTCCTCCACAACTCTCTGTATTTCTAGGTTTTGTTTTCTCCTTGTTTTGGTCTGCCTTCGATTTGGGTTTTTTTCATTTGGGTTTGTTCTGAAATAAGAAATAACTTTGATGAAATCCCCTCTGTTGAACTCAGTCGAGATATTTGGCCCTTTTTAAAAAAATTTCGAACTTGTACATGAAGCACTTAAACCTTGACACAGCCAAAAAAATGAACTCTTCAGTAAAGATTTCTCAATGCTTTTCTTAAGAAAGAAAATAGATATTATTTGATAGTGAACCAATAATATGTTTATGTATTTAGAATTTCATTTACACTATGTTTGGCAACTCAATTTTAAGCTTTGGAAATGTAATAGCAAATTCATAGATAGTCTAAATTCCAATTCCAAGTTTTGTATTGGGTTGTCAAACCTTTATATATTTTTGAACTATAGCAAATTCAGATCATCAATTCGACTGATCTTGTACCGTTAATAACCATCTGATCAATTTTTATGGTTGGGACATAATAAAATATGGATGAATTTTTATGGATGAAAATCTATAAAGCCTGAGCTCATTCCTTTAGCCAGACAGATGCAAGAAACTTAAAAATGAGGGAAAACCTTGACATAAGCTTCAAGCAGCTTTATTGATGCTAAAGTAAAGGCGGCTAATAATTTAGGAATGAATACAATGTATTACAACTTGATCTTGCTTCAATTTTACAAGTTTCTAAATTATGATATTGCACTTCGTACTCTATCCAATTTGTGTGCATATTGACATACCTTGGTTTGTCCTGCTTACAAGTTGGGCAGCAATTTAAATTTGTCGATCTACACATTTTACAAACTTGATCTTGGTTTGATGTTGACGCAGCATAACTCATGACATACCATCTGTTCATCGGATAGAGTCAACTTAAATGGCCGGAGTTAATCACTGTCATTGTCATTATGCAGCTATGTTGATAACTTTTTGGACTGAAGCTAAAGCTAAGGAATTAAGGAACAAGTGATTCCAAAACTGAGGAGCAAGGAATTAACAACTTTTGTTCTTTTTCCTTACGAAGTAAAACTATACCAAGAGAGAGCAGCAATCCCTGTTTCATGCGAACTTGAATGGTTTCCAAGTATTAATGAGAAACTTGCCAACTCTTGTAAACTGTGCTTTCAACTTCCTTGAATAATTAGAGCTTCCAAAACTACTTTTCTGATTAAAAATTGTTGTACTAGTTTCTTACGCTATAGCAGTTTTGTAATATTTCAAATAATTGATTGATGGTGCAGAATTTATAGTCAAGTTCATGAGCATGTACATGAAGAGTTCTTGTGTGTAAAGCTATATTTCTTGGATTAGTAGAAAACAGTCTGTTTATAAGATTTGTGTGGATGTTATGATGTTAAGAATCCTGAATGAGACAATTAGACAACACTTGAGCTCTACCTTCTCCTTGAAATGCAATGCTTGATGAATCTATGCACCTAATACTAGTACTAGCATATATGAATGTTTGGCTACAATTATTATAATATATATATGCTATACGTGGTCATGTATGTACCCAGTAACTCAAGACATGTTTCCAGGCCATGAAACATGACACAGAAAATGCTTAAGCTACTTATACCAACAAAAGAGGACCATAAAAATGCTCAAGCTAGATATATGACACAATACATCAGACACATGTGGAAATAATCTTCACAACTATTATATATATATATATATATATATATATATATATATATATATATATATATGCATCACCAATAAATGACTACTGCAAACTACACTGACAAGTTAAAAAAAACAGAAATCAAGACAATACCATTAAAATCCAACTGCATTCAAATCCCATGTTCAATTTAACCTCTAAAGGTAATGCAACCACCTGTCAATTACAAAAAAAAATTCCATCCAATAACCATCATGTACAAAAAGAGCCTTATAACAGCATTATCCACTACCAACCATTTACACCAAAAAATTCTTAGAAGGCATAACTTATCAGCATATACACTACTATTCAGCACAACAATGATTTACCTCAAAAGGCATATCTAATCAATCAACAAGTAACACTAAAAAAAGTCTATAGAACTAAAGATTAGGATCTTTTGGCCCTTGCTGCAGCCTCAAGAGATCTGAGAGTAGCATGTATTCCTCTTCCATATATAGTTACTCCTATGATTACTGCAAACCTGAAGGCCACTCTGTAAAAAAAACCCAAATTAATACAAAAATATAGCTATACAAGTGTTGTTATAGCAATATCAGTTGCACCTGTTAGTGAGTCACTATCATCATCTACACTTGGCTCCTGAGTAGCATCAACATTTGATACTCCAGTTCTACATTTAAACAAATAGAAAATTCAAATTTGTACAAATAACAAATTCAAATTTAAGCAAATAGCAAAGTCAAAATAACTAAACTTGCTTACTGATTATTAAGCGCTGGGCAGTTTCTTTTGTCATGTGTCATACCAACCTTGCCACATCCATGACAACGTCTACCCTTAGAATTTTTTATTTTCCCCAAAGCCCTTTCTTTGCCACCGTTCAGCCTTTTGCCACACCATTTTGCTCGCACTTGGATTGGCTCAATGTAACTATGTTCATAAGTTATGTTAACTGACTTGGATACACTCGTTCCACCAGCTTCCATTTCATTGTTTCTTTTGGAACCATTATTCCCAATAATTTGTTTGATCTTTTCATATCCATTCTCTAACAATTCTTTTAATACATTTGTGGCTTCTTCATTTGTGAGAGCACTATCAATCAAATTTAAAGAATATTGAATCAATTGACTCCACAAGAGTAAGTATGGCTTGTCATCTTTTATCTCCATACCATTATCATCAATTATACCACTTGATTTTGTTGTTTTTGTCCACCTCTTCAAAATGTATTTTGTAGGCAATTTGTCAAGATCATGATACTTATGTAAGTAAGCTATCACATGCCGACATAGGATTCCCAAACTCTCAAACTTTTTGCACGTGCATGTTGCATAATCCAAAGATTTGTCATACTGAATTTCTCTTACTGTAAACTTGCTGACATTTCTTCGGTAAATCTTATATACAGGGTAGTTGACATCCTCTTTCATAAGTTCAAACCTATAATTAAAGCTCTCACACAACTCATCTTCAAATTTATAATATATAGAATGTGTATAAATGTCAACCATTTGCCAAAAGAAGTCATGCGCAATTTTCATTTTTGGCCTCTCAATCAAATCTTTGTTATCCGAAACCAACTCAGCATGTCGTTGATGTTGAAGGCCCCGACCAAATTGAATCATAAAATCCACTAAATAATTTCTTTTAGAAACAAATTTTTTAAAAAATGAATGGCAACTCTCTGCTCTTTGGCTACTTGACATGCCGGCTGAGAAAACACGATTCACATGTGCGGGAACCCATCTAGAACGAATGTCATACATTGATTGTAGCCATTTATTAGTATTCAACCCACTTTTCTCCACTAACTCCACCCAAGTGAGTCAAACATTTCCACATTCTCTGAATTCCAAATGCAATCTGAAAACTCTTTATAATAAGCATTGAATTTTACCGAGTCAATCTTCTCTGAAAATTTGGTCAAAATGTGCCAACTACAATATCTATGAAATGTATTAGGAAGTACATGTGAAATGGCATTTGTCATTGCCGGATCCTGATCGGTGATAATCATCTGAGGTGCATCACCTGGCATTGCTTCCAAAACACACTTGAAAAGCCAAACAAAAGAATCAATGGTCTCATCACTTAAAAAAGCACAACCAAATACAATAGTTTGACCATGGTTATTTACCCCCATTAGTGGTGCAAATATCATTCCGTAACGATTAGTATTGTATGTGGTATCAAAAATGACAACATCACCATACAATATATAAGCCCGTCTAGCAGTTGCATCGGCCCAAAAACAACGAGTGATCTTTTTTTCATCATCTGTGTCAATTAAATAAGTGAATGAAGGATTCTTTTGTTGTTCTAACTTCATGTACTCATTCAACATATCGCCATCATGTCCCTTCAACTCATTGCGTTTGTCTCTTTCAAAGTTATACAAATCTCGTTGCGTGCAACCAATATTTTCAACCCCTCCCGCCTGGACTGCAAGAAATTTGTATTGTTGGTATTGTGGTATATTCACCATACCAAGTTGTTGACTCAAAGATTTTTGGGCAGTTGACACATTACGATGAGATCGTAAAAGATGCCTCTTGTGTGGTGTTGACAATGGGTGACAATGGCCCTCTTCAATTTTAGATACTACGTATAAGTCATTTCTTTTTACCACTACAATTGTTGCTCTACAACCTTCTTTTGTAGATCCACGTTTTCTTTTTACATCCACATCGGCTAATAGTTTGCCCTTTCCTTGCTTGTAACACACATACTCCTTCCTAATTATCTCATCACTTCCCACCCTTTTTTTCTCATTATACTTTCGCACACTAAAACCAGCCTGCATTGCTTATGTATTGTAAAAAGTGTGAACATCATCTAATGTTTGAAATTCCTGACCTAACTTAGGCATAAACTCATCAGCTACTTGAGGATAGTAGACAAAAGTTTTAGCATTGTTCACATTCAACCCCTCTGCACTCAAGTCATCCCTCTCCATTTCTTCACCGTAATTGTATATGTAGTCTGAATCTATTTCTGCATTATTCCCACAACTCCCTACTTCATGCTCCATGTCATCCATTTTTAATAAACCTGAAAATATAATTTTTAGTTTGCCAATATCAAATGATGTAAGAATAAACCAAATTAAGCATTCTTAACAAAAAATACAACCAAACATAGATAAAACTAATTTATACTCTAATTTAAATGACCATTTACAAAGTTGGGTTGTCCTAACGAATCAACATCACAAGGAAACATTATCATGTTTAGGATAATTCTACAAAAAATCTATATGTTTTGTATGTATACAATGTTAGTGGGGTGTAAGGGAGATGACATATGCATGTTCCAATTTCCTGAATGCATGAAAAAATTATATTGACAATGTTGAAAATACAAATTTGGTTTAAGTATATAGAATTCTTAAAAGTGCTTCATGTACAAGTTCGAAATTTTTTTAAAAAGGGCCAAATATCTCGACTGAGTTCAACAGAGGGGATTTCATCAAAGTTATTTCTTATTTCAGAACAAACCCAAATGAAAAAAAAACCCAAATCGAAGGCAGACCAAAACAAGGAGAAAACAAAACCTAGAAATACAGAGAGTTGTGGAGGAAAATAGTTAAACCCTTACCGAATCGAAGTCGAAATCAAGGAGTAGATGCTGATTCTTTTCGGCAGATGTCAAGATTGTTGTTTTGGTATGAGTTCGAAGTCGAGATAGTTGTTTTGGTCCGACTCAGAATCAATTTGGAGGGACGCCAACTGTCGATTTGTTGAACCTAGATGGGCGAATCGTGATTTGGGTCTGAAGATTTGTTTTGGTTTGGAGAGAGAATTTTCAGAATTTGAATTGGAACTAGTTTTGTTTTGGAGAGAGAAAGGAAATGCAGTAAATATTGGAGCCAAAAACAGGATACATTATATAGGGAGTGTTACTTAAGGAATATTGTTACTTAAGTGGAGTGTCCCTGATCTCCTCTGTGTATATATATATATATATATATATATATATATATATATATATATATATATAGAGAGAGAGAGAGAGAGAGAGAGTCCAGATCCATTCCGGGATCCCGGACTCTATAAAATACGGACCTTTTTTTTTTTGCTTTTTTTTTTGAAACAACTAAAAAAAATAAATAAATTATGGAATTGAATTTTTTTCATAATACAGTATTTTGGGTGTGATTTGGGTACGTATAACAAAATATGTATATACAGTCTGTGCAGACTGTACCACCACTTTTTGGTATAGGTATTCAAAACACGTCCAAAACATTGTATTATGGAAAAATTTCAGTTCCATAAAATATTAAATATTTTTTTTAGTTGTTTTAAAAAAAAAGCAAAAAAAAAAATAGGGTCCGTATTTTAGGACCTGTTCGGGAGTCCGGACATGATCCTCTGTGTGTGTGTGTGTGTTCGTGTGTGTGTGTATATATATATATAGAGAGAGAGAGAGCAAGGATCAAGAGCATTCCTGTTAAATATCATTCCTCCTTAAATAGCACTCTTTTATTAAAACTACGTCGGTTTGGAGTGACCACGGGTGTCATTTTTGTAAATAAAAGAAAAATAAGTGGGACCACTCTCTTTTAAAAGACTCCAAAACGACGTAATTTTAATAAAGGAATACTATTTAAGGAGAATGCTCTTGATCCTTGCTATATATATATATATATATATATATATATATAATTTATGATATAATATCTTTTTAATCTAATTAAATATTTATAAACATGTTTATCATTTTTCATTCTTGTTTTATAATGAATTGAGAAAAGAAAAGAAACAGAAAGTCGTACATAGTGATTGTTAGGATTTTTATGTGGAATTTCGGTATCATAAAATTAACTTTATGATATATTTGTGAATTGACCAATTTATTACTGATATGCTAAAAGAGATTACCTCCTATTAATAATATGTTACTCCCTCTGTTTCTAAATAAGTGACGTTTTAGAAGGAAAAATTTGTTCTATTTTATTTATAACTTTCTAGGAGAATAAATTATTTATTTTCCTATATCACCCGTTACCTTCTCTCATTGTCCTAAGAAATTCTTACCCTTAGTATTAATAGTTTTTAACTTCCCATAAAAGGATAGTGATGAAATTTCACACAAATTTTAATTATAAAATGGTAGTATTAAATGACTTTCTTAATTGACATTTATTTAGGAATGAAGGAAGTAATTAATTGATCAAAATTAACGTTATACTAACCGCTCTCATTTATGTGCAACGGGCCAGCTAATCAATAGACCATCATTTTTATTTCAGTGTCCAGGATGGTTGTTTGGTTTGTTAGTTAGTTGGTCACATTCCCTTGATCCACCTAATCTGGTGTGGGGGTGATATGGTAATAATGCGCTCCATTGTCTCACCGAAATGTAATTCCATTCTTCACTCGCACTCTCTCTCGTCTCGTCGGGCAGAAGAAGTTACTTTCCTTCTTCTTCTTCTTCTTCTTCTTCCCTAATAAGGCCTTTCAAATCTAGCAGGAACAAAAGTGAATCTATGGACCGATTGATCGATCGAGAAAGAAAGCATTATTACCACTACTACCTCTTTTGGTTCTCTCTGGAGGAGCCATAATATTATTCTTACCCAGTAAATAGTAGTAGTAATAATTAATGATGGACAGCAGAGAATCCTCAGATGATGAAGAGAATCAGCAAACCCTAATTCATCAAAATGATACCAGAAGAACCAAATCTTACCCTCCTCCTCCTCCTCATCCTCGTTCCAGTTTCCACATTGATGAATTCGACAACCCCTCAACAACTCCAACCAATCGACGTCTTCTTTCAAGCTTTAACAAGAGGTATCTCTTTGCAATTTTCCTTCCTCTTCTCTTCGTTCTAGCCTATTTCACTACAGACATCAAATCCTTATTCCAATCTAGTGCTTCCATTGTTAACTTCGACGCTTCTGTTAATCGCATGCGGGAATCCGAATTACAAGCTTTGTTTTTGTTGAGAAACCAGCAATTAGGGCTTCTCGAGTTATGGAATCAGACATTCTCAAATCAATCTTCCATTTCTACTTCAAACCACTCCTCCATTGATCTCTTACCCCCATCATATGAACATGTTAAGTCTGCTCTACTTGTTCAGATTTCACTGAATAAACAAATTCAGCAGGCTCTTTTATCGTCGCATGCATCAACTAGGATCTTCCTTGGATTTGGAAGATAATAATAGTACAGACCCCAGTCTAACTTCTTTTGATGGTCTCAATAGGTGTCGAAAGCTTGATTCAAGGTTTTCAGAGAGGGGAACCATTGAGTGGAAGCCGAAATCCAATAAATACTTGTTTGCAATTTGTGTGTCTGGCCAAATGTCAAACCACTTGATATGTTTGGAAAAACATATGTTTTTTGCTGCTGTACTTAAGCTAGTTTTAGTTATTCCAAGCTCTAAAGTTGATTACAAGTTTAGTAGGGTGTTAGATATTGATCACATTAATAAATGCTTGGGAAGGAAAGTTGTTGTCACATTTAAAGAGTTTACTGAGATTAAAAAGAATCATTTGCACATAGATAAAGTCATTTGTTACTTCTCGCTGCCGACACCTTGTTTTGTGGATGATGATCACGTAAAGAAGTTGAAGGCATTGGGGGTTTCTGTGAATAAACTTTAGCCTGCTTGGGTTGAGGATGATGTTATTGCAATTGGAGATGTATTCTTTGCTGATGTGGAGAAAGAGTGGGTGATGAAACCAGGTGGTCCTATTGCCCACAAATGTAAGACTCTGATTGAGCCGAGCCGTCTTATTATGCTAACTGCCCAGCGGTTCGTCCAAACATTCCTTGGGGAAGGCTTTATAGCTCTTCATTTTCGGCGACATGGCTTCTTGAAGTTTTGGTAATGCACTTACTTGCCCTTATTTCTTGCTTATATATTTATGTGTATCCATACTAAACTTTATGGTTTGAAATCGATAGTTGCAGCCTTGCAATTTTTGTTTTTTTATCTCACTTGTTTTTGTTGCTAGTTTTTTTTATTATCCTCGTGCCAGTTGTATTAAATTTGGTTAGCACATAAAGGAGTATACATGGAATATTCCTTAATTTGGTTTGAAGATGCACTAAAATGTCTCACCATGCATTAGTTTAAGGCATGTGTGTGATTTCCTGAGAGCTTTTTGCATTGTGATGCCTCTAACATATTCTAATAATTTGTCAGCAATGCCAAAAAGCCTAGTTGCTTTTTCCCCGTGCCTCAGTCTGCAGATTGCATTAACCGAGTGGTTGAAAGAGCTAATACTCCTGTCATATATCACTCCACGGATGCTGCAGAAAGTGAAACTAGTTTACTGCAATCATTCATTACGTTGAATGGGAAGGTTGTACCCCTTGTTAAGAGGCCAGCTCGTAATTCAGCTGAAAACTGGGATGCTTTACTATACAGGCACGGCCTCGAGGGAGATTCTCAGGTAAGCATATGATTTTGCACAAGCTTGCAGATTTTGGTGTTATTTTGCTCCTAGCCCTAGAGCTTCCTTTAAGGCATACTAGTAAATGTTGGACTCCCTAAAAGTTGACACCTTTATCATCTACCTTTTTACTTTATAGGCTTCAGTTCATTCTTCTTCTGTACTATCGCTTGAATGAATCATATATGAAATATATGAGAAATAACCTCTAGGTTGCTTGTTCCAATCCCCATACTTGGAGCTGAAATTACCTGTACAAAAATAGTATTGGAAACATCTATGGTGGATCAACCAATAATCTTTCTTTTATTGGATTTCCAATTTATTATGCAAATTAGTAGGGCACATCCTCATAGAACACTTCTCAATTGATGTAGTACTTTTATAAGTTGATAATGGTTTTCCTTTTGTTATATAGTTTTTCTTATTCCATGATATAAAGGGACAAGTAGCAGTGCAGATTAAATAAGTAATGGTTTATGGTTATATATGGTGATGAAGTTGGAACCCTGTGGTTAAGTTCCAGATAGTAGCCAAACTTATATATGCAAAAAACATTGATGATTTTGTCATGAGTTTCCTAGCCACTAATGTAAGACCCCAACTTTTATAAATAAAAATGACTTTTCTATAAATATCATTTTTGAATATTATGGAGTTAATTTGATATAATGTTATAGTTGTGGGTAATATTTATAAATTTTGTAAAGTACGTAAGTTGTTATATAATATTCGATTGGTCAGGGAATATTCGTTTTAACAGGGAATATTCGTACAATGGCATAATCATTAGTGGACCCCACAACGGAATTATTGTCGAATTGAGAAAACGACAAAAATATTTTATTAAAAATAACGGCGGAAATTTTACCATTGATACTGTTGAACTACTCGGTAATAAAAGTATAGTAATACGTGTGGTTGAATAGTAGCACACGGTATTGATTATTAATGCTTACGTGAGAAGTCACTCAGTTTGATTCAATTATTGTCAGTTAATAAAATGAATTATTTAGCGATAATGAAGTTTTGTTTTATTCGTATTATTAACGTAATAAAACAGAAACATCTTTTTATATAAAACAGAATACTTTATTAAAGTTATTCTATAAATAGAATATATTATATTTTATTTAAAAGATTTTTTTTTAAATATGGACCGTCAGATTAAAGTAATCAATATGGGCCGTTCATGCATTAGTTACTATGCATTTTATTTTTCTATAAATAGCAGCTCATTCATTCATAATTTCTTACGAATTCACTGAAACTCTAGAGAGAGAAATTAAAAGAGAAGTTATAGAAAAGTATCCTACTTCTTCCTTACTCTTATATTCAGTTTATTTTACGGTAAGGGATATTATTCTTTTGTATTCAAGAAGAGAACTTCTGTTATTCTATTTCTTTATTATTCTGTTGGAATAACCTTTATACGCGGTCTACCCTATACTTGGTGACATTCTTCTATTATTCTGTTGGAACATCTTGTCTGTGTGATTTACACCGGACCTGGTTCCGTTTTTATTATTATTATGTTGGAACATCTTGTCTGTGTGTTTTACACCGGACCTGGTTTCATTATTTATTATTCTGTCGAAATATCCTGTCTGTGCGTTTACGCCAGACCTAGTTCCATTATTTATTATTTTATCGGAATATCCTGTCTGTGCATTTTACGCCGGACCTGGTTCCATTATTTATTATTCTGTTAGAATAACCTGTCTGTGCGGTCTATCGCATGCATGGTGATTTCTTTTGTTATTCCATTCTTTATTATACTCAGTTGGTTAAGTTTTGACTTCTATACTCCATGAAATTAGTGGAATATCCTTGATAATTGCGTTTCATCCAGTATCTTTTCATGAAAATATTCTTCTAAGAATTCTTGAATTTTACTCCACAAAGCAGTATCATGTTGACAATTTGGACATTGTTAATTCTTGGATAAATTAATTCTTGAACTTGTTTTATTGAATTATTATATCATTGTCATCATCCTCATGTTTATAAAATGTTGAAAGTCATCTGTGGCCTGTAGTGCATAGATGGACTTGGTATGATTATGACCAGGGATTATTCGGTATAATCATGACCGTAATAAATAATGTGGTAAAAGTCTTCATTGGCCCGTAGTGCGTTGATGGACAGTTGTTGGCATGATCATGACCATTAATGAATACACAAATATTCTTGGCCCGTAGTTCATGGATAATTGTGGTCGTGATACTAAAGAATATCCTTGGCCATAGTGCAGGGGTGATTCGATGATGTGGATTATTTTATTAAGCTGAGTCTCAGCGATAATAGTGATGAAAAATCTTTTAAATCATAAAAGATAGTAGATTTTATTCTCTACTTGACTCTTTTAATGGATTGTTTGTTCTGCTGCAGTTAAACTTGATGTCTGTTGTATTTTATCAGTTTAACACTGTTGAAGCTAATGATAATTTATTCTGCATTATCTTAGTCATAATATTCCTTACTGGGCTAGTTGAGCTCACCCTTTCTTTCACTGTTCTCTTCAGGAAATGAGAACGTAGCTGGGACAAGTCGGGAAACGGAGTGATGGTCCGAATGATAGTATTAGCTAGTAGTCCTCACTATTCTGTTAAATAGTGTGACAATAATTGTAATGAGGACTCCTTTTGAGTTTGTATAGTCTGTAGTAGACAATAATTGTATTCAAACTCACAGTTATATTTTGTCGTATTGTACACGACAGTTGTATTAGTAAGTTGTATTTGTATTCTGTTCCATGTATCTGACGACCCAAGATGGGTGATGTATACCTAATTTTGGGGGTGTCAAAGTTGGTATCAAAGCTTAGGGATATGATCCCTGGCTAAGATGTGAGAATAGAACTAGGAGGGGAGAAACGGGGAATTTCTTCGCTTGTATGACCTACCTAAGTTTATTTGCATGGTATTTAATTTGGTCGGTCAGAGTATAAGGATAGTATATGACATATCAATTAACTTTTGTTTTGTGGCAGTATCTGAAAATGGCATCCGAGAAATTTGAGAATAGCAATGGAGCACAGGCGATTGTTGATTCACCACATATCAATAATCGGGATAATGTGCATCAGGAAGGCGACAATCCTCATGCAAACAACAATACTGAGCAAATGATGAATGATGGAATGTTCAGAAGCTTTATGCAATTCATGCAACAGCAGGCGAGAGCGGCTCCTGTTCAAAATATAGGTGGAAACACTGAAAACTCTCGGACGGTCACCGCTAAACAGTTCAAGGAGCTGAGACCACCGAAGTTTAAGGGAGAGCCAAAACCACTTATAGCGGAAACATGGATAAAGCAGATCACCAAGATATTTGATGTCTTGGGATGTTCCGAGGAGCAAAAGGTTCTCTTTGCCGCCTTTATGTTGCGAGGAGAGGCAGATTACTGGTGGGAATCTATTAAGCGTACTCAACCTGCCGCACTGAAGATGTCTTGGGAGAAGTTCCAAGAGCTGTTCATTGATAAATACTTTTCTGAAAGTGTTCGTCACTTGATGGAGGTGGAGTTCATCAAATTAGAGCAGAATAATATGACCGTGTCGCAGTACGAAGCCAAGTTTGCTGAGTTGTCCCGGTTTGCGTCCCACCTGGTGGATAATGAAGAGAGAATGACGCGGATGTTTTTAAGAGGTTTGAAGCCAGAGATACGTCAACATCTTATTTCTCATAAACTGTGTTTGTATTCTGATGTTGTGAATAGGGCTCAGTTAGTGGAGCGCGATAACGAGTCAACGCAACCAAAAGAGAGCAGCCGGCAAAATGATAATACCAGTGAAAGCAGTCATCGAAGCAGTGACAACAAGCGTGGAGGGAATCAACAGGCCAGAAATGGTAACCACTTCGGTGGTAATCAGGGCCAAAATAATAAGAATGGACATTTCAAGAAGAAGAGATTCAACAATGAGGGAAAGACGTCAGCACCAGCAACCGTTGTTAAGGAAGGAGAACGACCACCTATCATATGTTTCAAATGCGGTGGGGAGGGACACATCAGTCCAAACTGTGCGATGCCATCCAAAGCATGTTATAATTGTGGAAGAGAAGGTCATTTAGCTCGATTTTGTCGTTTACCGAAAACAAGTTCAGCTAGGATGGAGGCACCAAAGGCCGTCCCAGAAAAGTCAAAGCAGGTAGTGCAAGGGAGAGCGTTTGTTGTGACCTCCCAGAAAGAAAGGAATCCAAATGAGGTCATCATGGGTAAGCTTATCATAAATTCTAGCGAAGTCTATACCTTATTTGATACCGGTTCTACCCATTCTTTTATTTCTCCTACTTGCGTTCATCGCTTAAATTTGACTCCGGAGAAATTAGACTATGACTTATCTGTTGAAACTCCATTGGGAGAAACCTTCATTACATCCACGGTTTATAAGTCTTGTTTGGTTCAAGTTGGTACCCACACATTACCTGTCGATCTTATTTCACTAAAAATACTTGCATTTGACGTGATTCTAGGGATTGATTGGTTAACTACTCATCATGCTAAAATTGATTATTTTCGTAAGGTTGTTAGTTTCCATATTCCTAATCAACCTATTATGCGAATTCAAGCGACCAAACCATTAAAATCAATCAATGTCATCTCAAGCCATAAAGCTATTCATTTATTGAAAAACGGATGTCAAGCTTTCTTAGCTCATGTCACAGATCTAAATAAAAAATACGTTAGTTTTGAATGATATTTCTATTGTTAATAAATTTCCTGACGTATTCCCTAAAGAACTTCCTGGCCTACCCCCAGAGCGTGAAATTGAATTTTGTATCGACCTTTAACCCGGTACAAAACCCATTTTTAAAGCCCCATATTGAATGACTCCTATTGAACTTCAGGAGTTAAAGATCCAACTGTAGGAATTGTTAGACATTGGCTTTATTCGTCCTAGTACTTATCCTTGGGGTGCTCCTGTTCTATTCGTGAAGAAGAAAAAAGGAAGCATGCGACTTTGTATTGATTATCGGGAGTTGAATCATGTCACCATCAAAAACAGGTACCCATTGCCACGTATTGATGACCTGTTTGACCAGTTGCAAGGAGCACAATTCTTTTCAAAGATCGATCTTCGTTCTGGATACCATCAGCTGAAGGTTAGAACTGAGGATATTCCAAAGACGACTTTCAGAACTCGGTACGGGCATTATGAATTCCTAGTCATGTCCTTTGGATTGACTAATGCTCCTACTGCCTTCATGGATATGATGAACCGGGTATTCAAGAAATATTTGGATCACTTTGTGGTCGTCTTTATTGATGACATCCTTATTTATTCCAAAAGTCGTGAAGATCATGAGCAACACTTGAGGCTGGTACTCCAAAAGCTTCGTGAATACAAGCTTTATGCCAAGTTGAAGAAATGCGAGTTCTGGCTGGAGGAGGTAGCATTCCTTGGGCACGTAGTATCAACTCGTGGAATATCTGTTGACCCGACAAAGATTGAAGCTATTCAAAGCTGGGAGCAACCTAAATCAGTAACTGAAGTACGTAGCTTTCTCGGTTTAACTGGTTATTATCGGAGATTCGTGGAAGGATTTTCTCGAATCGCTACTCCACTAACTCTGCTGACTCGAAAAGATACAAAGTTCGGTTGGAGCGAAGAATGTGAGAAGAGTTTTCAAGAACTCGAGAGGAGACTCATTTCAGCACATATTCTAACAATACCATCTGGCTCGGAGGGATTTGCCATCTACAGTGATGCTTCGAGCAAAGGGTTGGGATGCGTTCTCATGCAACATGGAAAAGTCATAGCCTATGCATCAAGACAACTCAAGGAATATGAGAGGAATTATCCTACTCATGATCTAGAGTTGGCAGCTGTTGTCTTTGCACTTAAAATTTGGAGGCATTACTTGTATGGAGAGAAGGTGAAGATCTTTACGGATCATAAAAGCCTCAAATATTTCTTCACTCAAAAGGAACTCAACATGCGACAACGACGTTGACTTAAACTGTTGAAAGATTATGATCATACCATCCAATACCATCCTGGAAAAGTGAACGTGGTAGCTGACGAATTGAGTAGAAGATCATATGCAAGTATGAGTGCGATATTGTCAACACAAAGGCCCATTTTGTGTGACTTGCAAAGGATGGAAGTAGAGTTAAAGACTCCAGGGACCCATGTGATGATGGCGAATATACGAGTAGAACCGACTTTAATTGATAAAGTTAAAGCTGCTCAAGCTACAGACCTGGAGCTGATGCGTATGAGGAAGAAAGTGCAAGAAGGTGCTATGCCGGAAGCAAGAATCGATGAAGAAGGAATACTTCGAGTCAACTCCAGACTTTGTGTTCCTAACGACCCTGATTTAAAGTATGAAATCATGATGGAGGCGCACAACACACCGTTTTCAATCCATCCTAGGAGTACCAAAATGTATCATGATCTTCGTCATACATTTTGGTGGAGCAATATGAAGCGAGAGATAGCGTTGTTTATCTCATGGTGTCTAACTTGTCAACGAGTCAAGGCGGAGCATCAAGTACCAAAAGGTCCATTGCAACCACTTGAAATTCTAGAATGGAAGTGGGAGCACATTACCATGGATTTCGTTACCGGTCTTCCTAGGATTTCTCAAGGTATAGATGCGATTTGGGTCATTGTTGATAGATTGACCAAGTCTGCTCATTTCTTACCGATACGAGAAACTCATACACTTGAACGTCTTGCTCGTATGTACATAAACGAGATTGTAAGACTGCATGGTATGCCAGTATCCATAGTTTCTGATCGAGACCCAAGATTCACTTCACGATTTTGGGTTAGTTTACAAAAAGCTATGGGCACGGATTTACGATTTAGTTCGGCATATCATCCTCAGACGGACGGACAATCAGAGAGGACTATTCAAACTTTTAAAGATCTATTAAGACTCTGTGTCCTTGATTTCAAGGGAAGTTGGGACAAGTTCTTACCATTGGTGGAGTTTTCCTACAACAACAATTATCAAGCAAGTATTGGCATGGCTCCATTCGAAGCTTTGTATGGAAGAAAGTGTCGTTCTCCAGTATGCTGGGTGAGGTGGGTGAAGCAACGTTGTTGGAACCGGAGTTGGTACGTATGACTACAGAAAAGATTCAAACGATCTGACAACGTATAAAAGCCTCACAAGATCGACAAAAGAGTTATGCTGATCTTCATCGAAAGGACGTGAAATTTGATATAGGAGATCATGTGTTCTTACGTGTTGCTCCATGGAAAGGAGTTACGAGATTTGGAAAGAGAGGAAAGCTCAATCCTTGATTCATTGGTCCATTTTTAATCCTCGATCGAGTAGGAACTATGGCTTATAGACTCGCTTTACCGGCAAGTATGTCTCATGTTCATAACGTTTTTCACATATCCATGTTACGTAAATATGTGGAAGACCTGAACCACATTATTGAGTTAGAACCGAACGAAATAGCGGAAGATTTGACGTATGAAGAAGTTCCTGTTCAAATCTTGGATAAGAAGGAACATATTCTACGCTCCAAGGTCATACCTCAAGTCAAAGTTTTGTGGAGAAATCACGATGTTGAGGAAATGACTTGGGAGTTAGAATCTGAAATGAAGTCAAGGTATCCTTACATCTTCGATATACCAGGTACGCACCCTAATTTCGAGGGCGAAATTTCTTAAGAAGGGGAGGTTGTAAGACCCCAACTTTTATAAATAAAAATGAATTTTCTATAAATATTATTTTTGAATATTATGGAGTTAATTTGATATAATGTTATAGTTGTGGGTAATATTTATAAATTTTGCAAAGTACGCAAGTTGTTATATAATATTCGATTGGTCGGGGAATATTCGTTTTAACAGGGAATATTCGTACAACGGCACAATAATTGGTGGACCCCACAATGGAATTATTGTCGAATTGAGAAAACGACAAAAATATTTTATTAAAAATAACGGCGGAAGTTTTACCATTGATACTGTTGAACTACTCGGTAGTAAAAGTATAGTAATACGTGTGGTTGAATAGTAACACACGGTATTGATTATTAATGCTTACGTGAGAAGTCACTCAGTTTGATTCAATTATTGTCAGTTAATAAAATGAATTATTTAGCGATAATGAAGTTTTGTTTTATTCGTATTATTAACGTAATAAAACAGAAACATCTTTTTATATAAAACAGAATACTTTATTAAAGTTATTCTATAAATAGAATATATTATATTTTATTTAAAAGATTTTTCTTTAAATATGGACCGTCAGATTAAAGTAATCAATCTGGACCGTTCATGCATTAGTTACTATGCATTTCATTTTTCTATAAATAGCAGCTCATTCATTCATAATTTCTTACGAATTCACTGAAACTCTAGAGAGAGAAATTATAAGAGAAGTTATAGAAAAGTATCCTGTTTCTTCCCTACTCTTATATTCAGTTTATTTTACGGTAAGGGATATTATTCTTTTGTATTCAAGAAGAGAACTTATGTTATTCTATTTCTTTATTATTCTGTTGGAATAACCTGTATACGCGGTCTACCCTATACTTGGTGACATTCTTCTATTATTATGTTGGAACATCCTGTCTGTGTGTTATAAACCGGATCTGATTCCGTTTTTATTAGTATTCTATTAGAACATCCTGTCTGTGTGTTTTACACCGGACCTGGTTCCGTTTTTATTATTATTCTGTTGGAACATCCTGTCTGTGTGTTTTACACCGGACCTGGTTCCATTATTTATTATTCTGTCAGAATATCATGTCTGTGCGTTTACGCCGGACCTGGTTCTATTATTTATTATTTTGTAGGAATATCATGTCTGTGCGTTTTACGCCGGACTTGGTTCCATTATTTATTATTCTGTTAGAATAACCTGTCTGTGCGGTCTATTGCATGCATGGTGATTTCTTTTGTTATTCCATTCCTTATTATACTCAGTTGGTTAAGTTTTGACTTCTATACTCCATGAAATTAGTGGAATATCCTTGATAATTGCGTTTCATCCAGTATCTTTTAATGAAAATATTCTTCTAAGAATTCTTGAATTTTACTCCACAAAGCAGTATCATGTTGACAATTTGGACATTGTTAATTCTTGGATAAATTAATTCTTGAACTTGTTTTTATTTAATTATTATATCATTGTCATCATCCTCATGTTTATAAAATGTTGAAAGTCATCTGTGGCCTATAGTGCATAGATGGACTTGGTATGATTATGACTAGGGATTATTCGGTATAATCATGACCATAATAAATAATGTGGTAAAAGTCCTCATTGGCCCGTAGTGCGTTGATGGACAGTTGTTGGCATGATCATGACCATTAATGAATACACAAATATTCTTGGCCCATAGTGCATGGATAATTGTGGTCGTGATACTAAAGAATATCCTTGGCCATAGTGCAGGGGTGATTCGATGATGTGGATTATTTTATTAAGCTGAGTCTCAGCGATAACAGTGATGAAAAATCTTTTAAATCATAAAAGATAGTAGATTTTATTCTCTACTTGACTCTTTTAATGGATTGCTTGTTCCGCTGCAGTTAAACTTGATGTCTTTTGTATTTTATCAGTTTAACACTGTTGAAGGCTAATGATAATTTATTCTGCATTATCTTAGTCATAATATTTCTTACTGGGCTAGTTGAGCTCACCCTTTCTTTCACTGTTCTCTTCAGGAAATGAGAACGTAACTGGGACAAGTCGGGGAACGGAGTGATGGTCTGAATGATAGTATTAGCTAGTAGTCCTCACTATTCTGTTAAATAGTGTGACAATAATTGTAATGAGGACTCCTTTTGAGTTTGTATAGTCTCTAGTAGACAATAATTGTATTCAAACTTATAGTTATGTTTTGTCGTATTGTACACGACAGTTGTATTAGTAAGTTGTATTTATATTCTGTACCATGTATCTGACGACCCAAGATGGGTGATGTATACCTAATTTTGGGGGCGTCACAACTAACCTCCTGTTGAACTAATTAGGGCCTATTATGCATTATTTCTAAGAAATTAGAACCAATTTATAGAATGTAGAAACTGGGATAGAATAGTCTCTGAAATGATGATTCTTGATGAACAGAGGTTTTCATCATTGAATTATCATGTTAGTCTGGGATCCAGTTATAAAACTTTTCCATGCTAGAAAATGTTAATTGATTCCTCATCTAAAATATTAGGTATAACATTACTGCTCTATCATGGCTTAATCAGATGTATCTTATTTTTTACGAAATGAAAGCTCCAGTG
Organism: Panax notoginseng; assembly: GCA_016801055.1. NCBI lineage: Eukaryota > Viridiplantae > Streptophyta > Magnoliopsida > Apiales > Araliaceae > Panax > Panax notoginseng. The sequence goes on along the minus strand of CM029023.1, from coordinate 101,675,351 downwards.
GCAATTTGATCATCAAGTAATACAAATAAACTTTACCCCCTAGTGAGAAGGAGATCATTTTAACTCCATTGTCAAATGTGCTGCAAGAATATCAACACTGTTGCAGCCATCTGAACACCGTATTTTAAATACAATATGTGCAGAGGACGCCTCCTTGAGCTATTTCCAAGACAAAGTCTGACAAGCTTGCTTCGCTTACTACTAAGTGTCCAGTTGTTGTAAATGCTGCGTGTGATGCTATTTTGAACTCACCGAGGGACTCAGACGTTCATGGAAGAACACAATGCATCCACAGCTACGAGTCACGTAGTAAGCGAAGCAAACTTGTTAGGGGCCCGGGGAACAGTTTGTGGAGGTGTTCCCCTTCACATTCATTTTTGTATATAAAAAATGTTGGTATGATTAGGGTAATGATGATGCTATTCATTCAACATTTGATGATGGCATTTCAGATGCAGTTGATATAATCTCTCTTTTAGTGGGGGGCACATTTCCTTAAAATTACTTCAATGATTCGATTTTCGTTGAAGCATTACATTCCATGAAGAATATGATACTCGCATCCAATTCTGGCGGAAATCGGGTCCTGATTCTACAAATCAAAAAGATATCACATTGACCTCACTTGGCTTAGGAGCGGGATGAAAGGTCATAGCTAAAGTGTTCGGTAACAAGAATGTTTGTACGAGGGTCAACAAGTTTGTCCTCTGCATATCCTACTAGTTGCAAGTTTTATCTGGCACCGTTTTCGGGTCATGTCACGAATTGCCCACCAGGGAGGGAATGGGAAACGATGCACCCCATCTTCCATAAAGATATTCTGCTGTACTAGTTTTCAATTGTGCTTAGAATGACTCCTTGTGTGGTTCTATTTGCGTAATGTGGAAGTCAATAATAAAGTTTGGCAAAGCATTTGTGCCAGACAATAGGCTAAACACTCTTATTGTCCTATTGTTACTGACGAAACAAACTTTCGTCTAGGTGCATTCTTAAATAAGAAACTAGTTTTCTCCGTAGAATTTTGGGGTTAAATTTTTTGGTACTCATATGTATTTAATTTAATCCTGAAGGTGGAGGCTATGTTGGATAAGACCATATGTGCTTTGTCTTCTGCGTTCATTGGATCGTCTGGGTCCACATTCACAGAGGACATTCTTCGGCTTCGGAAAGACTGAGGATTAGCCTCAGTATGTGATGAATACCTGTGTGAGGGTGAAGAACCTAGTTTTATTGCAGAGGATGAATGAAAGGGTTAAACTAAAGGGCCTCAATTGTTCCTAGTAAGCCAGCCTTTGTTTCAAACTGCTGTATTCTAGTGTATAGTATAATGTGCATGTTATTTTTATTATTTTTAATATAGGCATGGATGCTTGTTGTTTTGTCCATACACCTTGCCTAGAATGGGTTTTAAGATCATTATTTTGTAGATGAGATAGTGTTGTTGAAGGATGATAATAAAATTTTCCTTTAGACGAAGTTTGTAATACACCAGCCATTGCCAATATCCAAGTCTTGGGACCTCTCACTAGGGTATCAACCCAAGAGGTGACACACAACCTGTGCTACTCTGTTCTCTACAAATATTCATTCCCTTAAAAATAAGTATGCATCATCAATTTTATTTTGGAAAAGATTTTTACTATATTGCAATAAGAATGTCCATTTTTTTTTAAAAAAAGTTTTGGAGTAGACTTATTAATCAATTACTCATGTATTTGTATTAATTTGGAGTGAGATGACTCACAAATTACTATCTTCAAAGTTGAAATAGGTTGTGGAATGAATTTTGTAAAAATAACATACTACTAAAACTAATACTTTTTTATTGTGAAGATCGATAAATAGTTCCTTATTATACATGGGAGGGAGGCAGGGAGGGAGGGAGGGAGTTATAAATTTGAATGAACACTGAAATTGTATTACTCATCCTGTGATTTTATTACATAATAATAATAATAATAATAATAATAATAATAATAATAATAATAATAATAATAATAATAAAAACAGGTAAATTGTAAAAAACTAAAAAATGTATACTCTAGTCTTTAGTCACCCGAACTATGTTTGTTTGTAAGGATTACTCAAGTGTCTTATTTGTTTTTAAATTTAAACTTAAGACTATTAGTCATTGAATTATAAAATAGCTTCTATTTGGGATTAAAAATTTTTAGACAAAATTAATCTCAACTTTTTTCTAAACTAACCATAATATCCTCAAGACCTGGCAAACATGGCCTAAGCCCGCAGGCCGGCCCGCCCACCACGGACCGGACTGTGGACTGCGATTTTTTAGCCCAATAAAATCCGCCCGTTTTTGGCCCGGCCTGTGACTCCCCCAAAATAGGTATACATATCCCATTTTGAGTCGCCAAATACATGGTACAAAAAAACAACTACAACTTTATTAATACAATTGTCGTGCAAAATACGACAATACATTGTTACCACTACTACCTCTTTTGGTTCTCTCTGGAGGAGCCGTAATATTATTCTTACCCAGTAAATAGTAGTAGTAATAATTAATGATGAACAGCAGAGAATCCTCAGACGATGAAGAGGATCAACAAACCCTAATTCATCAAAACGATACCAGAAGAACCAAATCTTACCCTCCTCCTCCTCCTCATCCTCGTTCCAGTTTCCACATTGATCAATTCGACAATCCCTCAACAACTCCAACCAATCGACGTCTTCTTTCAAGCTTCAACAAAAGGTATCTCTTTACAATTTTCCTTCCTCTTCTCTTCGTTCTAGCCTATTTCACTACAGACATCAAATCCTTATTCCAATCTAGTGCTTCCAATGTTAACTTCGACGCTTCTGTTAATCGCATGCGGGAATCCGAATTACAAGCTTTGTTTTTGTTGAGAAACCAGCAATTAGGGCTTCTCGAGTTATGGAATCAGACATTCTCAAATCAATCTTCCATTTCTACTTCAAACCACTCCTCCATTGATCTCTTACCCCCATCATATGAACATGTTAAGTCTGCTCTACTTGTTCAGATTTCACTGAATAAACAAATTCAACAGGCTCTTTTATCGTCGCATCAACTAGGATCTTCCTTGGATTTGGAAGATAATAATAGTACAGACCCTAGTCTGACTTCTTTTGATGGTCTCAATAGGTGTCGAAAGCTTGATTCAAGATTTTCAGAGAGGAGAACCATTGAGTGGAAGCCAAAATCCAATAAATACTTGTTTGCAATTTGTGTGTCTGGCCAAATGTCAAACCACTTGATATGTTTGGAAAAACATATGTTTTTTGCTGCTGTACTTAACCGAGTTTTAGTTATTCCAAGCTCTAAAGTTGATTACGAGTTTAGTAGGGTGTTAGATATTGATCACATTAATAAATGCTTGGGAAGGAAAGTTGTTGTCACGTTTGAAGAGTTTACTGAGATTAAAAAGAATCATTTGCACATAGATAGAGTCATTTGTTACTTCTCGCTGCCGACACCTTGTTTTGTGGATGATGATCACGTAAAGAAGTTGAAGGCATTGGGGGTTTCTGTGAATAAACTTGAGCCTGCTTGGGTTGAGGATGTCAAGAAGCCAACGTTAAGAACTGTTCAAGTTGTCATGTCAAAGTTTTCGTCTGATGATGATGTTATTGCAATTGGAGATGTATTCTTTGCTGATGTGGAGAAAGAGTGGGTGATGCAACCAGTTGGTCCTATTGCCCACAAATGTAAGACTCTGATTGAGCCGAGCCGTCTTATTATGCTAACTGCTCAGCGGTTCGTCCAAACATTCCTTGGGGAAGGCTTTATAGCTCTTCATTTTCGGCGACATGGCTTCTTGAAGTTTTGGTAATGCACTTACTTGCCCTTATTTCTTGCTTCTATATTTATGTGTATCCATACTAAACTTTATGGTTTGAAATCGATAGTTGCAGCCTTGCAATTTTTGTTTTTTATCTCACTTGTTTTTGTTGCTAGTTTTTTTTATTATCCTCGTGCCAGTTGTATTAAATTTGGTTAGCACATAAAGGAGTATACGTGGAATATTCCTTAATTTGGTTTGAAGATGCACTAAAATGTCCCACCATGCATTAGTTTAAGGCATGTGTGTGATTTCCTGAGAGCTCTTTGCATTGTGATGCCTCTAACATATTCTAATAATTTGTCAGCAATTCCAAAAAGCCTAGTTGCCTTTTCCCTGTGCCTCAGTCTGCAGATTGCATTAACCGAGTGGTTGAAAGAGCTAATACTCCTGTCATATATCTCTCCACGGATGCTGCAGAAAGTGAAACTAGTTTACTACAATCACTCATTACGTTGAATGGGAAGGTTGTACCCCTTGTTAAGAGGCCAGCTCGTAATTCAGCTGAAAAGTGGGATGCTTTACTATACAGACACGGCCTCGAGGGAGATTCTCAGGTAAGCTTATGATTTTGCACAAGCTTGCAGATTTTGGTGTTATTTTGCTCCTAGCCCTAGAGCTTCCTTTAAGGCATACTAGTAAATATTGAACTCCCTAAAAGTTGACACCTTTATCATCTACCTTTTTACTTTATAGGCTTCATTTCATTCTTCTTCTGTACTATCGCTTAAATGAATCATATATGAAATATATGAGAAATAACCTCTAGGTTGCTTGTTCCAATCCCCATATTTGGAGCTGAAATTACCTGTACAAAAATAGTATTGGAAACATCTATGGTGGATCAACCAACAATCTTTCTTCTATTGGATTTCCAATTTATTATGCAAATTAGTAGGGCACATCCTCATAGAACACTTCTCAATTGATGTAGTACTTTTATAAGTTGATAATGGTTTTCCTTTTGTTATATAGTATTTCTTATTCCATGATATAAAGGGACAAGTAGCAGTGCAGATTAAATGAGTAATGGTTTATGGTTATATATGGTGATGAAGTTGGAACCCTGTGGTTAAGTTCCAGATAGTAGCCAAACTTATATATGCAAAAAACATTGATGATTTTGCCATGAGTTTCCTAGCCACTAACCTCTTCTTGAACTAATTAGGGTCTATTATGCAGTATTTCTGAGAAATTAGAACCAATTTATAGAATGTAGAAACTGGGATAGAATAGTCTCTGAAATGATGATTCTTGATGAATAGAGGTTTTCAGCATTGAATTATCATGTTAGTTTGGGATCCAGTTATAAATTTTATCTATGCTAGAAAATGTTAATTGATTCCTCATCTAAAATATTAGGTATAGCATTACTGCTCTATCATGGCATAATCAGATGTATCTTATTTTTTACGAGATGAAATCTCCAGTGGCAATTTGATCATCAAGTAATCCAAATAAAATTTACCCCCTAATGAGAAGGAGATCATTTTAACTCCATTGTCAAATGTGCTGCAAGAATATCAGCACTGTTGCAGCCATCAGATCACTGTATTTTAAATACAATATGTGCAGAGGACGCCTCCGTGAGCTGTTTCCAAGACAAAGTCCTGACAAGCTTTCTTCGCTTACTACTAAGTGTCCAGCTGTTGTAAATGTTATGTGTGATGCTATTTTGAACTCATCGAGGGACTCAGACGTTCATGGAAGAACACAGTACATCCACAGCTATGAGTCACGTAGTAAGCGAAGCAAATTTGTTAGGGGCCCAGGGAACAACTTGTGGAGGTGTTCCCCTTCACATTCATTATTGTATATAAAAAATGTTGGTATGATTAGGGTAATGATGATGCTATTCATTCAACATTTGATGATGGCATTTCAGATGCAGTTGACATAATCTCTCTTTTAGTGGGGGGCACATTTCCTTAAAATTACTTCAATGATTCGATTGTCATTGAAGTATTCCATTCCATGAAGAAAATGATACTCGCATCCAATTCTGGCAGAAATCGGGTCCTGATTCTACAAATCAAAAAGATATCACATTGACCTCACTTGGCTTAGGAGCGGGATGAAAGGTCATAGCTAAATTGTTCGGTAACAAGAAAGTTTGTACGAGGGGAATGCTCTTGATCCATGCTCTCTCTCTCTCTCTCTCTCTCTCTCTATATATATATATATATATATATATATATATATATATATATACGGTCCGGATCAAGAGCATTCTCCTAAAAAGCATTCCTCCTTAAATAGCATTCTTGCATTAAAACTACGTCGTTTTGGAGAATGCGCGGTGGCATTTTTGGAGAATGCCACCGCGCATTCTCCAAAACGACGTAGTTTTAATGCAAGAATGCTATTTAAGGAGGAATGCTTTTTAAGGAGAATGCTCTTGATCCTTGCTATATATATATATATATATATATATATATATATATATATATATATATATATATATATAAACCCGATCCCATCTGCAACCAACATTCGAGGAGTCTACTCCCCTCCCCTCGCCCTTAAAACAAGATATTGGGTCGTCGACACTTGGAAATTAAATAAATATTGAATTCATTGTAGTATTATATATTACTCCCTCCCTCCCATGATAAAAGCTCTTATTACTATTTTGAGTAGTCCCATGTTAAATGTCTATTTTCCTTTAATAACCAAATTTTTACACATATTTTTCTATTATACCCGTTGCATTAAATATCACATACTTTTCTTATTCTAATTCTCTCTCCATATTTAATGACATTATTATAGGCAATTTTGTCATTTTATTCTTCTTCTTAATATGTGTGAAAAGTCCACCAGGACGGAGGGAGTAATATAATATAATTGGAACTCATCACATTTATTGCTCAATTTTACCATAAAAAATTAATTATGATAAGTAAAGATGGTTGACCATATATAATTCATTCGGTGGACTACTAAAAATATCTCCATTTGACCGGCCTAAAAAAAACAAAAGACGGGTGATTTAATTCCAACTCCCGTGCGTGTTAATTTTTCAGAAACTCCCAAAAACAAAAAATGGAATAAACCTGTCCATATCTTCAAATTAAGTGTAGATAATTAATTATATATAAAAAAATACCATAAACATATATATATATATATATATATATATATATATATATATATATTCCTCGTTCATTAACATGTTTAAGCGTTCAAATGAAGCTTAATATTCCAAGTTCTCCCCAAATATTACAGCAGGTTCATTGTTAGTGCGGGCGGGCAGGCATTAACTAGTGATCTTGTTGGATGAAAAAAATATATAAGATGGAATAATTACTACTGCACAGCTTGATGATCAGTAACTAAAACAGTTCTATAATTAAATACTACTACTAATTACTAACTAGTATATGTGAAATTAACTTAATATATACTCCATAATTTATAATTCGGGAATTGGAGAGTATTTGTGAGTTGGGTGTACGTCCACATGACTTTTCTCCACCTCCTTACGTAGTACGTACGTTAATTGGGAGAGTATTACATGCATGGTGGTGGAGTTAAGTTGTGAAAGAGTGGAGCATGGGCCATGGAGAGGTGAGACAGTTGTTACCGGGACAGTGTTATATATATAGTGGGCCGGCATGCATGCATGCATGCACTCCTGAACGGTCGGACGTACGCTTTTAACTTGTTACCACCAACCGGGACGGGCGCCACCTCCACGACCAGCCACAAGGGGTAACCCACCCGCTACTACGTACTATATATACCTCCTAGCTAGCTCCTCCGATCCGGCGGATCGTATCGATCTGAATAATGTCCTCATCGTCATCAACCTCTTCATTTCCAGAATCAATTAAATTGCGATATATGACGTGTTCAATAAATAATTATTATATTGATATCAATTTTTTCTTGAAGAAATTATTAATTATCAGATGAAAACAAAATAGTTATAAGATTTAAAATAAATAAAAAACCAAAAAGGATGCACCTCCAGCTCACCCGTTCATCGTCATCACCTTCAGTACTGGCTATAAGATCTGAACTCCACTAACAAGTAATGTAACTAAGAAGAGTACAGATAAATTTGATGAATTAAAGAAAGATTTAGATTAGTGAGGGAAACAACAGACATAGAGGGAGAAGATAATATATAGAGAGTTCTAGAGACATATATAATAGAGAGATCAGAAATAGAAATTGCAATTCATATTCCATATATCTTTAGGAAAAAATATCAATTTCATTCATCTTTAGGGTTTTGATTTGGGATGAGAGAAGAAATTTAAGTTCTGAAATTGGAAACAATTTAGTTGGGGAGTTTGGAGAAGAAAAAAGAGGAATTGAATGTGAGAGAGAGTTTGTGTAGCGGAATTGTACGATCCATCCCACATCAATTCATTACATGGCAGCGCACACCTGTGTAGACGGACCGAATAAACATGTTGGACCACCTCCTTACCTAAAAGGTTAACCTATTAGGTTGAGGCTCTACCATACTTATTAACCCATCTACACTCTTGAATTTATCCGATGTGGGATTCATGTGAAATATCCCAACAATCTCCACCTTTCACTTGAATACCCATCACAAGTATCATACTAGAGTATTCTCATAATTAAGCACACCTTCTTTGAATTCTTCAAGAGCCGACAGCAAACGTGTGTCAGCAGTTTTCTTAGAGCCATCCGAGCCCTGCTCCACCCGATTCAAATACTTCTTTCAAGAGCTTTGCTTAACTCTAATATTACTCCACCACGCCCGACGCAAACGTGTCTCAGTAACTTCCCTAGAGCCATCCTAAAGCCCGCTCCACCCGACTCAAATCATCCTGTGCTCCACCTAATTAAACTCTATTTGCTCCACCCACGAGGCCTTACGAATTTACCCTCGCACCTCCCTCGTACCTTGGAGTTGATACTTGGACTTCATTTTCTCCACCCACGAGGCCTGCGAATTTTACCCTCGCATTTCCCTCGCACCTTGGAGTTGTTTTCTTGGGCTCATCGAACCATGAGCTTTGATACCATTTTATAGCGGAATTGTACGATCCATCCCACATCAATTCATCACATGACAGCGCACACCTGTGTAGACGGACCGAATAAGCATGTTGGACCACCTCCTTACCTAAAAGGTTAACCTATTAGGTTGAGGCTCTACCATACTTGTTAACCCATCTACCTTGAATTTATCCGATGTGGGATTCATGTGAAATATCCCAACAGATTCTACAGCAGGGCAGACCCAGATTTCTATACAAGTTCAGGTATTAATTGGGATCTTAGAGTGGTGAACCATTCCTACAAATGGGTTGAGAGGGCGATTGTGTTCCAGCCTGAACTTAAGAACTGGCAATCCGCGGTGAGAGACGGCCTGATTGAAGCTGGGGTTGATCCCTACAATGGCTTTAGCTTGAATCACTCTGTGGGTACCAAGATCGAAGGGACTACATTTGATAGTTTTGGTAGTCGCCATAGCGCGGCCGATCTTCTTCAATATGCTAAACACGCAAATATCAGAGTTGCTGTTTATGCTAGTGTTGAGAGGATCCTGGTGGCTTCTTCTTCTGCTTTTTCCAGTTCTAAACAATCTGCCATCGGTGTTGTTTATCGTGATCAAATAGGGCATTACCACCATGCCATGGTTCGTGAAAAGGGTGAGGTGCTACTCTCCGCTGGTGCTCTTGGCAGCCCTCAGCTTCTTCTTCTGAGCGGCATTGGGCCAAGGCCTTATCTCTCTTCATGGGGAATTCCGGTGGCGCATCATTCCCCTTATGTTGGGCAGTATTTGTATGATAATCCCAGAAATGGGATTTCAATTGTCCCTCCTACGCCTTTAGAGCACTCTCTCATTCAGGTAGTGGGGATTACCAATTCAGGTGCTTATCTTGAAGCCGCCTCTAATGTTATCCCATTTGCTTCCCCTGCTCGATCTATTTTTATCGGGATACCAGCTTCTCCACTCTATCTCACCGTTGCCACCCTCATGGAGAAGATTACAGGGCCACTCTCTTCTGGCTCTCTTCGCTTAGCATCCACAGATGTGAGAAGTAATCCGATTGTAAGGTTCAATTACTTCAGTAACCCAGGAGATGTGGAGAGGTGTGTTAATGGCACGCGCAAGATAGGGGATGTATTGAGAAGCCGATCAATGGAGGATTTCAGATTCCATGAGTGGTATGGTGGTCGGAATTTCAGATTTGTTGGCCCTGCGTTGCCTCATGATCAGTCAAATGATATGCTCATGGGAGAGTTCTGTCGCCGCACTGTGAACACCATATGGCATTACCATGGTGGATGCCTTGTTTGAAAGGTGGTTGATCGCAACTTTAGAGTTATTGGAGTTGATGCACTCAGAGTCGTTGATGGTTCTATCTTCACTATTTCGCCAGGGACTAATCCCCAGGCCACTATTCTGATGATGGGAAGGTAAAAGTGTTGTTAGTATTTCAATTCATGAGTGTTGTAGGATAGATGGTTGGGAGATGGAGCTCATAACCTTTTGTTTTGCTCCTGCAGATACGCTGGTCTGAAGATCTTGAGAGAGAGGATGAAATAGGGTTGAAAGATTATCCTATTATGATATAGGGAACCATGAACTGCTGCTTATCGTTTTGCTTGCTACAAGTATATTCTCTTTGATTTTGTAGCTGGCCTTTTCCATTGTATGTACTCTTGTCTCTAACAATACTGAAATGGCTAGATGAGTGTCTAATTGTTGATTTGTTCATTCCAAGCAAGTGATGCATAATGAGAAAGTTTTGTTACTTTGCCACAAATTTATACAAGTAGTGTTTACGAACAGCTTTGATTTGTTAACTTTGTAACTTTCACTCTAGCTGTATGCAGCAATGTCTGGGAAAAGATGAAGCTAGTTCCATGCTTTTTTAGTATATCAGTATACGGATCATGTCTATGTGTAGTATTTGATCATGGATCATGTCGATTTGTAGTATATGTGTAGGCAGAAAATTTTGATCTTAAATTTGTGTTGTAAATCATGGATGTGTATTGACGAGCAGCAAATCGTTATTTTTGTTTTTAATGATATTTTCTAGTTTTTGGATAACTCAATAGTTGAACAAGCAAAGCCTTCATTTGTTCGCAGTGAAGACTAGAGATGTCAGATACCCTAAATAGCTTCATTGATAAATGATGTGGTGTTAGATTTGTTTATCATAATGTAAAACAGTGAATGGTTTTGTTAGGCAGGAAAGAGAAGCAGCTATATTAGATCAGAGTCTTTGAGGATCCAGTTAAAGAATATTTAGCACATAAATTTTCTTCTGTAATTGATGGTTCAAATAGGAGCCCTAGTTGTCCCGTCACTTTTGTTTGTTTCATATCTCATATTTTGGGCTTGCAATGTCAATCATCCAGTCAAGTGCAGGTGCTGTTTATTACTACCATTTTGTACTTTGAAGTCCTTTTGATTCATTCTATGGGGTGGGGTGGGGTGGGGTTGGGTTCCTAAACTAGTGCCAGGTAATTTTGTTGGACCGGCCTGCTAAAGAGATAGTAACTGATAGCTTAAAGCAGGTAACTGCCACAGCAGAGGAGTTTGATTGAGAAGTTTAGTATATATGTTAATTGAGATTTAGTATTATGAACTGGGAAGTTTGATGTTCTGTTTTTTTATTTATTTATTCTAATTTGATTTTGGTTTATTGAGCATCTCTGATATGTAAGAGGCTGGCAAATGTGATCCTTCTTCTATTCAGTCAGTCATAGAACTGTTCGTCTCTCTGATATAAACTAGCATAGCATGAATGCTTAATTTGGGTCCTTGATTTTTGTCTGAGGGGGGAAAGATAAAACATTTGTATCCGTAAGATATTATGAGTGATGAAAAGAGAAATATATGGAGTATCAAGTAGTCAATGTTAAAAACTTAGTGGATACTAAATACAGTAAATGATAAAAACTTTGACTTGGTGGTGGTTGGTACCGAACCAAAGTAAGTGGCCTGTGGGGGAGATGCAATTATTCCAATGTAATATCCCGAAAAAAAAAATAGTAAATTTATATTCTTAAAACATATTGTTTGGGTTTTGTCATTTATTTGGGTCAAATTAATTATTTAATTTTTGTGGGCTAATGTATTAATAAATATTGAGTAAATTAAATTGGTAAAATTAGGCTTTAAATTAAGTGGATCTAATTTATAATTGTGTAATTTTAAAATCGTATTAAAATTTGGAGAGTTAATAAAGTATATTAATAAATAAAACACAAACCCTATATTTTATTCATACTATTATTTATCTGTTATAAAAAAAAAGAAGAAGAAGATGGGAGTCGCCGCTTTTGTAAACCGATGGAGAGAGTATGAGATCAAATTACTGAAGAAGTAAAAGCAGGTGTGCCTTTCTTTTCCTTTTGTTTTATTATTTATTTTATTTCTCATATTATTGGCTCTTAAATCTCTACCGTTCGAATTTGATAATTGAGAGTTGGGAATACATACATATATGACTAATGTTTCACTGTTCCATTCGAGTTTCATAATTGGCAATTGGATGGGATTATTTCATGTATACACAAATCAACATATGTCAACATTGTGACGCCCCCAAAATTAGGTATACATCACCCATCTTGGGTCGTCAGATACATGGTACAGAATACAAATACAACTTACTAATACACTGTCGTGTACAATACGACAAAACATAATTGTGAGTTTGAATACAATTATTGTCTACTAGAGACTATACAAACTCAAAAGGAGTCCTCATTACAATTATTGTCACACTATTTAACAGAATAGTGAGAACTATTAATACTATTATCTGGTCCATCGCTCCGTTCCCCGACTCGTCCCAGCTATATTCTCATTTCCTGAAGAGAACAGTGAAAAAAAGGGTGAGCTTAACTAGCACAGTAAGAAATATTATGACTAAGATAATGCAGAATAAATTATCATTAGCCTTCAACAGTGTTAAACTGATAAAATATAATAAACATCAAGTTTAACTGCAGCAGAACATGCAATCCATTAGAAGAGTCAAGTAAAAAATAAAATCTACTATCTTCTATGATTTAAAAGGTTTTTCAACACTGTTATCGCTGGGATTCAGCTTAGTAAATAATCCACATCATCGAATCTCCCCTGCACTACGGCCAAGGATATTCTTTAGTATCACAACCACGAATTATCCATGCACTACGGCTAAAGATAATCGTATGTTCATCAACGGTCCTGATCATGCCATAAAATAATTTATCCTTGCACTACGGCCAAAGAGAATCCATAGTCATAATCATACCAAAAGCTGTCCCTCAATGCACTACGGCAAATGAAGATTTTTACCACATCAATCATTACATTACGGTCATGATTACACCAAATGATCCCTAGTCATAATCATACCAAGTCCATCTATGCACTACAGGCCACAGATGACTTTCAACATAATATAAACATGAGGATGATGACAATGATATAAGAATTCAATAAAATAAGTTCAAGAATTAATTTATCCAAGAATTAACAACGTCCAAATTGTCAACATGATACTGCTTTGTGGAGTAAAATTCAAGAATGTTTAGAAGAATATTTTCATAAAAAGATACTGGATGAAACGCAATTATAAAGGATATTCCACTAATTTCATGGAGTATAGAAGTCAAAACTTAACCAACTGAATATAATAAATAATGGAATAACAAAAGAAATCACCATGCATGCGATAGACCGCACAGACAGGTTATTCCAACAGAATAATAAATAATGGAACCAGGTTCGGCGTAAAACGCACAGACAGGATATTCCAACAGAATAATAATAAAGACGAAACCAGGTCCGACGTATAGCACAGACAGGATGTTCCAACAGAAAATAAAGACATAATAATAAAGACGGAACCAGGTCCGGCTTATAGCACAGACAGGATGTTCCAATGGAAAATAAAGACAGAATAATAAAGACGGAACCAGGTCCGGCGTATAGCACAGACATGATGTTCCAACAGAATAGTAAAGACAGAATAATAAAAGAATGTCACCAAGTATATGGTATTCCGCGTATACAGGTTATTCCAACAGAATAATAAAGAAATGGAATAACAGAAGTTCTCTTCTTGAATACAAAAGAATAATATCCCTTACCGTAAAATAAACTGAATATAAGAATAGGGAAGAAGCAGGATACTTTTCTATAACTTCTCTTATAATTTCTCTCTCTAGAGTTTCAGTGAATTCGTGAGAAATAATGAAGGAATGAACTTCTATTTATAGAAAAATTGAGAGTGGCTCTTGGTCTTAACGAAGGGTCAAAATGACTCTTGGTAATATTGAAGAGACAACTACTATTTGCGAAGGGATAATTAACCCTTGGAACACCGAAGAGGCAATTAACTGAAGGTAATTACTATTGACGAAGATGATGACATATGGGCCTCCCACAAAATAACCAAACTTACCACAACCGTCTCATAAAAAACTCTTTATATACATCAAGGATTGAATAAATATTACCACAAATTATTTTATTGCTTAATCAAAACATATTTAACCTTTCAACAATTATTAATCATTTATAACTTGTCATCTCAGTTATTGATTTAATAATATAACATATTATACAGATGAATACTGTAACAATAATTGAATCAATAATATAAGAGATATGATGCAGCAACTACGATAGCAATAAATGAGTGACTTCTCACGTAAGCATCAATAATCAATACCGTGTGCTACTATGCAACCACGCGTATTACTGTACTTTTACTACCGAGTAGTTCAACAGTATTAACGGAAAAACTTCCGCCGTTATTTTTATAAAAAGATAATTTTGTCGTTTTCTAACTCCTACAACAATTCTGTTATGGGGTCCACCAATGATTTTGTCGTCGTACGAATATTTCCCGACAAAAAGAATATTCCCTGACCAAACAAATATTATATAACAACTTGCATACTTTACAAAATTTATAAATATTACCCACAACTATAACATTATATCAAATCCACACCATAATTTTAAAAAAATATTTCGAGAAAATTAAATCTTTATTCATAAAATCTGGGTTCTCACAATCTCCCCTCCTTATGAAATTTCACCCTCGAAATTTACGTACGTACCTGGTATGCCGAACAGGTGAGGATACCTTGACTTCACTTCAAATTCTAACTCTTGAGGTATAACCTTTGAGCGTCGAATATGATCCTTCTTATCCAAGATGTTAACACGTATCTCCTCATACGTTAAATCTTCTGTTATCTCGTCCGGTTTTAAATTAATAATGTGGTTCGGGTCGTCCACATATTTACGTAACATCGATACGTAAAAAAAACGTTCTGAACACGCAACATACTTGGCGGTAAAACGAGTCTATAAGCCACAGTTCTTACTCGATCAAGTATTCCAAATGGGCCAATTAAATCGAGGGTTGAGATTTCCTCTCTTCGTCGATTCTTGCTTCCAGAATAACGCCCTCTTGAACCTTCTTCTTTACATTCATCAACTCTGAGTATGTAGCTTGAACGGCCTTAGCTTTATCGATTAAGATCGATTCTAATCGTATATTCGTTATCTTCACGCGGGTTCGTATGTTCGCACTTGTAACCACATACGATCTTCTACTCAACGCGTCAGTTACCACGTTCGCTTTTCTACGATGGTATTGACTGGTACGATCGTAATCTTCAACAGCTCGAGCCAACGCCTTTGGCACATGTTATGTTCATTTTAAGTAAATAAATATTTGAGGGTTTTAGAAATGAGTTTTGTACTGGGGTCAATACAAAATTCGATTTCACGCTCTAGGGATAAGCTAAGAAGTCTTCAAGAATACGTCAGAAAATTTATTAACCATAGAAATATCATTCAAAATTGTGACCCTCATCCAAGACTTGGATAACATGTCTCATTGATACCTATCAACTTGCCATCGTCATTCACGACGTTGCCTACAGAAAGTCTGGCTTCGGTGCATTCCACACAAGAAAGTCAACAACGAAAAGATCGTTGCTCTTTATTTATAGCTTGATATGACAATGATTGACTTTAGTGGTTTGGCTACTTTGAATTCGCATAACAGGTTGGTTAGGAGTATGAAAGCTAACAACCTTACGAAAAGCATGATGAGTAGTTAACCAATCGTTTCCAAAAATTACATCAAAGGCAAATATTTTCAAAGACATAAGATCGACAGATAACGTGAAAGTGTTGACAAGATTTATAAATAGTGGAGGTAACGAAGATTTCTCCCGACTGAGTTTAAACAGATATATCAAATTCTAACTTCTCCGGAGTTAACTTCAAACATTGAACACAACTAGATAAAATAAATGCGTGAATAGAACCGGTATCTAACACGGCATAGACTTCACAAGAGTTTATGACTAACATACCCGTGATAATTTTATTCAGGTTCCTCGTCACGAAAAAAACAAACAAATGCTCTCTCTTAAACTACCGACTTTGGCTTGTCTGGAACATCCTTTGGCATCACTATCCCAGCAGGAATTGACTTCACCATACGACAAAATCGAGCTAGGTGACCTTCTCTTCCGCAATTAAAACACGCTTTGGATTGCTGCGTACAGTTTGGACGGATGTGTCCCTCCTGTCCGTATTTGAAATATACGACCGGTGGTCGTTCTTCTTCCTTTGAAACGGGTGCTGGTGTCGACGTCTTCACGTCATTGTTGAACCTTCGCTTCTTGAAATGTCCATTCTTATTGTTTTGACCATGAATACCACCGAAGTGGTTACCATTTTTGGCATGTTAATTCCCTCCATGCTTATTGTCACTGCTTTGATGATTGTTATCACCGATATTATCATTTTTCCGACTGCTCTCTTTTGGTTGCGTTGACTCGTTATCACGCTCCACTAACTGAGCCCTATTTACAACATCTGAATACAAACACAGTTTATGAGAAATAAGATATTGACGTATCTCCGGCTTCAAACCCCTTAAAAACATCCGCGTCATTTTCTCTTCATTATCAACCAAGTGGGACGCAAATCGGGACAACTCGGGAAACTTGGCTTCGTACTATGACACGGTCATGTTGTTTTGCTCCAACTTGATAAATTCCACCTCCTTCATGTGACGAATACTTTCGGGAAAGTACTTGCCGTTGAACAGCTCTTGGAACTTCTCCCAAGACATCTTGAGAGCGTCAGGCTGGGTACGTTTTACAGATTTCCACCAGTGATCTGCCTCTTCACGCAACATAAAGGTGGCAAAGGGAACCTTTTGCTCCTCGGAGCATCCCAAGACATTAAATATCTTGGTGATCTGCTTTAACCACGTCTCCGCCTTAAGTGGTTCTGGCTTTCCTAAAAACTCTGGTGGTCCCAACTCCTTGAATTGCTTAGCGGTAACCAACCATAGGTTGCCATTGTTTCCTCCTGTATTATGAACAGGAGCCGCCTTCGCCTGATATTGCACGAATTTTAAAAAACTCCTAAATGTACAGTCATTCGTCAATTGATCAGTGTTGTTGTTTACAGGAGGATTATCGCCATCCTATTGCACATTGTCCTGATTATTGATCTGTGGAGAATCAACAGTCTCCTGTGCTCCATTGCTCATCTCAATATTTTTAGATGCCATTTTCAGATACTGCCACAAAACAAAGGTTCATTAACATATAACATATTATCCATATACTTTGGTCGATCAATTAAACACCAAATAAACTTAGATAGGTCATACTAGCGACGGAATTTCACGTCTCTCCCCTCCTAGTTCTAGTCTCACATCTTAGCCAGGGATCATATCCCTAAGCTTTGATACCAACTGTGATGCCCCCAAAATTAGGTATACATCACCCATCTTGAGTCGCCAAATATATGGTACAGAATTCAAATACACTTACTAATACAACTGTCGTGTACAATACGATAAAATATAACTGTGAATTTGAATACAATTATTGTCTACTAGAGATTATACAAACTCAAAAGGAGTCCTCAATACAATTATTGTCACACTATTTAACAGAATAGTGAGGACTACTAATACTATTATCTGGTCCATCACTCCGTTTCCTGACTCGTCCCAGCTATATTCTCATTTCCTGAAGAGAACAGTGAAAGAAAGGGTGAGCTTAACTAGCCCAGTAAGAAATATTATGACTAAGATAATGCAGAATAAATTATCATTAGCCTTTAACAGTGTTAAACTGATAAAATATAATAAACATCAAGTTTAACTGCAGCAGAACATGCAATCCATTAGAAGAGTCAAGTAGAAAATAAAATCTACTATCTTCTATGATTTAAAAGGTTTTTCAACACTGTTATCGCTGGGATTCAGCTTAGTAAATAATCCACATCATCGAATCACCCCTGCACTACGGCCAATGATATTCTTCAGTATCACGACCACGAATTATCCATGCACTACGGCTAAAGATAATCGTATTTTCATCAACGGTCCTGATCATGCCATAAAACAATTCATCCTTGCACTACGGCCAAAGAGAATCCATAGCCATAATCATACCAAAAACTGCCCCTCAATGCACTACGGCAAATGAAGATTTTTACCACATCAATCATTACATTACGGTCATGATTACAACGAATGATTCCTGGTCATAATCATACCAAGTCCATCTATGCACTACAGGCCACAGATGACTTTCAA
The DNA here is from genome assembly GCA_016801055.1 of Panax notoginseng. NCBI lineage: Eukaryota > Viridiplantae > Streptophyta > Magnoliopsida > Apiales > Araliaceae > Panax > Panax notoginseng. The sequence goes on along the minus strand of CM029023.1, from coordinate 101,656,930 downwards.
CATAATATAAACATGAGGATGATGACAATGATATAAGAATTCAATAAAATAAGTTCAAGAATTAATTTATCCAAGAATTAACAACGTCCAAATTGACAACATGATACTGCTTTATGGAGTAAAATTCAAGAATGCTTAGAAGAATATTTTCATGAAAAGCTACTGGATGAAACGCAATTATCAAGGATATTCCACAAATTTCATGGAGTATAGAAATCAAAACTTAACCAACTGAATATAATAAAGAATGGAATAACAAAAGAAATCACCATGCATGGGATAGACAGCACAGACAGGTTATTCCAACAAAATAATAAATAATGGAACCAGGTTCGGCGTAAAACGCACAGACAGGATATTTCAATAGAATAATAATAAAGACGAAACCAGGTCCGGCGTATAGCACAGACAAGATGTTCCAACAGAAAATAAAGATAGAATAACAAAGACGGAACCAGGTCCGGCGTATAGCACAGACAGGATGTTCCAACGGAATAGTAAAGACAGAATAATAAAAGAATGTCACTAAGTATAGGGTATTCCACATATACAGGTTATTCCAACAAAATAATAAAGAAATGGAATAACAGAAGTTCTCTTCTTGAATACAAAAGAATAATATCCCTTACCGTAAAATAAACTGAATATAAGAGTAGGGAAGAAGCAGGATACTTTTCTATAACTTCTCTTATAATTTCTCTCTCTAGAGTTTCAGTGAATTCGTAAGAAATAATGAAGGAATGAACATCTATTTATATAAAAACAGAGAGTGGCTCTTGGTCTTAACGAAGGGTCAAAATGACTCTTGGTAATATTGAAGAGACAACTACTATTTGCGAAGGGATAATTAACCCTTGGTGTGACGGCCCCAAAATAGGTCCAATCCATCCAACCCATTCTGAGTCGCCAAATACATGGTACAAAAAATAACTACAACTTCGTTTGGGTTCCTCGCATTCTGACCAGTCACGAAAAACGCTCTTCTAGGAACCGTTGACTTTGACTTTTCTGGAACAACTTTTTGAGTCACCACCCCCGTTGGACTTGATTTTGCTACAGTGCAATCTCGAGCGATATGTCCTTCCTTTCCACAATTATAACATACCTTAAACTGTTGTGGACAGTTTGGGCTGATATGTCCTTCTTTTCCGCACTTATAGCATATGATCGGTGGTCGTTCTCCTCCCTTAAAACCAGTTGCTGCTGGTGCTGACATCTTCGTATTGTCATTATTGAATCTCCTCTTTTTAAAATCTCCTCCCGACTCGCTTTTTCTATTCTCATGGCCACGATTACCACCAGAGTGGTTGCCATTCTTGTCTGTATTTTTCTTTCTCCGCTGGTTATCATTGTTCTGATGACTGCTGTCACCGGTATGATACTGGTTGTGGTCCCTCGATTGACCGTACTCGTTATCTCGCTTTAATAATTGAGCCCTGTTGACAACATCTGAATAGAGAGAAAATTTATGAGAAATGAGATATTGACGTATGCCGGGTTTCAAACCTCTCAGAAACATCCGCGTCATACGTTCTTCATTCTCCACCAAATGAGGTGCAAACCTGGACAACTCTGCAAACTTCGCCTCGTACTGAGACACCGTCATGTTATTCTGCTCCAGTCTAATAAACTCTACCTCCTTCATATGACGAATACTTTCAGGAAAGTACTTGTCATTGAACAGTTTCTGAAATGTCTCCCAAGACATGCTGAGTGCGGCTGGATGGGTACGATTCACAGACTCCCACCAGTAGTCTGCCTCGCCACGGAACATAAAGGTGGCGAATGGAACCTTCTGTTCCTCCGTGCATCCCAAGACATCGAATATCTTGGTAATTTGCTTGACCCACGTTTCCGCCATGATCGGATCCGACTTTTTCTTAAATTCTGATGGTCCCAACTCTTTGAACTGCTTGGCTGTGACCAGCTGTGCGTTGCCATTGTTTCTTCCTATATTTTGAACAGGAATCTCCTTCGTCTGGTTTTGCATGAACAGCAAAAAGCTTCTAAACGTCTCATCGTTCATCGTCTGCTCAGTGGTGTTGTTCACAGGAGGAACATTGCCAGCCTGTTGCACGTTCTCCTCGTTGGTGAGTACAGGTGTCTCCACGGTTTCATTTACTCCACTGTTAACATTCTCAGTCGACATTCTCAAATACTGCCATAAAACAAGGGTTAATTTAACAAATTAACATATCACATAATATCCCTATATTATGATCGACCAACAAATAAGCTTAGGTAGGACACACTAGCGAAGGATTTACTCGTCTCACCCCTCCTAGTTCTATTCCCCGATCTCCGCCAGAGATCATATCCCTAAGCTCTGATAGCAACTGTGACGCCCCCAAAATAGGTCCAATCCATCCAACCCATTCTGAGTCGCCAAATACATGGTACAGAAAATAACTACAACTTTATTATTACAATTGTCGTGCAAAATACGACAACACATATATACTGTGAGTTTAAATACAAATATTGTCATCTAGACAGTATTCATACTCAATTAAGTCCTCATTATACTTATTGATACACTATTTTACAAAATAGTGAGGACTACTAAAACAACTGTCTTAAACCATCATTCCACACCCCGACTAGTACTCGCTACATTCTCGCCTCCTGAGAAGAAAAATGGAACAACAAGGAAAAGGGTGAGCTCAACTAGTCCAGTAAAAAATATTATGACTAAGATAATATACAACAAATTATCCTTAGTCTTCAACAGGGAAAAATCTAATAGAATACAATAGACAACAAGTTTTAAATCCATATTCGCAGCGAAAAATAATAATTCATAGAAGAGTTACGTAGATAATGAAATCTACTATTATCTATGAATTTAAAAGTCCATCATCAGCATTTTATCCCTGTAACATCAATCAATATTCATCTTCGCACTACAGGCCAAAGATATTCATTAGTTGGTCATGTTCATCTCAACACCTGTTCATCTTTACACTACGGGCCAAAGATATTCATTAGAAATCATTCATCTTTGCACTACAGGCCAAAGATATTCAATTATATCATCATTTAGGACTGAAGATGATGAAAAATATTTTAAAGGAAACGAATCCAGTGAAACAAAATAATAAATATTAAGGATTCGTAGTTCAGCTATTCCATGTCCAAAAATACCTCATAAATAATCATAGTGGAGTAAAATTCAAGAATGATCAAAATATGGATACAATCAAAGCTAGTCTCCAGAATAGATATTTTGTACAAAAAGAAGAAAATTTCATCCTTGGCCGTAGTGCAGGGGTGATTCGATGATGTGGATTATTTTATTAAGCTGAGTCTCAGCGATCACAGTGTTGGAAAATCTTTTAAATCATAAAAGATAGTAGAATTTATTTTCAACTTGACTCTTTTAATGGATTGCTTATTCCGCTACAGTTAAACTTGATGTCTATTGTATTTTATCAGTTTAACATTGTTGAAGGCTAATGATAATTTATTCTGCATTATCTTAGTCATAATATTTCTTACTGGGCTAGTTGAGCTCACCCTTTCTTTCACTGTTCTCTTCAGGAAATGAGAACGTAGCTGGGGCAAGTCGGGGAACGGAGTGATGGTCCGAATGATAGTATTAGTTAGTAGTCCTCACTATTCTATGTAATGGTGTGTTAATAAATGTAACGAGGACTCCTTTTGAGTATGAATACTCTCTAGAAGATAATATTTATATTCAAACTCACAGTTTATGTTTTGTCGTATTGTACACGACAGTTGTATTAGTAAGTTGTATTTGTATTCTGTACTTTGTATCTGACAACTCAAGATGGGTGATGTATACCTAATTTTGGGGGCGTCACAGTTGGTATCAAAGCTTAGGGATATGATCCCTGGCTAAGATGTGAGAATAGAACTAGGAGGGGAGAGACGGGGAATTTCTTCGCTAGTATGACCTACCTAAGTTTATTTGCATGGTATTTAATTGGTCGGTCATAATATAAGGATAATATATGACATATCAATTAACTTTTATTTTGTGGCAGTATCTGAAAATGGCATCTGAGAATGTTGAGAATAGCAATGGAGCACAGGCGACTGTTGATTCACCACATATCAATAATCAGGATAATATGCATCAGGAAGGTGACAATCCTCATGCAAACAACAACACTGACCAGATGATGAATGATGAAATGTTCAGAAACTTTATGCAGTTCATACAACTGCAGGCGAGAGCGGCTCCTGTCCAAAATATAGGTGGAAACACTGAAAACTCTCGGACGGTCACCGCTAAAAAGTTCAAGGAGCTGGGACCACCAGAGTTTAAGGGAGAACCCAAACCACTTGTAGCTATAACATGGATAAAGCAGATTACCAAGATATTTGATGTCTTGAGTTGCTCCGAGGAGCAAAAGGTTCCCTTTGCCGCCTTTATGTTGCGAGGAGAGGCAGATTACTGGTGGGAATCGATAAAGCGTACTTAACCTGCCGCACTAAAGATGTCTTGGGAGAAGTTCCAAGAGCTGTTTAACGACAAATACTTTTCTGAGAGTATTCGTCACATGAAGGAGGTGGAGTTCATCAAATTGGAGCAGAATAATATGACCGTGTCGCAGTACGAGGCAAAATTTGCGGAGTTATCCCGGTTTGCGTCCCACCTGGTGGATAATGAAGAAAGAATGACGTGAATATTTTTAAGAGGTTTGAAGCCGGAGATACGTCAACATCTTGTTTCTCATAAACTGTGTTTGTATTCAGATGTTGTAAATAGGGCTCAGCCGGTGGAGCGCGATAACGAGACAACGCAACCAAAAGAGAGCAGTCGGCAAAATGTAATACCAGTGAGAGCAGTCATCGAAGCGGTGACAACAAGCATGGAGGGAATCAACAGGCCAGAAATGGTAACCACTTCGGTGGTAATCAGGGCCAAAACAATAAGAATGGACATTTCAAGAAGAGGAGATTCAACAATGATGGAAAGACGTCAGCACCAGTACCGGTCGTTAAGGACGGAGAACGACCACCTATCATATGTTTCAAATACGGAGGGGAGGGGCACATCAGTCCAAACTGCGCGATGCCGTCTAAAGCATGTTATAATTATGGAAGAGAAGGTCATTTAGCTCGATTTTGTCGTTTACTAAAAACAAGTTCAGCCAAGATGGAGACACCAAAGGCCGTCCCAGAAAAGTTAAAACCGGTAGTGCAAGGGAGAGCGTTTGTTGTGACCTCCCAGAACGCAAGGAACCCGAATGAGGTCATCACGGGTAAGCTTATCATAAACTCTAACGAAGTCTATACTTTATTTGATACCGGTTCTACCCATTCTTTTATTTCTCCTACTTGCGCTCATCGATTAAATTTGATTCTGGAGAAATTAGACTTTGACTTAGCAGTTGAAACTCCATTGGGAGAAACCTTCATTACATCCACGGTTTATAAGTCTTGTTTGGTTCAAGTTGGTACCCACACATTACCTGTCGATCTGATTTCATTAAAAATACTTGCATTTGACGTGATTCTAGGGATTGATTGGTTAACTACTCATCATGCAAAAATTGATTATTTTCGTAAGGTTGTTAGCTTTCATATTCCTAATCGACCTATTATGCGAATTCAAGCAACCAAACCATTAAAATCAATCGCTGTCATCTCAAACCATAAAGCTATTCGTTTATTGAAAAACGGATGTCAAGCTTTCTTAGCTCATGTCACGGATCTAAACAAAAATACGTCAGCCTTGAATGATATTTCTATTGTTAATAAATTCCCTGACGTATTCCCTGAAGAACTTCCTGGCCTACCCCCAGAGCGTGAAATTAAATTTTGTATCGACCTTGAACCCGGTACAAAATCCGTTTCCAAAGCCCCATATCGAATGGCTCATATTGAACTTCAGGAGTTAAAGATCCAACTGCAGGAATTGTTAGACATTGGCTTTATTCGTCCTAGTACTTCTCCTTGGGGTGCTCCTGTTCTATTCGTGAAGAAGAAATATGGAAGTATGCGACTTTGTATTGATTATCGGGAGTTGAATCATGTCACCATCAAAAATAGGTACCCATTGCCACGTATTGATGACCTGTTTGACCAGTTGCAAGGAGCACAATTCTTTTCAAAGATCGATCTTCATTCTGGATATCATCAGCTGAAGGTTAGAACTGAGGATATTCCAAAGACGGCATTCAGAACTCGGTACGGGCATTATGAATTCCTAGTCATGTCCTTTGGATTGACTAATGCTCCTGCTGCCTTCATGGATATGATGAACCGGGTATTCAAGGAATATTTGGATCACTTTGTGGTCGTCTTTATTGATGACATCCTTATTTATTCTAAAAGCCGTGAAGATCATGAGCAACACTTGAGGCTGGTACTCCAAAAGCTTCGTGAATACAAGTTTTATGCCAAGTTGAAGAAATGCGAGTTCTGGCTGGAGGAGGTAGCATTCCTTGGGCACGTAGTATCAAGTCGTGGCATATCGGTTGACCCGGTAAAGATTGAAGCTATTCAAAGCTGGGAGCAACCTAAATCAGTGACCGAAGTACGTAGCTTTCTTGGTTTAGCTGGTTATTATCGGAGATTCGTGGAAGGATTTTCTCGAATCGCTACTCCATTAACTCAGCTGACTCGGAAAGATACAAAGTTCGGTTGGAGCAAGAATGTGAGCAGAGTTTTCAAGAACTCAAGAGGAGACTCATTTCAGCACCTGTTCTAACAATACCATCTGGCTCGGAGGGATTTGTCATCTACAGTGATGCTTCGAGCAAAGGGTTGGGATGCGTTCTCATGCAACATGGAAAAGTCATAGCCTATGCATCAAGACAACTCAAGGAATATGAGAGGAATTATCCTACTCATGATCTAGAGTTGGCAGCTGTTGTCTTTGCACTTAAAATTTGGAGGCATTACTTGTATGGGGAGAAGGTGGAGATCTTTACGGATCATAAAAGCCCCAAATATTTCTTCACTCAAAAGGAACTCAACATGCGACAACGACGTTGGCTTGAACTGTTGAAAGATTATGATCATACCATTCAATATCATTCTGGAAAAGCGAACGTGGTAGCTGACGCATTGAGTAGAAGATCATATGCAAGTACGAGTGCGATATTGTCAACACAAAGGCCTATTTTGTGTGACTTGCAAAGGATGGAGATAGAGTTAAAGACTCCAGGGACCCATGTGATGATGGCGAATATACGAGTAGAACCGACTTTAATCGATAAAGTTAAAGCTGCTCAAGCTACAGACCTGGAGCTGATGCGTATGAGGAAGAAAGTGCAAGAAGGTGCTATGCCGGAAGCAAGAATCGATGAAGAAGGAATACTTCGAGTCAACTCCAGACTTTGTGTTCCTAACAACCCTGATTTAAAGTATGAAATCATGATGGAGGCGCACAACACACCGTTTGCAATCCATCCTAGAAATACCAAAATGTATCATGATCTTCGTCATACATTTTGGTGGAGCAATATGAAGAGAGAGATAGCGCTGTTTATCTCAAGGTGTCTAACTTGTCAACGAGTCAAAGCGGAGCATCAAGTACCAAAAGGTCCATTGCAACCACTTGAAATTCCAGAATGGAAATGGGAGCACATTACCATGGATTTCGTTATCGGTCTTCCTAGGGTTTCTCAAGGTATTGATGCGATTTGGGTCATTGTTGATAGATTGACCAAGTCTGCTCATTTCTTACCGATACGAGAAACTTATACACTTGAACGTCTTGCTCGTATGTACATAAACGAGATTATAAGACTGCATGGTATGCCAGTATCCATAGTTTCTGACCGAGACCCAAGATTCACTTCACGATTTTGGGTTAGTTTACAAACAGCTATGGGCACGGATTTACGATTTAGTTCAGCATATCATCCTCAGACGGACGGACAATTAGAGAGGACTATTCAAACTCTTGAAGATTTATTAAGACTCTGTGTCTTTGACTTCAAGGGAAGTTGGGACAAGTTCTTACCATTGGTAGAGTTTTCCTACAACAACAGTTATCAAGCAAGTATTGGCATGGCTCCATTCGAAGCATTATATGGAAGAAAATGTCGTTCTCCAGTATGCTGGGATGAGGTGGGTGAAGCAACGTTGTTGGGACCAGAGTTGGTACGTATGACTACAGAAAAGATTCAAACGATCCGACAACGTATAAAAACCTCACAAGATCGACAAAAGAGTTATGCCGATCTTCATCGAAAGGACGTGGAATTTGATGTAGGAGATCATGTGTTCTTACGTGTTGCTCCATGGAAAGGAGTTACGAGATTTGGAAAGAGAGGAAAGCTCAATCCTCGATTCATCGGTCCATTTTTAATCCTCGATCGAGTAGGAACTGTGGCTTATAGACTCGCTTTACCGCCAAGTATGTCTCGTGTTCATAACGTTTTTCACATATCCATGTTACTCAAATATGTGGAAGACCCGAACCACATTATTGAGTTAGAACCGGACGAAATAGCGGAGGATTTGACGTATGAAGAAGTTCCTGTTCAAATCTTGGATAAGAAGGAACATATTCTACGCTCCAAGGTTATACCTCAAGTCAAAGTTTTGTGAAGAAACCACGATGTTGAGGAAATGACCTGGGAGTTAGAATCTGAAATGAAATCAAGGTATCCTTACCTCTTCGACATACCAGGTATGTACCTTAATTTCGAGGGCGAAATTTCATAAGAAGGGGAGGTTGTAAGACCCCAACTTTTATAAATAAAGATGAATTTTCTATAAATATCATTTTTGATTATTATGGAGTTAATTTGATATAATGTTATAGTTGTGGGTAATATTTATAAATTTTGCAAAGTACGCAAGTTGTTATATAATATTCGATTGGTCGAGAAATATTCGTTTTAACAGGGAATATTCGTACAACGGCACAATCATTGGTGGATTCCACAACGGAATTATTGTCGGATTGAGAAAACGACAAAAATATTTTATTAAAAATAACGGCGGAAGTTTTACCATTGTTACTGTTGAACTACTCGGTAGTAAAAGTACAGTAATACGTGTGGTTGCATAGTAGCACACGGTATTGATTATTAATGCTTATGTGAGAAGTCACTCAGTTTGATTCAATTATTGTCAGTTAATAATATGAATTATTTAGCGATAATGACGTTTTGTTTTATTCGTATTATTAACGTAATAAAACAGAAACATCTTTTTATATAAAACAGAATACTTTATTAAAGTTATTCTATAAATAGAATATATTATATTTTATTTAAAAGATTTTTCTTTAAATATGGACCGTCAGATTAAAGTAATCAATCTGGACCGTTCATGGATTAGTTACTATGCATTCTATTTTTCTATAAATAGCAGCTCATTCCTTCATTATTTCTTACGAATTCACTGAACTCTAGAGAGAGAAGCTATAGAGAGAAACTATAGAGAGAGAGAGGAAGAGTATTCTGCTACTTAACTACTTCCTTATTTCAGCTCGTCTTTAAAATGGTAAGGGGTGTTATTCTTTCTTATTCATGAAGAGAACTGTTGTTATTCTATTTCTTATTATTCTGTTGGAATAACCTGTATACGCGGATCTACCCTATACTTGGTGACATTCTTCTATTATTCTGTTGGAACATCCTGTCTGTGTGTTTTACACCGGACCTGGTTCCGTTTTTATTATTATTCTATTGGAACATCCTGTCTGTGTGTTTTACACCGAACCTGGTTCCGTCTTGTTATTATTCTGTTGGAACATCATGTCTGTGTGTTTTACACCGGACCTGGTTCCATTATTTATTATTCTGTCGGAATATCCTGTCTGTGCGTTTACGCCGGACCTGGTTCCATTATTTATTATTCTGTCGGAATATCCTGTCTGTGCGTTTACGCCGGACCTGGTTCCATTATTTATTATTCTGTTGGAATAACCTGTCTGTGCGGTCTATCGTATGCATGGTGATTTTTTTTGTTATTCCATTCTTTATTATACTCAGTTGGTTAAGTTTTGACTTCTATACTCCATGAAATTTATGGAATATCCTTGATAATTGCGTTTCATCCAGTATCTTTTCATGAAAATATTCTCCTGATCATTCTTGAATTTTACTCCATAAAGCAGTATCATGTTGACAATTTGGACGTTATTAATTCCTGGATAAATTAATTCTTGAACTTGTTTTATTGAATTCTTATATTATTGTCATCATCCTCATGTTTATATTCTGTTGAAAGTCATCTATGGCCTGTAGTGCATAGATGGACTTGGTATGATTATGACTAGGGATTATTCGGTATAATCATGACCGTAATGTTACAAATGATGTGATAAAAATCATCATTGGCCCGTAGTGCATTGATGGACAGTTGTTGGCATGATCATGACCATTAATGAATATACAAATATCCTTGGCCGTAGTGCATGGGTGATTCGATGATGTGGATTATTTTATTAAGCTGAGTCTCAGCGATCACAGTGTTGGAAAATCTTTTAAATCATAAAAGATAGTAGAATTTATTTTCTACTCGACTCTTTTAATGGATTGCTTATTTCGCTACAGTTAAACTTGATGTCTATTGTATTTTATCAGTTTAACATTGTTGAAGGCTAATGATAATTTATTCTGCATTATCTTAGTCATAATATTTCTTACTGGGCTAGTTGAGCTCACCCTTTCTTTCACTGTTCTCTTTAGGAAATGAGAACGTAGCTGGGGCAAGTCGGGGAATGGAGTGATGGTCCGAATGATAGTATTAGTTAGTAGTCCTCACTATTCTATGTAATGGTGTGTTAATAAATGTAACGAGGACTCCTTTTGAGTATGAATACTCTCTAGAAAATAATATTTGTATTCAAACTCACAGTTTATGTTTTGTCGTATTGTACACGACAGTTGTATTAGTAAGTTGTATTTGTATTCTGTACTTTGTATCTGACGACTCAAGATGGGTGATGTATACCTAATTTTGGGGGCGTCACATCCTTCCTATCCAAGATCTTGACAGGAACCTCCTCGTACGTTAAGTCTTCGGTTATCTCGTCCGGTTCTAACTCAATAACGTGGTTTGGGTCCTTCACATATTTACGAAGCATAGATATGTGAAAAACGTTATGAACACGAGACATGCTTGGAGGTAACGCGAGTCTATAGGCCACATTTCCTACTCGGTCAAGAATCTGAAATGGACCAATAAATCGTGGATTAAGCTTTCCTCTCTTCCCAAATCTTGTAACTCCCTTCCATGGAGCAACTCGCAACAATACATGATCCCCAATATCAAATTCCACGTCCTTTCGATGAAGATCCGCATAACTCTTTTGTCGATCCTGTGCCGTTTGTATACGTTGTCGAATCGTTTGGATCTTTTCCATAGTCATACGTACCAACTCGGGTCCCAACAATGTTGCTTCACCCACCTCATCCCAACATATTGGAGAGCGGCACTTTCGTCCATACAATGCTTCAAATGGAGCCACACCTATTCTTGCCTGATAACTGTTATTGTAGGAGAATTCCACCAATGGTAGGTACTTATCCCAACTCCCTTTGAAATCTAGGACACAAAGTCTTAATAGATCTTCAAGAGTTTGAATAGTCCTCTCTGATTGTCCGTCCATTTGAGGATGGTAAGCTGAACTAAATTGAAATCCGTGCCTATAACTTTTTGCAAGCTAACCCAAAATCTTGAAGTGAATCTTGGGTCATGATCCGAAACTATGGATACTGGCATGCCATGCAACCTCACAATCTCATTCACGTACATACTAGCAAGACGTTCAAGGGAATAAGTCTCCCGTATCGACAAGAAATGAGCAGACTTGGTTAATCTATCAATAATAACCCAAATAGCATTTATGTCTTGAGAAACCGTGGGAATTCCCGTAACGAAATCCATGGTAATGTGTTCCCACTTCTATTTCGGAATCTCAAGTGGTTGCAATGGACCCTTTGGTACTTGATGCTTCACCTTTACACGTTGACAAGTTAAACACCTCGAAATAAACTTTGCAATCTCTCTCTTCATATCGTTCCACCAAAATGTATGTCAAAGATCACGATACATCTTGGTACTTCTAGGATGAATTGCAAATGGTGTATTGTGTGCCTCCATCATGATCTTGTACTTCAAATCAGAGTCGTTAGGAACACAAAGTCTAGAGTGGACTCGAAGTATTCCTTCTTCATCGATTCTCGCTTCCAGAATAGCACCTTCTTGTACTTTCTTCTTCATATGCATCAACTCCGGGTCTGTGGCTTAAGCAACTTTAACTTTATCGATTAAAGTTGATTCTACGCGTATACTTGACATCATCGCACTCGTTCCTGCATATGATCTTCTACTCAATGCGTCAGCTACCACGTTTGCTTTTCTAGGATGATATTGGATGGTATGATCGAAATCTTTCAACAGCTCGAGCCAACGTCGGTGTCGCATGTTGAATTCTTGGAAGCTCTTCTCGCATTCCTCGGTCCATTCGAAGTTTGTATATTTTTGAGTCAGCTGAGTTAATGGAGTAGCGATTCGAGAAAATCCTTTTACGAATCTCCGATAATAACCAGAAAGCAACGTATTTCAATTACTAACTTAGGTTGCTCTCAACTGTGACTCATATCTCAATCTTGGATATCACGTCACAATGGCACCTATCAGTTTACTACCATACGAATATGGCATCCCCTACGGAGAGTCTGGCTTCAATGCATTCCACAAAGAAAGTCACCAGATAGAGGCCCGGGTACAAACTTCTACAGTTAGGTTTTTAACTCCTCAAGTTCAATAGGAACCATTCGATATGAGATTTTAGAAGTGAGTTTTGTACCAGATTCAAAGATGATACAAAATTCAAAATCACGCGTAGGCCAAGAAATTCTTCAGGAAATACGTCAGGGATTTACTAACAATAGAAATATCATTCAAATCTGACGTATTTTTGTTCAAGTCCATAACATAGCTAAGAAAGCTTGACATCCGTTTTTCAATAAACGAATGACTTTACGGCTTGATATGAAAGAGTTTGACTTCAATGGTTTGGTTTCTTGAATTTGAATAACAGGTTGCTTAGGAATATGAAAACTAACAACCTTACAAATGCAATCAATTTGGCATGATGAGTAGTTAACCAATCGATCCCTAAAATCACATCAAAAGCAAGTATCTTTAAAGAGATAAGGTCAACAGGTAATGTGATGGTGCCAACTTGGATCAAACAAGATTTATAAACAGTGGATGTAACGAAGGTTTCTCCTAACGGAGTCTCCACAGATAGGTCAAAGTCCAATTCCTCCGGAGTTAAGTTTAAACGTTGAGTATAAGCAGGAGAAATAAATGAATGGGTAGAACCGGTATCTAATAAGGTATAAACTTCGTAAGAATTATAATTAACTAACCCGTGGTAACTTCGTTCGGGTTCCTCGCATTCTGACCAGTCACGAAAAATGCTCTTCCAGGAACCGTTGACTTTGACTTTTCTGGAACAACTTTTTGAGTCACCACCCCCGTTGGACTTGGTTTTGCTACAGTGCAATCTCGAGCGATATGTCCTTCCTTCCACAATTATAACATACCTTAAACTGTTGTGGGCAGTTTGGGCTGATATGTCCTTCTTTTCCGCACTTATAGCATATGATCGGTGGTCGTTCTCCTCCCTTGAACCAGTTGCTGCTGGTGCTGACATCTTCGTACTGTCATTGTTGAATCTCTTCTTTTTAAAATCTCCTCCCGACTCGCTTCTTCTATTCTCATGGCCATGATTACCACCAGAGTGGTTGTCGTTCTTGTCTGTATTTTTCTTTCTCCGCTAGTTATCATTGTTCTGATGACTGCTGTCACCGGTATGATACTGGTTGTGGTCCCTCGATTGACCGTACTCGTTATCTCGCTCTAATAATTGAGCCCTGTTGACAACATCTGAATAGAGAGAAAATTTATGAGAAATGAGATATTGACGTATGCCGGGTTTCAAACCTCTCAGAAACATCCGCGTCATACGTTCTTCATTCTCCACCAAATGAGGTGCAAACCTGGACAACTCTGCAAACTTCACCTCGTACTGAGACATCGTCATGTTATTCTGCTCCAGTCTAATAAACTCTACCTCCTTCATATGACGAATACTTTCAGGAAAGTACTTGTCATTGAACAGTTTCTGAAATGTCTCCCAAGACATGCTGAGTGAGGCTGGATGGGTACGCTTCACAGACTCCCACCAGTAGTCTGCCTCGCTAGGAACATAAAGGTGGCGAATGGAACCTTCTGTTCCTCCGTGCATCCCAAGACATCGAATATCTTGGTAATTTGCTTGACCCACGTTTCCGCCATGATCGGATCCGACTTTTCCTTAAATTCTGGTGGTCCCAACTCTTTGAACTGCTTGGCTGTGACCAGCTGTGCGTTGCCATTGTTTCTTCCTATATTTTGAACAGGAATCTCCTTCGTCTGGTTTTGCATGAACAGCAAAAAGCTTCTAAACATCTCATCGTTCATCGTCTGCTCAGTGGTGTTGTTCACAGGAGGAACATTGCCAGCCTGTTGCACGTTCTCCTCGTTGGTGAGTATAGGTGTCTCCACGGTTTCATTTACTCCATTGTTAACATTCTCAGTCGACATTCTCAAATACTGCCATAAAACAAGGGTTAATTTAACAAATTAACATATCACATAATATCCCTATATTATGATCGACCAACAAATAAGCTTAGGTAGGACACACTAGCGAAGGATTTACTCGTCTCACCCCTCCTAGTTCTATTCCCCGATCTCCGCCAGAGATCATATCCCTAAGCTCTGATAGCAACTGTGACGCCCCCAAAATAGGTCCAATCCATCCAACCCATTCTGAGTCGTCAAATACATGGTACAGAAAATAACTACAACTTTATTATTACAATTGTCGTGCAAAATACGACAACACATATACTGTGAGTTTAAATATAAATATTGTCATCTAGACAGTATTCATACTCAATCAAGTCCTCATTATACTTATTGATACACTATTTTATAAAATAGTGAGGACTACTAAAACAACTGTCTTGAACCATCATTCCACACCCCGACTAGTACTCGCTACATTCTCGCCTCCTGAGAAGAAAAATGGAACAACAAGGAAAAGGGTGAGCTCAACTAGCCCAGTAAAGAATATTATGACTAAGATAATATACAACAAATTATCCTTAGTCTTCAACAGGGAAAAATATAATAGAATACAATAGACAACAAGTTTTAAATCCATATTCGCAGTGAAAAATAATAATTCATAGAAGAGTTACGTAGATAATGAAATCTACTATTATCTATGAATTTAAAAGTCCATCATCAGCATTTTATCCCTGTAACATCAATCAATATTCATCTTCGCACTACAGGCCAAAGATATTCATTAGTTGGTCATGTTCATCTCAACACCTGTTCATCTTTGCACTACGGACCAAAGATATTCATCAGAAATCATTCATCTTTGCACTACAGGCCAAAAATATTCAATTATATCATCATTTAGGACTGAGGATGATGAAAAATATTTTAAAAGAAACGAATCCAGTGAAACAAAATAATAAATATTAAGGATTCGTATTTCAGCTATTCCATGTCCAAAAATACCTCATAAATAATCATAGTGGAGTAAAATTCAAGAATGATCAAAATATGGATACAATCAAAGCTAGTCTCCAGAATAGATATTTTGTACAAAAAGAAGAAATTTTTATTTTTCGATGAATAGTAACTCGTGAATAGTAACTCGTGAATAGTAACTCATGAATAGTAACCCCGACATAAAAAGTTCCAAATTTGATAAAAAGTTCAGATCAATGCTTCGGCATAATGATATTGAAGAAAATAATATCATTTAAGAAGAAGTAACATCCCTTACCTCGGAAAGACGGTACTTCTGACTGGAATACTAGATATAGTGCTGAAGGAAACTTGCACCGTATAGCAACACTCAAAGTATCAAATACTCACAAGAATACGCTCAATATAGAGAGAGAAATAGAGAGAAACTTGTGTTTCTGGTGTGTTTTTCAATTCTAACCTAAGCACCCTATTTATAGGAAAATGCTTAGAACACCAAAGCAGAAAATTTAATATAATATTAATATATTTATCAAATTTTCCTTAGCCCACCTCTAGACATCTGATCTCAGCCCATTTATATCACATGTTAGCCCACTTAAATGCCAAAAAATATTTTTCTTCAAAATAATAAATAAAACTTCCAAAAATCAATTATTTCGAAACTTCAGAACTTCAATAATTCATAATAAATAGCATTTTTATCAAAAAATTCTAATCTCGCGAGTTTTTATAGGAAATTTAATTCTCTACAATTTTTCAGAAAAAAGTTTTTCCAAATTCCAAACAGAAATTGACCGAAATCCACAAACGGGCGATTTTACAGTCAATATTAAATTTTCGGTCAAGAATTGTGTCCACCAACACACAAAACATGTGTTAATCATTTAATGCCACAAAAATACTCTTCCTCCTCATATACTCATATATCCCACATTCATTATAAAAATATCACCATCAATATATTATTAAAATAATATATTTAAATGAATTATTTTATCAGAAAAAGATAAAATATTAATTTTCAACAATTGTCACATTAAAAATTTTCTCCATCTATATCCACATAAAATCAATATTTTTCTTATCATATAAATTAATAATTAATTATACACAAATAATATTACAGAATCACAGTACTAGCAACCAGGCCGTTCCCAAGAAAGAGGGGGCTTTCCAATAAGGATATCTCCTTACTGGCGCGCAATTAGATGACCAAACCTCTCCTTAGACAGAACTTTCTAGACATTGCCAATAATGTTATCTAATAATATTATTCAGATAATATGAATTATTGCTCCGATAATAGAAAATACTGTGTAGTTTCAATTATTAAAACAACAGTAATATAAAATATCAACGCAGCAATTATTGAATCAATAAAATAAAATACTGAACAATAATTACTGTAACAATTATTAAGTAATGTCTTCTTACATAAAAATTAATAATTGGTACAATACCGTGTGCTACTGTGCAACAACGCGTATTACTGTGTTTTAACCACCGGGTATTCCAACAGTATTAACGGTAACAACTACGCCGTTATTTATAAACAACTTATTTTTGTCGTTTTTTTCATCCAATAGCTTTCCGTTATGGGGCCCACAAAAGACTGCGCCGTCGTACGAATATTCTCCGACAGTAAGAATATTTCACGACCAAGCGAATATTCCCCGACAACAATGAATATTTTATAACCACTTGTTTATTTAAAATATTTGCGCATTTTACCCATAACTAACCACATTAATCAAATCAACCCTAACTATTTCAGAATAATAAATAGAGAAAATTAAATTTCATTTATTAATAATTTGGGGTCTTACACTTGGAACACCGAAGAGGCAATTAACTGAAGGTAATTACTATTGACGAAGGTAATTACTATGGACGAAGGTAATTACTATTGACGAGGAGACTCTTAGATGATGACATATGGGCCTCCCACAAAATAACCAAACTTACCACAACCGTCTCATAAAAGACTCTTTATATACATCAAGGATTGAATAAATATTACCACAAATCATTTTATTGCTTAATCAACACATATTTAACCTTTCAACAATTATTAATCATTTATAACTTGTCATCTCAATTATTGATTTAATAATATAACATATTATACAGATGAATACTGTAACAATAATTGAATCAATAATATAAGAGATATGATGCAGCAACTACTGTAGCAATAAATGAGTGACTTCTCACGTAAACATCAATAATCAATACCGTGTGCTACTATGCAACCACGCGTATTACTGTACTTTTACTACCGAGTAGTTCAACAGTATTAACGGTAAAACTTCCGTCGTTATTTTTATAAAAAGATAATTTTGTCGTTTTCTAACTCCTACAACAATTTTGTTATGGGGTCCACCAATGATTTTGTCATCGTACGAATATTCCCCGACAAAAAGAATATTCCCCAACCAAACGAATATTATATAACAACTTGCATACTTTGTAAAATTTATAAATATTACCCACAACTATAACATTATATCAAATCCACACCATAATTTTAAAAAAATATTTCGAGAAAATTAAATCTTTATTCATAAAATCTGGGGTCTCACAATCTCCTCTCCTTATGAAATTTCGCCCTCGAAATTTACGTACGTACCTGGTATGCCGAACAGGTGAGGATACCTTGACTTCACTTCAAATTCTAACTCTGGAGGTATAACCTTTGAGCGTCGAATATGATCCTTCTTATCCAAGATGTTAACACGTATCTCCTCATATGTTAAATCTTCTGTTATCTCGTCCGGTTTTTAATTAATAATGTGGTTCGGGTCGTCCACATATTTACGTAACATCGATACGTAAAAAAAACGTTCTGAACACGCAACATACTTGGCGGTAAAACGAGTCTATAAGCCACAGTTCTTACTCGATCAAGTATTCCAAATTGGCCAATTAAATCGAGGGTTGAGATTTCCTCTCTTCGTCGATTCTTGCTTCTAGAATAACGCCCTCTTGAACCTTCTTCTTCACATTCATCAACTCTGAGTATGTAGCTTGAACGGCCTTAACTTTATCGATTAAGATCGATTCTAATCGTATATTCGTTATCTTCACGTGGGTTCGTACATTCGCACTTGTAACCACATACGATCTTCTACTCAACGTGTCAGTTACCACGTTCGCTTTTCTACGATGGTATTGACTGGTACGATCGTAATCTTCAACAGCTCGAGCCAACGTCTTTGGCACATGTTACGTTCGTTTTAAGTAAATAAATATTCGAGGGTTTTAGAAATGGGTTTTGTACTGGGGTCAATACAAAATTCGATTTCACGCTCTAGGGGTAAGCTAATAAGTCTTCAAGAATACGTCAGAAAATTTATTAACCATAGAAATATCATTCAAAATTGTGACCCTCATCCAAGACTTGGATAACACGTCTCATTGATACCTATCAACTTGCCATCGTCATTCACGACGTTGCCTATAGAAAGTCTGGCTTCGGTGCATTCCACACAAGAAAGTCAACAACGAAAGGATCGGGGCTCTTTATTTATAGCTTGATATGACAATGATTGACTTTAGTGGTTTGGCTACTTTGAATTCGCATAACAGGTTGGTTAGGAGTATGAAAGCTAACAACCTTACGAAAAGCATGATGAGTAGTTAACCAATCGTTTCCAAAAATTACATCAAAGGCAAATATTTTTAAAGAGATAAGATCGACAGGTAACGTAAAAGTGTTGACAAGATTTATAAATAGTTGAGGTAAAGAAGATTTCTCCCAACTGAGTTTAAATAGATATATCAAAGTCTAACTTCTCCGGAGTTAACTTCAAACATTGAACACAACTAGGTGAAATAAAAGAGTGAATAGAACCGGTATCTAACACGGTATAGACTTCGCAAGAGTTTATGACTAACATACCCGTGATAATTTTATTCAGGTTCCTCGTCACGAAAAAAACAAACAAATGCTCTCTCTTAAACTACCGGCTTTGGCTTGTCTGGGACATCCTTTGGCATCACTAACCCAGCTAGAATTGACTTCACCATACGACAAAATCGAGCTAGGTGACCTTCTCTTCCGCAATTAAAACACGCTTTGGATTGCTGCGTACAATTTAGACGGATGTGTCCCTCCTGTCCGCATTTGAAACATACGACCGATGGTCGTTCTTCTTCCTTTGAAACGGGTGCTGGTGTCGACGTCTTCACGTCATTGTTGAACCTTCGCTTCTTGAAATGTCCATTCTTATTGTTTTGACCATGATTACCACCGAAGTGGTTACCATTTCTGGCATGTTGATTCCCTTCATGCTTATTGTCACTGCTTTGATGACTGTTATCACCGATATTATCATTTTTTCGATTGCTCTCTTTTGGTTGCGTTGACTCGTTATCGCGCTCCACTAACTGAGCCCTATTTACAACATCTGAATACAAACACAGTTTATGAGAAATAAGATATTAACGTATCTCCGGCTTCAAACCCCTTAAAAATATCTGCGTCATTTTTTCTTCATTATCAACCAAGTGGGACGCAAATCGGGACAACTCGGCAAACTTGGCTTCGTACTGCGACACGATCATGTTGTTTTGCTCCAACTTGATAAATTCCACCTCTTTCGTGTGACGAATACTTTCGGGAAAGTACTTGTCGTTGAACAGCTCTTAGAACTTCTCCCAAGACATCTTGAGAGCGTCAGGCTGGGTACGTTTTACAGATTCCCACCCGTGATCTGCCTCTTCACGCAACATAAAGGTGGCAAAGGAAACCTTTTACTCCTCGGAGCATCCCAAGACATCAAATATCTTGGAAATCTGCTTTAATCACGTCTCCGCCTTAAGTGGTTCTGGCTTTCCTAAAAACTCTGGTGGTCTCAGTTCCTTGAATTGCTTAGCAGTGACCAACCGTGGGTTTCCATTGTTTCCTCCTGTATTATGAACAGGAGCCGCCTTCGCCTGATGTTGCACGAATTCTAAAAAACTCCTAAACGTACCGTCATTCGTCAATTGATCAGTGTTGTTGTTTACAGGAGGATTATCGCCATCTTATTGCACATTGTCCTGATTATTGATCTGTGGAGAATCAACGGTCTCCTGTGCTCCATTGCTCATCTCAACATTTTCAGATGCCATTTTCAGATTACTCCCGTAAAACAGGTTGTGTGTATATTGGAGTTTAGTAGTAGTAGATGAGTAGTAGTAGCAGTAGTAGGTGAGTCATAAGTGGAACTACTAATTATCCGTGTCTACGTTTCTTCCATTTTTCTAAGGCCATGTTTAATACGCCTTAACTTAAATTTTGCACAAATTTAGTAGTAGTACTTTGTATTATGTTATTAAGACAATTATACTTCAGTACGGTGCTTAGAGTTTTATATCACTTGTCTTTCAGGATACAATAATAACATATACTTTAGCATTACAACAAAAAGTTTACTCAACGAATCAAAAAAATAAACAAGAACTCTCTCAAAATAAACTATATCTAACTTATAAAATGAAGAAGACTTGAACAACTTCGTACAATAATAATTTAATATTATAATATGTTTATAATAATTTACTTCACCCATTTATGTACGTTATAATCAGAACAACTTCGTATTATGCAATTTTGTCGTAATTTGGTAACATAATCTGTCGACATCCAATGTTAAATCAATAATTATTATTATTATTTTTTATTATTATTATCATTTATTTGGAATTTCTTTCTCCAAAATCACCAATTCAAAATATTGTTTTTTATGTCATTATATTAAGAAGAAAGATTACATTACAACAAAAACAAATTTCGATACATAACGTAGTTAATGTTTCTGTAATTCTGTTCTAGACCGCTACTAACTGTAACATGTATTAATACAATAATTTTCCCTGATAATGGTGTGCAACACGCACAATTTCAAAATTTACACTATCTTATATTTTTACATAATCGCCTATAAAGTTAAAAATTGAAGATAAAATCGTTTTATGAAACTAAGGTACGTAAATTATAGTATTCCGCAAGCCCTTATTATAATTGTTTATATTAAAATTAAATTGCAAAAAGAAAAGAGAAAAAATTACTCCTATGTAAGTGGAGTACTACTTATAATCTTACTAGTATATTAATGACCAATCGTACGGAGCAGTCTCCCTGAAAACGGGATTGAAACTGGTCAGTCACTTCCTAAATTT
The DNA here is from genome assembly GCA_016801055.1 of Panax notoginseng. Lineage (NCBI taxonomy): Eukaryota > Viridiplantae > Streptophyta > Magnoliopsida > Apiales > Araliaceae > Panax > Panax notoginseng. The sequence goes on along the minus strand of CM029023.1, from coordinate 101,635,258 downwards.
TCCCTCCTCCTCCGACAACTTTTGAGATCCACTCTCTCTCTCTCTCTCTCTCTCCCTCCGCTAACTTTTCAGCCCCAAAGAAAAGAACACTATTTCTCTCTCTCTCTCTCTACATATATCTCTCCTTAAATCATCCCATTACCCACACAAAATACAGAAAGAGCTAGCTAGCTAGCTAGACAGAGAATTAAGGAAAAAGAAAAAGAAAAACATGGCGGCTTCCGTTAATAATATTGTAGGTGTAGCAGCGCCTCCTCCTCCTCCTAATTTGACCTCATCATCATCATCATCATCATCTCCTCCTAAGAAATCGTCCCAGCTATCGTTTCTCCATACCTCCAAATCAATCAATCCTCTTCTTCTAAAATATTCCCAATATTCACGTCCTCCTCGTCTACGATCTATTCCAATTACAAATGTTGTTTCCTCCACCACTTCCTCCGTAGTATCCAAACGCCGAGATCCGGAATCCGTTATCTCCACTTCCAAACCCAGAATTCTCGTCTCCGAGAAGCTGGGAGAAGCTGGGAGAAGCTGGTCTCCAGCTGCTGCGTACCTTCGCCGACGTCGATTGCTCCTACGATCTCTCGCCGGAGGACCTCCGCTCCAAGATCTCGCTTTGCGACGCCTTGATCGTGAGGAGCGGGACTAAGGTCACTCGCCAGCTCTTTGAGGCGGCTAAAGGCCGCTTGAAGGTCGTTGGAAGGGCCGGCGTCGGAATTGATAATGTCGATCTGCAAGCCGCCACCGAGTTCGGATGTCTCGTCGTGAATGCTCCCACCGCCAATACCATCGCCGCCGCCGAGCATGGCATTGCCTTATTGGCCTCAATGGCCCGTAATGTTGCTCAGGCCGATGCTTCCATGAAATCTGGTATGGTACTAATTTACTCAAATTAGTTTACTTTTTTCTTTTTAAATCTCTTACTTTATGGAGTATATATATGACTTGGTTTGTGTAGATCCGTAACGGGAATATTATAGTAATAAATAAATTAATAACGGTCCCTTGCGACATTAATAATTAAGATGGGAAAAAATTTATGATGCAAAGCCGTATGGTTTTTGCCCCGCGGTAACTCTTGTCACTTGAATTTTATTTTATAGCTTCTTCACTGGCCTTTTCTGGTTCTACGAGGATGAAGTTTTGCTCTATTATCTTGGATTACTACTTTCCAGGACCAGTAGTAGTATTATTTATTCATTCATTCATTCATTCCCCCTGTTCCTTCGAATAACTGTTTTTTGAACATTGTGTGTTCCAATGCTCATGAAGCAATTATGTGGCTGGCATCTCTTTGCTATTGTTTGCGTATATAAAACTAATTCTAACGCTGCCTGCAGGTTAGCATGCACTTTTTTTTTAATACCGTACGTGATAAAGGGAAAGGGCAAAAATATATAAAAATTAATTAGAACAAATACATTATATATATCCACTGCTTACTGGAGCAAAGCTTCCTGATGAAGTTGTTAATTTGTGTAAATGAGGATAGATAAACTTTTTGTTGCCGGAGAGAGAAAATCTAGACTAGTGTCATTTCCCTACCAAAATTACGTACACAGCTTCTTGCGCGCAGATGGGCATAAACCGTAGTTGTCGATCATTACTTGAAATTTGACTATGCCCATAGTTTCCACTTTTGTATGCATGGAACTAAATCTAATCATTTTTCATATCTATGACTCTACTTACTTACCTTTTCCTTTTCAATTTCACTCGCACAGGTGCAAGGGATTGTAAATAACAGTTAAGATCGATACGGAGTGATAGTTGTAATTAAATGCTTCTTTTTGCAGGAAAATGGCAGCGTAACAAGTATGTTGGGGTCTCTCTGGTTGGGAAGACGTTAGCAGTTATGGGATATGGAAAGGTTGGGTCTGAAGTTGCAAGGCGTGCAAAAGGCCTTGGGATGAATGTTATTGCGCATGATCCCTATGCCCCAGCTGATAGAGCCCGAGCTGCTGGTGTGGATTTGGTCTCCTTTGACCAGGCCATCTCCACTGCGGATTTCATTTCACTCCATATGCCACTCACTCCTACTACATCCAAGATATTTAAATGAAGAATGGAGTCCGCATCATCAATGTTGCCCGAGGAGGTGTCATTGACGAAGATGCATTAGTGAGGGCCCTTGACAGTGGAGTAGTCGCCCAGGTATGATTCTTTGGTCTGCGTAAATGATGATTAGGTTGTTTGTAGTATACATATATTGATGTTATGTGGAATTCTCTTCCGATCCATACGAAATAGACTAGGCTATGCTTGAATTTAGTCAATCTATCCGTCCTCTTGAACTTGTGAATGATTCAAGTGAGTCAAATGCATCCTCCAATATTCAACCATACTATTATTGGACATGCCATGAAATTGCATGAGGCACTTTCAATTCTTTGCATGTTTTTCTTGAGATGACTGAAGTTCTTTAAATAAATCCATTCAAGTTGATGGATACTGTGGTATATATAGCTTATTTTTGCTCCTTTAATTTCTTACTATAATGTGATGCAAATAAATGAATTTCTCACGATTCTGGCTCATAACAGGCAGCACTCGATGTCTTCACAAAGGAGCCCCCACCTAGTGACAGCAGATGAGTGCAGCATGAGAATGTCACTGTCACACCTCATCTTGGAGCTAGCACAGAGGAAGCACAGGCATGAACACGCACAACCAGTAACACTATGCTATCTATGCTTTATCTACATGTAACTTGAGTTTGGTAACCAATATAGCTGTTTGTGAAACTTATATATATATATATATATATATATATATATATATATATATATATATATTCTCTCAGGAAGGTGTAGCTGTTGAAATAGCTGAGGCAGTTGTTGGAGCTTTGAGAGGTGAACTTTCTGCAACAGCTCCTATGGTCCCTGCTGAGGTGAAAATGTTGTGCTCATTCTTATGTTAGTTAAATTACATACTACATACCTTCATGGCCCTATTCTATTGACTTGGTACTCTTAAATGACTATCTAATTTATTATCTCTCTCTCTCTCTCTCTCTCTCTTGATCATTAACTATCAGGTTCTATCAAACTGGCTCCTTATGTCCTGCTAGCCGAAAAGCTTGGTAGGCTGGCTGTACAACTAGTGGCTGGAGGGAGTGGGATTAAATCAGTGCGGGTGGTTTACAGATCAGCTAGAGATCCAGATGACTTGGACACAAGACTTCTGCGTGCCATGATAACTGTGGGCCCATGTGCAAAATTAGGGTTCACATGACCTAATTAAATTAAATGCACAATTAGGGTTCCACGACCTCATTAAATGTGCAAGTTAGGGTTCGCATAACCTAATGGAATGAAGATGGAAAAGTCAGAAATAAATGTGCTAGACCGGGAGAAGCCTCCACGTGTCCCGAGGCGGAAGACTCGTGGAGGCGGCTCATTTTGGGAATTGATTGGGGGATTGGATTGGTGGCTAGAAGGACAGGGCAATATGGGCATTACTCTAAGGACTAAAGGGTATTTCTGAAATTTTCCTGAAGGCATGTGCCTTGCACATGACTACTTTCCAGAATACCCTATAAATACCCCTTCCATTCCATTTGGAAAGGGGACTTCTCTCCGGACACAAGACTCGAACTCTTTTAGTAGCTTAAGGCTCAGATATTCCACCTAAAAGCACTAACAAGATTCGAACACTCTCTCAACTCGAAGAACTGAAGAAGGCTCTTGAAATCCTAATAACCCTAACACGGTGTCCGGATTCTAGGGGTTCTGCCACGCGTCGTTGGAGTAATCGCCCACCTGTCGTTCTCCCCTCTACAATCAATCAATCAATTCCGTATTCTTCGTGGATTTCTCTCCTCCTCAGCCAACACGAAACCCTAAGCGAGCAAGACGCGATTTCCTTGCCCACATTTTATTTGGCGACTCTGCTGGGGAGGTGTAGAATTCGTGAAGGGTATGCCCACAACTCGAAGTGGGAGAACTACAGGAAGAGCTACTTCACCAACAAACAGTATTACCTCACCGGATCCAGTTCCAAGGCAAGCAACTCAAGCTTTCCAAGGCGCAAATCTGGATTTTGACCAACCAATTATCGAAGACGCTTCAGAAGGGAGTTCAACATCACCACACATGGCTAATCAACAACAAACCAACGCAGGAAGGCAAGGCGAGGATGCAGGTGGAGATCAGACGAATGCTGTGCAACTGGAGATGCTCAAGGCATTGAACGAGAAGGGCAAGGGATGATGATGACCATGATGCTTGAAATGCAGAGAAAGCAAGAGGAAATGGGGAATTTCCGCCAGCAGTTGATGCAGATTCCCACTTTCAAGGCCATGTTCCCAGGAAGCTCGCAGGGGGAACAGGTAGGAGTGGAAGACAACAACAATGGCAACAACAACAAAGAGAACCAGATTGTACTTCCATCGACAGAAAGTCAATCGGTTCCAATAATCAACTTGGAGGCCCAGCACAGTGGCGACGTGCCACAACTTAGGTTGGAAGCAAGCCAGCCTCAGACAAACATCATCCCAACTGCTCTCACATCAATTTCACAGATTCAAATGCCAACCATTCCGGGCAATGTCCAGCGAGTGAGCCAGAAACTGCCACCAGTGCCACCTTTGCACGATGCAAGCGTGCATCAACCAAATTCTCTAGCATATACACCGCCGATACAGCAGTTTATTACAGCACCCCAGAAAGTTCACGCCACAAGCCAGTATGTGACGAAGGATGATATGATCGATGTGATCAATCAACTTCGCAGGCAGACATCCCGACCCTCGGAGTTAGACTTTACTACGCCTTACCCGGCACACATTCGGAGGCAACCTTACCCGATAGGGTATATTGAGCATCCCCCGCAGTTTCCAAAATACAACGGGGAGAAAGGAAACGCGAGGGAACATATTGCCAGGTTCGTAGAGTCGATGTCTCCGTGGCTGGGATATGATGAAGTGAACAACCACAACTTGTTGACGCGGGAATTCAACAAAACTTTGACGGATAGTGCCTTCAGTTGGTACTACAATTTGGAGAAGGGGTCAGTCCATAATTGGGATGACCTAAAATTATAATTTTTTAAGAAATATTTCTATGTGCAGAAACAGGTAACCATTGTGGAGCTCATGCGGTTCAGACAGAAGCCGAATGAGGAGCTATCAGATTACGTTGACAGGTTCAGGGCCCAGGCACAGAAGTGTGCAGAACCGATTGAAGAAAAGAACCTGGTCAGCATTTGCAACAATGGTGCCTTAGATTCCTTCAAGCCCCACCTCATTACCAAGGCTTGTGATTCCTTCGCGACCCTCTCATCTTTTGCACAAGACTTGGGAGGAATCATGACACTGCCCACTAGCTCTACGACGGTTACATGGAGGGGCAAGAGGACAGCAACTGTGGCTTTGGTTGACTCTCAATCAAAACTACAAGGGGGCAAGAGGGAGAAGCATGAGAAAAATTTTGATCGAAGCAAAGGAAGGCCTGGAGACAAATATGCAAGAAAGTCGGTCCCGGAGGCTATCACGTGCAGTGAGAAAGCATTCAGGGGTCTATACGAGCAATGGATTGAACATGGGGTGGTGAAACCCCCAAGGCCTAGATTTGCAGTGACGGAAGAGATAAAGAGAAGGCCAGACTTCTGTGTATTCCACCAATACGCGGGACACTCAACTATGGATTGCTATAGCCTGCGTAGGATATTCCACGAGAAGCTGGCAAATGGGGAGATTGAACTGGGAAAGGAGAGCAGTGTTCATGACAAGCCACTGCCAAATCACAAGGGGAAAGAAACATGCAACACTGTTATTCACAATACAGTTCCAGAAGTGGAGATGATGATGGAAGAAAAGGAGGAGTGTGACCCAGGCCTGCAGGTGACGGCATTGATGAATGGGACCAAGTTTAGAAATTTTTTCGATCAGATAGGATTGGCCAAGGAAGCAAGGATTGAGGCAACCAGGGCAATTATCAAGGCCGCCGAGACACAAGAGACTTGCATGGCCATGAGCAAAGGATTTGTGAAGACGATGGAGGAAGAAGCAAATAAGATATCTTTCTTTAAAGCTGATAGAGAGATAAGATATCCACACAACAGACCACTGTATGTGACTGCAGTAATCAATGGCATCGAAGTGCGGAGGGCGTTCATCGACAATGGAGCGTCTGTAAATATTATGCCCTACGCCATGTTCAAACGGTTAGGCCTGCCAGAGAAGAAGATTGTGAAGGAACAAACAAACATTACAGGATTCGCCAACCAGAGCACAAGAACCTTGGGACACATCAAGGTAGACATGCAAGTTGGAAAGATTTGAGGGCCTGTAATGTTTCATGTTGCAGAGGTAGATGCAGCATACCATGTCTTGCTGGGAAGGGCTTGGCAAAATGACTATGGGGTGGTACCCTCAGTTTTTCATCAATGCTTGAAAGCTATCTGGAAAGGGAGAGAAGTGAAGGTACCAGCAACTCGGAATCCCTTTGGACCAGAGGAGGCACACATCACCGAAGCAACTTTCTTCAATGATGTCGCTGAAGAGGGAGAGAACCAGATCGCGAGGCCTGATTCCCTAAGACTAGCAAGTTGGAAGGAAGTGCAGGAAGATAAGTTTGTACCTACAGAAAAAGTGAAGAAGAAGACCTCGGAACATGGAGAATGTTCCAAAAATATGAAGCCGATAATAGTAGACTTGGAGAAGGAAGGAAGAGAAGAGAAGAAAAGGCCAGCAGATCCTGAAGATGCCAGAAATATAATAAATGCCAAGCGGATAGCACAGTCTGAGGATGGCCAAAAGGCAAAATGGGAGAGGGTTGTTAAACCCGACGGAAAGGTGGTGTTTCGGTTGTGACGGTGCAAGGGGAAGAGCCCAAGGAAGCGTGCAAACCCAACGGCTCAGGAGGTGTCCCCCACTCCGGTAATAATGAAGAAAAAGTTGTACAACAAAAGGTTGAACCAGCTCCAGAATGCTTCGAGGATAGGTCAAAACCTCAACAAAATGAACTAGAAGAAGTTGATTTGGCAACAGATGGAGGAACGCCAAGACCGACTTATATCAACAAGGAGCTTGAGGCTAACCAGAAAGAGGAGCTCATACAACTATTGCGAGAGTATAGGGACGTCTTTGCTTGGAATTACGACGAGATGCCCGGAATTGACAAAGATCTTGTGGAGCACAATCTAAACATAAGCCCGGGAATGAAGCCAGTGAAGCAAGCACCTCGCAACTATGCACCCGAGGTCGAAACCCAAATAAAGGAAGAAATCAAAAAGTTACTGGAAGTAGGGTTCATCAAGCCAATCCAACATCCAACATGGCTTTCCAGCATCGTACCGGTAAAGAAATCAAATGGACAGCTACGAATATGTGTCGATTTCAGAGACTTGAACAAGGCATGCCCGAAGGACATGTACCCATTACCCAACATAGACACCTTGGTAGATGCAACGGCTAATCATGAGATGATGTCTTTCATGGATGGGTTTGTGGGCTACAATCAGATAAAGATGTCCATGGAAGATGCAGAGTTGACAGCCTTTCGTACCCCGTTTGGGAATTTTTACTATGTAGTAATGCCATTCGGATTGAAGAATGCGGGGGCAACTTATCAGAGGGCAATGCATGCTATATTTCATGACATGATTCATGATATAATGGAGGACTATGTGGACGATGTGGTAGTGAAATCCAAGAAGGCAACAACTCATGTGGAGGACCTGAGGAAAGTGTTTGAGCGATGCCGAAGGTATAAGTTGAGGATGAATCCGAAGAAGTGCGCCTTTGGAATGACGGCTAGAAAATTCTTGGGCTTCTTGGTGCACAATAGAGGTTTAGAAGTGGACCCAAGCAAGGCGAAAGCAGTTACAGAGATGCCCCCACCAAAGACGCAAAAGCAGTTGAAGAACTTTCTAGGGAAGGTCTCGTACATGAGAAGATTCATGCCAGCATTAGCCGAAGTCACAGAACCTTTCGGCAAATTACTAAAAGGAAAGGCACAATGGGACTGGGGGCAAGACCAACAACAGGCCTTTGAGAAAGTAAAAAGAATTTTGTCTTCGGCACAAACGATGGTAGTGCCACAAAGAGGAATGCCGTTGCAGTTGTACATCACATCTACCAAGAAGTCTATAGGAGGATTGATCACGCAAGAGGTGGATGGAGAAGAGAAACCTGTGTATTACATTAGCCGGATAATCAAAGGACCGGAAACCAGGTATTCACAAGTGGAGAGGCATTGCCTAGCGTTGGTGTTCATTGCGCAGAAAATGCGACATTATTTTCTAGCGCACGAAGTAATGATTGCAACAAAAACTGATCCGATCAGATACCTATTGACTAGGCCAGCATTAGTAGGAAGACCTGCTAGATGGATGATGATTCTTTCAGAATATGACATCAAGTGTGTAACGCCAAAGGCAATCCGATGTCAAGCCTTGGCAGACCTGCTAGCTCAATTTCCAAACGGAGAATATGAGCCCCCTTCTGAGGATCTTCCGGGTGGAGAAGTGGAATCAATCGACTTGATGGATGAGGACCCAGAATGGTGGAGTTTGGCTTTTGATGGATCATCTGCAGAAGGTAAAGGTGGAGCAGGAGTGGTGTTGACCACCAAAGAAGGAAATGAAATATCCTTGGCATACAAATTGGACTTCCCTTGCACAAATAATGAAGCAGAATACGAGGCGTTCATACTAGGATTGTTGGCGGCTCAAGAATTGGGAGCCAAATATCTTAAAGTAAAAGGAGATTCAAACCTTATAGTGCAGCAGATAAAAGGCCAATTCGGAGTGAAAGAACCCATCTTGGCGCCGTATAGAACTGTAGCACAAAAGGTGATGGAAGCTTACAAGAAGGTGGTGATTGAATATGTGCCAAGAGGACAGAATAAACAACCGGATGCACTAGCAACAGTAGCATCTTGAGTCTATATTCAAGGAGAAGACTTGGATGTGAAGGTAATAAAGAGAACCCTCCCAACCACGGTGCTAAACTTGTTTCCCAAAGACATGATAGACGATTGGAGATATGACATCTCTCATCAATTGCAAACTAAGGAAGGAACAATACCAATCGTAGAGCTACAAAAGTACAGCATCATCAAAGGTGTCTTGTATCACAAAGAAGCAGATGGTGTATTGACACGATGCTTGGGGAAGCAAGAAGCAAGTAAAGTCTTGCATCAGGTGCATGAAGAGAATTGCGGGTTTGCAGACATAGGTCTGTATCGTAGGTTGCAACGCCAAGGGTATTATTGGCCTGAAATGAAGAAGGCAGCAGATGCCCTACAACGCCACTGTGTTTCATGCCAAGAATACCCTGGGGAGGATGAATGTGCTTTCATTGATGATATAGTGGATTGGCGAATTCCTTATGTGAACTTCTTACAAAACGAGATTCTTCCAACCGAAAAGAAGGATGCAATTATAATAAAGAGGAAGTCGTAACGATTCTTCTTACAAAATGGAGAATTTTTCAGAAGAGGTTTCAATGGCAAGCCCCTACGGTGTCTAGAACTAGGCGAAGCCAGAGATTTGGTCTATCAAATGCACAAGGATGAACATCAAGGAGGAGCCAAGTTGTACAAACAACTTATCGATCATGGTTACTATTGGCCAAAGATGGAAGGAGATTGTCTAGAATTTGTCAAAAAGTGTCACATTTGTCAAATACATGGAAACCTGATACATGCTCCCGCCGTGGATTTGCGCACCTTAGCAACACCATGACCCTTTCATACATGAGGAATGAATCTTATAGGTCCTATACACCCTAATTCTAAGGGCAACATATGGATTTTAACTGCCACCGAGATGTACACAAAGTGGGTGGAAGACATACCCTTGAAGAAGGCCACGGGACCAGCAGTGGCAAACTTTATCAAGGAGCACATCATTTGCCGTTTCGGGATCCCGAATATCATTTTGTCCGACAATGGAACCCCCTTCATCAATAGGGACATCAAAAGTCTGATGGAAAGATACAGGGTGAAACATTATAAATCATCACCCTACTACCCGAAAAGCAACGGACAAGCAGAAGCGACAAACAAAACCTTGATAAAAATCTTATTAAAAACCTTAGACGATCATCCGAAGAAATGGGCAGAACAACTACCAATAGCGTTATGGGCATATCGAACTTCAAAAAGAAAGCCTACAGGCGAAACCCCATACGCTTTGGTTTATGGTGAAGAAGCTATCTTGCCCACCGAAATAGAAATACCTTCGGCTCGAATGAGACTTCCAAGCTTAGTCGAGGAAGAAAGCCGACCAGCCGCCCTAGAGGCCTTAGCCGACTTCGAGTCTATAAGTGATATATGGATCACTTGACCGCCTCGGAAATGCCCATGTAAAAGAAGGGGAGGTAGAGACGAAATTGAGAAGAGCATCCTCATAATTCCCCCGGCAGGTGTGACCGAAAGGGCGATCCTGGTCATATCCGAATTGTCTCATGACCCTGTGAGGAGAATACAGTACAGTGCCAAAACTATTATTCTCAAGGAAATAGGGGAGCTCTGAAGATCGAAGAAAAACGAACCAAGATAGTGCAGAGCCACTCAAGCTATTTCTGTTGAGGTCAGAGAAGGTACGAAATTTGTGCTTGTAGAAGTGAGGTAGATGGCCGCAAGCCCCTGAAACAATGGTATAGGGACGAGCAGTGAAGCATGAATAATCATCAAGGAAATGTCGCAAATCCGTACTGTCAGGACTAGAGCGGTGATCAATCCAACGTAACATGCGAGGAATGATGTTGCGTGGTGGGAGAGAATGAGACTTCTTCTTCTTCATAGAAAGATGCTCAAGATCGGAATAGCCCGAAAAACGCTCGAAAAAAAAGATCTGAAGGAAGGAGCATGGAATGAAGCAATTGACATCATACCTGAGTAAATAAAAAAATAAAAATAAAATATATATTATAGAAAAGGTTAAAGGAAAAGAAGCGCAGTTTGAAAAATAATTAAATATAAAATATGAAAATGATTACCTCCCAACGGATTCTTTCATGGCAAGGATTGTTTCGTCTAGGCGACGATATAAGGTCCCTAGGAAGAGAGAAGCAAGGGGAATCTCCGAGCCTCGGGATAACAACGCTGCCAAATTGAACATACAGGCAGAAGGACCGTCTATGGGAGACCCAGGGAAGATGAAACGGGACAGTCACATAACCAGATAAGCCGCCAGAGGAAAGGGAGAAGTTTCTTCACGGAAGGCAAGAACAGACTTGTCATGAACAGAGCTGTTCCACTGGTTGGTCTTGTAATCACGGAAGAAATAGCGTACCCAGGATAACCAAGAATTCTTTTGCCGACTTGAGGTCTCGAAGTCCGGAAGGAGCGTATCGCCCTTGAAGCGGGAAGTGAAGCTTGAAGGCCTCCGTCAAGTAGGCAACACAGTTGTCATCCCTAGTGGACATGCTAGAAGGACCACAGGAGTTTGAAGCAACAATAGGAAGGCTACAAGATGTAAATCAGGATAAATATACATATTTCGAAAACATGAGAATGAATGAAAGGAATAAAAGAAGAGAGCTTATTGATAGAGGGCGTAAACATCCTCTAGAGTAGGGGTGAATTCCTCCCAGGCAGTGATGAATGTGCAAGTAGAGGAACACCATCGTGAGATCAACACAGTAAGCGCGTTATGGTCATGGTAAAATCCGTAGGTCTCTACACAGTTGAACATAGCGAAAGATACTCGCATTCTTGAGTATTTCCATGTATTCAGCGTTGTCAAGGATCTCGTCGGTCCAATCCTGCCATCCTTGAATGCGACTAGATGAATCTGACAGGAAGCGAAGGGGACTGAAGGGGTACTCTTGCTTCTCTATGCATAGGCGGGGAATGCAATCGACATGAGGGAAGTCATCCCAACCTCCAGAAGATGGGGCATACAGAAACATGCCTTCTTTCTCTGGGGGAGGAAAAGTTGTACGGTCATGGTCTCTAACTCTATCCCAAAAGACGTCAGAAGGACCAAAGAAGGGAGCTCTCCCCCAATCAGTGATGAATGGGGATTCCTTGGGAGTTCTTAGTTCTGCAGAGCATTCGGGAGAAAGGGCCTACAAGCAAGGGGAAGTTCATTATAACAATTGTAAGGAAAGCATATCAAGAATGTCAAGTAAACTATATGAGCACGAAGTACTCACCATAGCAATAAGGAGCGAACGTCCAATAGTTGAGCTTCAAAACACCTGAAAACAAGAAGAAGCAATGTCAGAAAGATTGAAGGAGTACATTTATGCAAGAAAAAATTCCCGAAAATTTTCGAAAAAACTTCGGACGACCAAAATCCATCCTTCGGAGCCTTTTTTGGACTTAAAACAGCATAGGCCATGGCAAAGCGATGAGTTTTGAAGGGCTCGTCGATACGGTCGTTTTGATATATTATAGGCCCCAAAACTCCAAATGACGCTCCTAATAGTAGAGGCTCGTCGTCCCGAACTTCATTTTTTTTGCCCAAAACACGATTTTATGCCTAGAGTTCGCCCCCTAGGGTTCGGCCCCTAGGGGCTTGGCCATCTGGAGTGGATTCGCCGCAAGCAAGCATATCAGTTTTCTTTCTCCTTTAGTGTTGACGTCGAAAAAATGGCTAAGATTTGGCCCCTAGGATTCGGCGCCCTCCTAGGGTTCGGCCACCACCTAGGGGGCCTTTCCTTCAAAAATAAAAATAAAAAATAAAAAAATAAAAAAAATTAAGGTTCAGCCCTAGGGTTCGGCGCCCTATAGGGTTCGGCTCCTATAGGGTTCGGCTACCACCTAGGAGCTGCTCCTTCTTCAAAAAAAAAAAAAATCAGGTTCAGCCCTAGGATTCGGCGTCCTATAGGGTTCGGCCACCACCTAGGGACTGCTCCTTCAAAAAAAAAAAAAAAAAAAGGGTTCGGCCCTAGGATTCGGCGCCCTATAGGGTTCCGCCACCACCTAGGGGCTGCTCCTTCAAAAAATAACAAAAATAAAAAAATAAAAAAAATTAAGATTCAGCCCTAGGGTTCGGCGTCCTATAGGGTTCGGCTCCTATAGGGTTCGGCCACCACCTAGGGGCTGCTCCTTCTTCAAAAAAAAAAATTAAGGTTCGACCCCCTAGGCTTCGGCGCCCTATAGGGTTCCGCCTCCACCTAGGGGGCTGTCTCCTTCAAAAAAAAAACAGAGGCTAAGGTTCGACCCTATTGGGCTCGAACACATGGATTATTCCCTCATACATTTGAGATCCTGTTGCTCTATCGAATCAATTGCTTGGGATGAATGACTGATCCTTCACCGTGAGAATTATAGCTTCGGAAGACAGAAGAGGCTACAATGACCTGGTGTTAGATACCGCAGAGATGTTCTTGATGGTGAGACGTGGCTCCAATTGTGATGAATATACGTATGCTCAATTCGTGGCTCCTAGCTAGTGATTATGAGACAATCTCAATTGAAGTTTAAAAATCTCAATTATTGGGAATATGCACGCAAGTAGCACCTACCTAATCAGAAGCAAGACATGCAGCGAGGGATTATGAATAGAGACTTCTTACTTCTCCAAAATAAAGATAAGTAAAAAGTTTATATTCTTCGAAAAGAATAAGATTAAAGCTTGATTTTATTCCCAAGAGAAGAATAAGATTAAAGCTTGACTTTATTCAAAAGAGAAGGGATGATTTTCGAAAATGGCTCATATATATATATATATATATATATATATATATATATATTAAATAAATGAAGATTTGGGTTTAAAATAAAGAAAGATTGGATTTTATTTCCAAAATCCAAAATATTTGATTTCATTTTCAAAATAAAGAAAGATTTGATTTTACTTCCAAAATAAAATTCAGTCTTTGATTTTATTTTTATTTCCAAAATAAAACTAAGATTTAATTTTATTTGGTTTGATAAAAAAAGAAAGATTTTGTATACCCAAAATAATAAAAATTTCTTTTATTTATTGAATGTTATTTGATTATTTTTCTTGTTTTCAATTTTCAGGAAAAATAAATAAATAAACAAATCCAAGGGTTTGGCTCACGAGTAGTTTCCCTTTTACTAGGACCATAGTCTTCAAGACCCGTGAAGTGAAGTCACGCAGAATCGTCTAAAAGCTGAAAGTGTTCTTGCGCGATCATCTATTTGGAAATGCGACTCTCGCGCAGGGGGCAAATGTGGGCCCATGTGCAAAATTAGGGTTCACATGACCTAATTAAATTAAATGCACAATTAGGGTTCCACGACCTCATTAAATGTGCAAGTTAGGGTTCGCATAACCTAATGGAATGAAGATGGAAAAGTCAGAAATAAATGTGCTAGACCGGGAGAAGCCTCCTCGTGTCCCGAGGCGGAAGACTCGTGGAGGCGGCTCATTTTGGGAATTGATTGAGGGATTGGATTGGTGGCTAGAAGGACAGGGCAATATGGGCATTACTCTAAGGACTAAAGGGTATTTCTAAAATTTCCCTGAAGGCATGTGCCTTGCACATGACTACTTTCCAGAATACCCTATAAATACCCCTTCCATTCCATTTGGAAAGGGGACTTCTCTCCGGACACAAGACTCGAACTCTTTTAGTAGCTTAAGGCTCAGATATTCCACCTAAAAGCACTAACAAGATTCGAACACTCTCTCAACTCGAAGAACTGAAGAAGGCTCTTGGAATCCCAATAACCCTAACACGGTGTCCGGATTCTAGGGGTTCTACCACGCGTCGTTGGAGTAATCGCCCACCTGTCGTTCTCCCCTCTACAATCAATCAATCAATTCCGTATTCTTCGTGAATTTCTCCCCTCCTCAGCCAACACGAAACCCTAAGCGAGCAAGGCGCGATTTCTTTACCCACAATAACAAAGGGCATTATTGAACCCATATCCAGCTCATTTGTCAACCTGGTCAATGCGGATTTTACAGCCAAGCAGAGGGGCCTCCGCATTAGTGAGGAGCGGGTTGTGGTTGATTCATCCCACGAGCAGCCTATTGACTCGATCCAGGTGCAGATAAGCAATGTGGAGTCAAGATTTGTGAGTGGTTTGTCGGAGGATGGAAATATTAGCATCGAGGGAAGAGTGAAATATGGGATACCTCATCTGACACGAGTAGGGTCATTTAGCGTTGACGTCAGCCTCGAAGGGAACCTCATATTGTGCCGTCAAGTGGACCAGCCCGGTATGATTGGAACAGTGGGAAACATTCTTGGTGAGGGAAATGTGAACGTGAGCTTTACGAGTGTCGGCAGGACTGTAAGGAGGACTAAGGCCATCATGGCAATTGGTGTGGATGAAAAACCAGACAAGGATAGCCTCAAGAAAATAGGGGAAGTTCCTGCCATTGAAGAGTTCGTTTTCCTGGAATTGTAGAGATTGCATTTGGGTGCATGGGGGATGGATGCTTTTCGAAGGAGAGTTCTCAGTTCTGCATAATACTGCGAGTGAGTAGCTTGAGAATAAAATCTGTCTGGCTGCCCTGCCACACCAGCAAAGTGGTCAGCAGAGCTCTGCTGTCTTAATTCATTTGAGTTCAGATATTATTTTTTAGTATATCTTATGTATGTTTGATTGTTTGTATGTGGCCTTGCTGTATTACAAAGACAAGGAATTGATCGATGTTGTATTTCTTTGACAATTGTAACATGAGGGATGTTTGAATTACGCTAGCTGATGTTTCTATACGCTGCTACAAATCAAATTTGTTGGCAATGTAATTTCTTTGTTTCACTGGGAACAATTAATACATTGAAAGTTCATTTAATAATATACTTATAAAAATAGCAAGCAGCAGGAGTGTATAATCCACCTTTCCCGCACAGTGTTTTCTTTTTGATTGCAAGGGAAACATGAATGAAACCCATACCATAGAGGCTAGAGGGATTTCACTTATGTCCAAAAACTAGAAACCCTATATCCAATCCCAAAGATCACAAGCTAATATTATCACATGGTGAGGGGCCGGGGCCTTAAACAAGTTTTGAGGATAACGAAATCATTATTTGAGAAAAGAATGTGTGTGAGAGGTAAAATTAATGATAAGTCGCTGTCTTTATATGTATGATGTATGTATGTATGATAAGTCATTTGCTATCGTGCATATGTTTGGTAATGACTTATTTTTTGACTTATAAATTAATTATAAGTCAATATAAATAAGCAATAATTTGGTACTTATTTAAAAATAACTTATAAGTCATTCTTCATAAGTTTGTTTGACCAAATATAATATTCATTTTGCCCTCATTCTATTTTGCTATTGAATCTATGTATCTTTTTATTAATGTCCTTTTTAGTATTTTTTTACATTTTATTTTAATTTATAAATTATTATCAGTCGAACACCATCATAACTTGACTTAATTTATGACTTATAAATCAAATTAGTGCCGAACACTTTTATTTATAAGTTTTAACTTAAAATAACTTATAAATCAACTTAAAAAAACTTAATTTAAATTATTTTAAAATAAGTCGTTGTCGAATTGGGTTTCTGAGGCTTTCCGTCAACCCATTTGGAAACGGAGAAATGAAGCTTCTCACGAGAAATGGATTCGGACTTGTGAGGCAATTCCTCACCAGGTTGGTTCACACAAACACACATATGTTTGAGTACGTTACGTACGTCATCCCCAAAACGGCACTGCAGCATTCGAGCGATGCCATCTCTCCGATTTGATCATTGATCATTCCCTTCTCTCTGCACCTCCCTTTCTCCCTGTTTATGCACTGTGCTGGGTTATATTATATCCTCCCATCGCTCTTTTAGTCCGGTCGGCCTGAGATTGAAATATTACCCAAAAGGAAAAAGAAGAAAAATAGCCTTCGATCTGAATTTGGACCCTGTATGTCTAGGAGTTTTACCAAAAATGAAAGTAGGAAAAAAGAGTGCATCCTGATATTTTTAAATAAATACTTAAATATAAATTGTTATCTTTAACTATCCTCCTTATATCAATTCGATGATTTCAAAAAAATTTGTGCATATAAAAAGATGCTGCATTTTATTGTACTGCATGATAGCTATGTGAAATTGACAAAACATATTGGCAGGAGTGCTTTCATGCAAAAGTAATTGTATGCACCAATAAATGCTTTGTGGCTCTTGTTTTTTTATAAACCTTAAAACTGCAACAGTCTTGTGCATACAAAAAGATGCAGAAAATCAGACAGCCTGACCCGTCCATTTCAGTAGAAAACTTAAACATGCAGACACCGAAAAACAAACAGTCAGACCCGTCCAATTTAAAAGGAAAATCAGACGAACACACTGATGCAGAATGTGACATACCACACACAGTTTGAATTCAACGAACAAATGACAACAGCAAGGCTTCCTAAACCATCTAGAACAGTGAGAAATCATCCACCAAATTTGATCATAGGTGATCCTGAGACTTGGATGAACACAAGAAGGAAAGCAAGGAATTACTGTGCATTCTCCGCATTTCTTTCACAAATTGAACCAAAAAATGCCAAGGAAGCAATTCAAGATGAAAATTGGACAATTGCCATGCAGGAAGAGTTAAATCAATTTGAACGATGTCAGGTATGGGATCTTGTTAAGCCTCCTAAAAATGCATCTATTATTGGTACAAAATGGATTTTCAAAAACAAATTAGATGAAAATGGTGTTATAACAAGAAACAAAGCCAGATTGGTAACTTAAGGCTATAATCAACAGGAAGGTATAGACTATGAAGAAACCTTTGCCCCTGTTGCAAGGTTGGAAGCTATAAGAATTCTATTAGCCTATGCATGCTTTAGACAATTTAAATTATATCAAATGGATGTGAAAAGTGCCTTTTTAAATGGTTACTTAAATGAAGAAGTTTATGTCAAGCAACCACCCGGTTTTGAACATTAAAATACCCTCATCATGTGTTTAAATTGAAAAAAGGCTTTGTATGGATTAAAACAAGCTCCAAGAGCTTGGTATGAAAGACTAAGTACGTTTTTATTAGAAAATAATTTTAATCGCGGTAAGATTGACTCTACTTTTTTTATTAAAATCAAAAATAAAGATTTATTAATTGTTCAAATTTATGTGGATGACATAATTTTTGGAGCTACTACTAACTCTTTGTGAGTGGGTTTCCAAATATATGCATAATGAGTTTGACATGAGCCTTATGGGGGAATTAAACTACTTTTTGGGGCTTTAAATCAAACAATCCAATGAAGGGATTCACATTCACCAATCCAAGTATGTAAAGGAGTTATTAAAGAGATTTGGTTTTGAAAATACCAAACCAAAGTCAACACCAATGAGTACTACCATCAAGCTTACCACGGATGCTAGGTAAAGATGTTGAAGTAACAATGTATCGAGGTATGATTGGTTGTTTACTTTATTCAACTGCATCAAGACCGGATATTATGTATAGTGTATGCCTTTGTGCTAGATTTCAAGCTCAACCTAAAGAATCTCATCTTAAAGCGGTAAAAAGAATATTTAAATATTTAGCTGGCACAATTAATTTAGGCTTATACTATCATGTATCTCCAAGTTTTGAACTAATTGGATACTCAGATGCAGATTATGCAGGGTGCCAAGTTGATAGAAAAAGCACAAGTGGTGATTGTGAATTTTTAGGTCAAAGCCTTGTAGCTTGGCACAACAAGAAACAAATATCTGTTGCCTTGTCTACTACGGAAGGTGAATATTTGGCGGCAGGTAGTTGTTGTTCACAAATTTTATGGATGATTCAAACTCTTCATGATTTTAATGTGATATGTGAAAATATGTCTATTATGTGTGACAATACTAGTGCAATTGATATTTTAAAAAAATCATGTGCTTCATTCTCGTACTAAGCATATTGAAGTGAGACATCATTTTTTAAGAGATAATGTTGCTAAAGGATTAATTAAATTAGTATGTGTCCCTACTGAACATCAATTGACATGTATTTTTACAAAACCTTTAAGTGCAGAGCGTTTTTGCACTTTGAGAAGAGAACTTGGAATGTCTGTATGTGAAAATCAAGGATAATGTGAAATTCAAGGATCTCACTAATTCTTTGTTGTTAATGACAACGGTGGAGAGATAATTGAGTAATGATGATTATGTTATAACCAACTTGTGCTTAATGTTTTTTTTGATAATGCCAAATTTCGTCCCCGAAATTTAACGTACCTGTATTTGAAGATTTGAGAATACCTTGTTTTCATTAGATTCCATCTCCCTGTCATCATGATTTCTCCATTGCTCTTCTCCTGTATTTCAGATATCATTCTAGAATACAGCTTCAAAAGGGTTAATTGAACAATTTAACATATCACATAATATCCCGATATTATACTGACCAACAAATAAGCTTAGGCAGGACACACTAGCGAAGGATTTACTCATCTCTCCCCTCCTAGTTTTATTCCCCGATCTCCGCCAGAGATCATATCCTAAGCTCTGATACCAAATGTAACGACCCCAAAATAGATCCATTCCATCCAACCTATTCTGAGTCGCCAAATACATGGTACAGAAAACAACTATAACTTTATTACAACAATTGTCGTGCAAAATACAACAACACATATGCTGTGAGTTTGGATACAAATATATACCAAATATGACTCATGTTCCAACCGTGGACATCACCTCACAATGACACCTTACATAAAGGTATAGTCAAAAATTTGTTTTAGAAATTAGAATCTTTGGGAAGTGCTCAAGGAAACCTTCGTACATGGGAGGCCACGCGTCTAGGTTATGATAGATATCATATGGCCACAGAATTATCCTTGGTTGACCCAATAGACCCCAAAGAAAAACGAGAATATTACTATCATATTCTTCCCAATGGTGAGTCTTCTCTTGACTTATCATTATCTCCACTGTCTCTAATTGAGAATTATACTTCAAACAAACACCAAGATTATATAGGTAGTGCCCATAGATATACTCAGCAAGTGGATGAGCACAACCCTGTCTTATGATGACACGAGGTTGTATGTCATTAGACATCTTGTATGATAGTGACAAAACACCCTTCCAACGTTGGGTTCGCCTCACCCTATTTTCTTCACCAAATATAACTACTAAATGATGACCACCGTTCTATTCCCTTGTTACCCCGCTCGACCCAGCTACACTCTTATTACCTGAAAGGAATTGTGAAGCAAAAGGGTGAGCACAACTAGCTCAGTAAAGAATGTCATGACTAAAGATAATTCAATTATCAATAGCCTTCATCAACAATAAATCAGAGATTTAGAACATATGGTAAATGATAAAAATTTCAACCATAGTTGCAGCGGAACGAGCAATCCATTAGAAGAGTCAAATAGACTATAAAGTCTATTATCTTCTCCATGTTAAAAATCCACCAACAATATTTTCCCTGTAACATTAATCAACAGTTCATTTCCACAATTATATGAATAACTCATAATCATAATTGTAATTCTAAATTCCTCTTCGCATCCAGGACAAAGATAATTTTCATCACTTGTCTTTACCTGAAACATCAAAGATCATGGTTATACCAAATCACAGTTCCTGTTCATAATCATACTAATAATTTCATCTTTGCACTACGGGCCAAAGATATTCATCAACAGACCATCTTTGCACTACAGGCCAAAGATATTCAACCACAGATCATCTTTGCACTACAGGCCAAAGATATTCATCAACAATTCATCTTTGCACTACAGGCCAAAGATATTCCTCAACAGTTCATATTTGCACTACATACCAAATATATTCATAAACAGTTCATATTTGCACTACATGCCAAATATATTAATATCTCAAAGAAATATATAATCATTTCAGAATTTATATAAACAATAATTATAACCATGTTGATCAATTCACCTTTGCACTTAAGCTTAAGATATTCAATTATAAATTCAGTGGTCATGATCATACCAGTCACAATTCAACTTTGCACTACAGGCCAAAGAGAACCCTAGTCATGATCATACCAATAATCTACCCATCTTTACACTCCAGTGAAAGAGAATTTCAACATCAGGGTTATAAAAATGTTATATATGATAATAAAATCAATATAATCAATACATAGTTTTAATCTCAAGAGTAATATTCATAACTCAACTATAATTTGGTTAGAAAAAGAAACCAATTTTGTCGTGAATAGTAACTCGTGAATAGTAACTTATGAATAGTAACTCATAAATAGTAACCCCGACACAAAAAGCAGAAATTCTACAATAAAATCTATACCAATATTTCGGTATAATGATATTGTAAGAATAACATTTCTTAAACTTATAAACAATTTATTTAAATTATTTACACTTTACTAAATAATGCATTTAATCATTCTAAAATACCAAACTCATAAGATTTTATCACCAATAATCAAAACCCTCATCAAAAATCTGCATATACCTCATATAGGATTCTCAAGCCATAAAATCCTATTTTTTAATTTTCTTACTTCACATAACATATTTAATTCATTTACTCATAACTAGTCCATTTTCATGAAAAATACCAAATCAGTTCCAAAAATATTTCTTTTCTGGGATTTAGCATAATATAGTCCCATATTGAACATATATTTTTCTCAGAATTTTTAAAACTCATTTACTATTTTTTATATGGCCAAAACCACCGAATATTTAGACATTTATCAAAAATTGTACTTTTGTCCAAAAATTCTGAAATTTACAGAGTATACTTCTATCATACACATGTACTCCCAATAAAAATTTCATCAATTTTGGAGTTAACCACAAGGAATTATAAGCGATTACTTTTAAAATAGTCTTTTCCCGTAAGATTCATAACTCTTAATCTATACATCCAAAAATCACCATTTTTGGACACAATCAATAAAACTCATCAAAATGTCATTTCAAATTTTTTCATAATTTTTGAAGATCAGAAAAATTACGAAACTGAAAATCATAACAACCCTTAAAATCCATTACTATCCCTTACTATCCCTTACCTCAAAAGAGCAGTACTTCTGATTGGATATCGGATATGACGCTGAAGGAAACTCGCACTGATGAATAGCAACTCACCAAGTATCTAAATACTCACAAAATACACTCAATAATCTAGAGAGAGAAAGAGAGAAAGCTTATGTTTCTGGTGTGATTTTCAATTCTAACTTAGCCCTCTATTTATAGGAAAATTTTGGTAGGTTTGACCTGCAACCTGATGGCTTTACCTGCTACTATTCCCACCCACCACATTTGAAATATAATTCAGCACATTTTTTCACCAACCACAAGTGGGGCCCACCAATTCTAGAATTTTCCACAAAAAATGATTTATAACCTGATTTCCGAATCAGCCACCTCTTAAAATTCATAACAAATCATACGTTCATTTTTAACGGTTCAAAATTTATGGACATATACTCAACTTATATATGTATAACATATCCAAAAATTACCACGATCCAACGGTCGGATTAAAAATTATAACCCCCGCAAAATATCTCAAAACCCTGATTTTTAATACCTCCATTCCGACAAAAATACTGATAAAAACCTCAACATTAACTCCTTCATTTTTAACCACAAAAATATATCCCTCATTTATATCCACATAATATAAATATTTCCTTATCATATGAATCAATAATTAATTATTCACAAATAATATTACAGAATCACATTTATGACAACCAGGCCGTTCCCAGGAAAGAGGGGGCTTTCCAATAAGAATTTCTCCTTACTGGCGCGCAATTAGATGACCAAACCTCTCCTTAGACAGAACTTTCTAGACATTGACAATAATGTTATCTAATAATATTATTCAAATAATATGAATTATTGATATGATAAAGGAAAATACTGTGCAGCAACAATTATTGAAACAACAATAATATAAAATATCAACGCAACAATTATTGAATCAATAAAATAAAATATTGAACAGTAACTACTGTAACAATTATTGAGTAGTGCCTTCTTACGTAAGAATCAATAATTTCAAAAATACTATGCAATACCGTGTGCTACTGTGCAATAACGCGTATTACTGTATTTTAACCACCGGGTATTCCAACAGTGTTAACGGTAACAACTACGCCGTTATTTGTAAAAACTCAAATTTGTCGTTTTCTTCATCCGACAGTTATTCTGTTATGGGGCCCACAAATGGCTGCGCCGTCGTACGAATATTCCCCGACAGAAAGAATATTCCACGACCAAACGAATATTCCCCGACAACAATGATTATTTTATAACCACTTGCTTATTTTAAAAAAAAATTCATATTTCACCCATAACTTTAAACTTTTATCAATTTAACCATTTACTAAATAGAAAAATTGAATAATTTTATTTCATAAAATTCGGGGTCTTACAATCTCCTCTCCTTATGAAATTTCGTCCCCGAAATTTACGTACCTGGTATTTCAAAGAGTTGAGAATACCTTGTTTTCATTTTAGATTCCATCTTCCCTGTCATCATGATTTCTCCATTGCTCATCTCCTGTATTTCAGATATCATTCTAGAATACAGCTTCAAAACAAGGGTTAATTGAACAAATTAACATATCACATAATATCCCGATATTATGACTGACCAACAAATAAGCTTAGGCAGGACACACTAGCGAAGGATTTACTCATCTCTCCCCTCCTAGTTTATTCCCCGATCTCCGCCAGAGATCATATCCCTAAGCTCTGATACCAAATGTAACGACCCCAAAATAGATCCATTCCATCCAACCTATTCTGAGTCGCCAAATACATGGTACAGAAAACAACTATAACTTTATTACAACAATTGTCGTGCAAAATACAACAACACATATGCTGTGAGTTTGGATACAAATATATACCAAATATGACTCATGTTCCAACCGTGGACATCACCTCACAATGACACCTTACATAAAGGTATAGTCAAAAATTGTTTTAGAAATTAGAATCTTTGGGAAGTGCTCAAGGAAACCTTCGTACATGGGAGGCCACGCGTCTAGGTTATGATAGATATCATATGGCCACAGAATTATCCTTGGTTGACCCAATAGACCCCAAAGAAAAACGAGAATATTACTATCATATTCTTCCCAATGGTGAGTCTTCTCTTGACTTATCATTATCTCCACTGTCTCTAATTGAGAATTATACTTCAAACAAACACCAAGATTATATAGGTAGTGCCCATAGATATACTCAGCAAGTGGATGAGCACAACCCTGTCTTATGATGACACGAGGTTGTATGTCATTAGACATCTTGTATGATAGTGACAAAACACCCTTCCAACGTTGGGTTCGCCTCACCCTATTTTCTTCACCAAATATAACTACTAAATGATGACCACCGTTCTATTCCCTTGTTACCCCCGCTCGACCCAGCTACACTCTTATTACCTGAAAGGAATTGTGAAGCAAAAGGGTGAGCACAACTAGCTCAGTAAAGAATGTCATGACTAAAGATAATTCAATTATCAATAGCCTTCATCAACAATAAATCAGAGATTTAGAACATATGGTAAATGATAAAAATTTCAACCATAGTTGCAGCGGAACGAGCAATCCATTAGAAGAGTCAAATAGACTATAAAGTCTATTATCTTCTCCATGTTAAAAATCCACCAACAATATTTTATCCCTGTAACATTAATCAACAGTTCCTTTCCACAATTATATGAATAACTCATAATCATAATTGTAATTCTAAATTCCTCTTCGCATCCAGGACAAAGATAATTTTCATCACTTGTCTTTACCTGAAACATCAAAGATCATGGTTATACCAAATCACAGTTCCTGTTCATAATCATACTAATAATTTCATCTTTGCACTACGGGCCAAAGATATTCATCAACAGACCATCTTTGCACTACAGGCCAAAGATATTCAACCACAGATCATCTTTGCACTACAGGCCAAAGATATTCATCAACAATTCATCTTTGCACTACAGGCCAAAGATATTCCTCAACAGTTCATATTTGCACTACATACCAAATATATTCATAAACAGTTCATATTTGCACTACATGCCAAATATATTAATATCTCAAAGAAATATATAATCATTTCAGAATTTATATAAACAATAATTATAACCATGTTGATCAATTCACCTTTGCACTTAAGCTTAAGATATTCAATTATAAATTCAGTGGTCATGATCATACCAGTCACAATTCAACTTTGCACTACAGGCCAAAGAGAACCCTAGTCATGATCATACCAATAATCTACCCATCTTTACACTCCAGTGAAAGAGAATTTCAACATCAGGGTTATAAAAATGTTATATATGATAATAAAATCAATATAATCAATACATAGTTTTAATCTCAAGAGTAATATTCATAACTTAACTATAATTTGGTTAGAAAAAGAAACCAATTTTGTCGTGAATAGTAACTCGTGAATAGTAACTTATGAATAGTAACTCATAAATAGTAACCCCGACACAAAAAGGCAGAAATTCTACAATAAAATCTATACCAATATTTCGGTATAATGATATTGTAAGAATAACATTTCTTAAACTTATAAACAATTTATTTAAATTATTTACACTTTACTAAATAATGCATTTAATCATTCTAAAATACCAAACTCATAAGATTTTATCACCAATAATCAAAACCCTCATCAAAAATTTGCATATACCTCATATAGGATTCTCAAGCCATAAAATCCTATTTTTTAATTTTCTTACTTCACATAACATATTTAATTCATTTACTCATAACTAGTCCATTTTCATGAAAAATACCAAATCAGTTCCAAAAATATTTCTTTTCTGGGATTTAGCATAATATAGTCCCATATTGAACATATATTTTTCTCAGAATTTTTAAAACTCATTTACTATTTTTTATATGGCCAAAACCACCGAATATTTAGACATTTATCAAAAATTGTACTTTTGTCCAAAAATTCTGAAATTTACAGAGTATACTTCTATCATACACATGTACTCCCAATAAAAATTTCATCAATTTTGGAGTTAACCACAAGGAATTATAAGCGATTACTTTTAAAATAGTCTTTTCCCGTAAGATTCATAACTCTTAATCTATACATCCAAAAATCACCATTTTTGGACACAATCAATAAAACTCATCAAAATATCATTTCAAATTTTTCCATAATTTTTGAAGATCAGAAAAATTACGAAACTGAAAATCATAACAACCCTTAAAATCCATTACTATCCCTTACTATCCCTTACTATCCCTTACCTCAAAAGAGCAGTACTTCTGATTGGATATCGGATATGACGCTGAAGGAAACTCGCACTGATGAATAGCAACTCACCAAGTATCTAAATACTCACAAAATACACTCAATAATCTAGAGAGAGAAAGAGAGAAAGCTTATGTTTCTGGTGTGATTTTCAATTCTAACTTAGCCCTCTATTTATAGGAAAATTTTGGTAGGTTTGACCTGCAACCTGATGGCTTTACCTGCTACTATTCCCACCCACCACATTTGAAATATAATTCAGCACATTTTTTCACCAACCACAAGTGGGGCCCACCAATTCTAGAATTTTCCACAAAAAATGATTTATAACCTGATTTCCGAATCAGCCACCTCTTAAAATTCATAACAAATCATACGTTCATTTTTAACGGTTCAAAATTTATGGACATATACTCAACTTATATATGTATAACATATCCAAAAATTACCACGATCCAACGGTCGGATTAAAAATTATAACCCCCGCAAAATATCTAAAAAACCCTGATTTTTAATACCTCCATTCCGACAAAAATACTGATAAAAACCTCAACATTAACTCCTTCATTTTTAACCACAAAAATATATCCCTCATTTATATCCACATAATATAAATATTTCCTTATCATATGAATCAATAATTAATTATTCACAAATAATATTACAGAATCACATTTATGACAACCAGGCCGTTCCCAGGAAAGAGGGGGCTTTCCAATAAGAATTTCTCCTTACTGGCGCGCAATTAGATGACCAAACCTCTCCTTAGACAGAACTTTCTAGACATTGACAATAATGTTATCTAATAATATTATTCAAATAATATGAATTATTGATATGATAAAGGAAAATACTGTGCAGCAACAATTATTGAAACAACAATAATATAAAATATCAACGCAACAATTATTGAATCAATAAAATAAAATATTGAACAGTAACTACTGTAACAATTATTGAGTAGTGCCTTCTTACGTAAGAATCAATAATTTCAAAAATACTATGCAATACCGTGTGCTACTGTGCAATAACGCGTATTACTGTATTTTAACCACCGGGTATTCCAACAGTGTTAACGGTAACAACTACGCCGTTATTTGTAAAAACTCAAATTTGTCGTTTTCTTCATCCGACAGTTATTCTGTTATGGGGCCCACAAATGGCTGCGCCGTCGTACGAATATTCCCCGACAGAAAGAATATTCCACGACCAAACGAATATTCCCCGACAACAATGATTATTTTATAACCACTTGCTTATTTTAAAAAAAAATTCATATTTCACCCATAACTTTAAACTTTTATCAATTTAACCATTTACTAAATAGAAAAATTGAATAATTTTATTTCATAAAATTCGGGGTCTTACAATCTCCTCTCCTTATGAAATTTCGTCCCCGAAATTTACGTACCTGGTATTTCAAAGAGTTGAGAATACCTTGTTTTCATTTTAGATTCCATCTTCCCTGTCACCATGATTTCTCCATTGCTCATCTCCTGTATTTCAGATATCATTCTAGAATACAGCTTCAAAACAAGGGTTAATTGAACAAATTAACATATCACATAATATCCCGATATTATGACTGACTAACAAATAAGCTTAGGCAGGACACACTAGCGAAGGATTTACTCATCTCTCCCCTCCTAGTTTTATTCCCCGATCTCCGCCAGAGATCATATCCCTAAGCTCTGATACCAAATGTAACGACCCCAAAATAGATCCATTCCATCCAACCTATTCTGAGTCGCCAAATACATGGTACAGAAAACAACTATAACTTTATTACAACAATTGTCGTGCAAAATACAACAACACATATGCTGTGAGTTTGGATACAAATATATACCAAATATGACTCATGTTCCAACCGTGGACATCACCTCACAATGACACCTTACATAAAGGTATAGTCAAAAATTGTTTTAGAAATTAGAATCTTTGGGAAGTGCTCAAGGAAACCTTCGTACATGGGAGGCCACGCGTCTAGGTTATGATAGATATCATATGGCCACAGAATTATCCTTGGTTGACCCAATAGACCCCAAAGAAAAACGAGAATATTACTATCATATTCTTCCCAATGGTGAGTCTTCTCTTGACTTATCATTATCTCCACTGTCTCTAATTGAGAATTATACTTCAAACAAACACCAAGATTATATAGGTAGTGCCCATAGATATACTCAGCAAGTGGATGAGCACAACCCTGTCTTATGATGACACGAGGTTGTATGTCATTAGACATCTTGTATGATAGTGACAAAACACCCTTCCAACGTTGGGTTCGCCTCACCCTATTTTCTTCACCAAATATAACTACTAAATGATGACCACCGTTCTATTCCCTTGTTACCCCCGCTCGACCCAGCTACACTCTTATTACCTGAAAGGAATTGTGAAGCAAAAGGGTGAGCACAACTAGCTCAGTAAAGAATGTCATGACTAAAGATAATTCAATTATCAATAGCCTTCATCAACAATAAATCAGAGATTTAGAACATATGGTAAATGATAAAAATTTCAACCATAGTTGCAGCGGAACGAGCAATCCATTAGAAGAGTCAAATAGACTATAAAGTCTATTATCTTCTCCATGTTAAAAATCCACCAACAATATTTTATCCCTGTAACATTAATCAACAGTTCCTTTCCACAATTATATGAATAACTCATAATCATAATTGTAATTCTAAATTCCTCTTCGCATCCAGGACAAATATAATTTTCATCACTTGTCTTTACCTGAAACATCAAAGATCATGGTTATACCAAATCACAGTTCCTGTTCATAATCATACTAATAATTTCATCTTTGCACTACGGGCCAAAGATATTCATCAACAGACCATCTTTGCACTACAGGCCAAAGATATTCAACCACAGATCATCTTTGCACTACAGGCCAAAGATATTCATCAACAATTCATCTTTGCACTACAGGCCAAAGATATTCCTCAACAGTTCATATTTGCACTACATACCAAATATATTCATAAACAGTTCATATTTGCACTACATGCCAAATATATTAATATCTCAAAGAAATATATAATCATTTCAGAATTTATATAAACAATAATTATAACCATGTTGATCAATTCACCTTTGCACTTAAGCTTAAGATATTCAATTATAAATTCAGTGGTCATGATCATACCAGTCACAATTCAACTTTGCACTACAGGCCAAAGAGAACCCTAGTCATGATCATACCAATAATCTACCCATCTTTACACTCCAGTGAAAGAGAATTTCAACATCAGGGTTATAAAAATGTTATATATGATAATAAAATCAATATAATCAATACATAGTTTTAATCTCAAGAGTAATATTCATAACTCAACTATAATTTGGTTAGAAAAAGAAACCAATTTTGTCGTGAATAGTAACTCGT
This sequence comes from Panax notoginseng, assembly GCA_016801055.1. Lineage (NCBI taxonomy): Eukaryota > Viridiplantae > Streptophyta > Magnoliopsida > Apiales > Araliaceae > Panax > Panax notoginseng. The sequence continues at coordinate 101,605,786 of CM029023.1, read as the reverse complement.
GAATAGTAACTTATGAATAGTAACTCATAAATAGTAACCCCGACACAAAAAGGTAGAAATTCTACAATAAAATCTATACCAATATTTCGGTATAATGATATTGTAAGAATAACATTTCTTAAACTTATAAACAATTTATTTAAATTATTTACACTTTACTAAATAATGCATTTAATCATTCTAAAATACCAAACTCATAAGATTTTATCACCAATAATCAAAACCCTCATCAAAAATCTGCATATACCTCATATAGGATTCTCAAGCCATAAAATCCTATTTTTTAATTTTCTTACTTCACATAACATATTTAATTCATTTACTCATAACTAGTCCATTTTCATGAAAAATACCAAATCAGTTCCAAAAATATTTCTTTTCTGGGATTTAGCATAATATAGTCCCATATTGAACATATATTTTTCTCAGAATTTTTAAAACTCATTTACTATTTTTTATATGGCCAAAACCACCGAATATTTAGACATTTATCAAAAATTGTACTTTTGTCCAAAAATTCTGAAATTTACAGAGTATACTTCTATCATACACATGTACTCCCAATACAAATTTCATCAATTTTGGAGTTAACCACAAGGAATTATAAGCGATTACTTTTAAAATAGTCTTTTCCCGTAAGATTCATAACTCTTAATCTATACATCCAAAAATCACCATTTTTGGACACAATCAATAAAACTCATCAAAATATCATTTCAAATTTTTCCATAATTTTTGAAGATCAGAAAAATTACGAAACTGAAAATCATAACAACCCTTAAAATCCATTACTATACTATCCCTACTATCCCTTACCTCAAAAGAGCAGTACTTCTGATTGGATATCGGATATGACGCTGAAGGAAACTCGCACTGATGAATAGCAACTCACCAAGTATCTAAATACTCACAAAATACACTCAATAATCTAGAGAGAGAAAGAGAGAAAGCTTATGTTTCTGGTGTGATTTTCAATTCTAACTTAGCCCTCTATTTATAGGAAAATTTTGGTAGGTTTGACCTGCAACCTGATGGCTTTACCTGCTACTATTCCCACCCACCACATTTGAAATATAATTCAGCACATTTTTTCACCAACCACAAGTGGGGCCCACCAATTCTAGAATTTTCCACAAAAAATGATTTATAACCTGATTTCCGAATCAGCCACCTCTTAAAATTCATAACAAATCATACGTTCATTTTTAACGGTTCAAAATTTATGGACATATACTCAACTTATATATGTATAACATATCCAAAAATTACCACGATCCAACGGTCGGATTAAAAATTATAACCCCCGCAAAATATCTAAAAAACCCTGATTTTTAATACCTCCATTCCGACAAAAATACTGATAAAAACCTCAACATTAACTCCTTCATTTTTAACCACAAAAATATATCCCTCATTTATATCCACATAATATAAATATTTCCTTATCATATGAATCAATAATTAATTATTCACAAATAATATTACAGAATCACATTTATGACAACCAGGCCGTTCCCAGGAAAGAGGGGGCTTTCCAATAAGAATTTCTCCTTACTGGCGCGCAATTAGATGACCAAACCTCTCCTTAGACAGAACTTTCTAGACATTGACAATAATGTTATCTAATAATATTATTCAAATAATATGAATTATTGATATGATAAAGGAAAATACTGTGCAGCAACAATTATTGAAACAACAATAATATAAAATATCAACGCAACAATTATTGAATCAATAAAATAAAATATTGAACAGTAACTACTGTAACAATTATTGAGTAGTGCCTTCTTACGTAAGAATCAATAATTTCAAAAATACTATGCAATACCGTGTGCTACTGTGCAATAACGCGTATTACTGTATTTTAACCACCGGGTATTCCAACAGTGTTAACGGTAACAACTACGCCGTTATTTGTAAAAAACTCAAATTTGTCGTTTTCTTCATCCGACAGTTATTCTGTTATGGGGCCCACAAATGGCTGCGCCGTCGTACGAATATTCCCCGACAGAAAGAATATTCCACGACCAAACGAATATTCCCCGACAACAATGATTATTTTATAACCACTTGCTTATTTTAAAAAAAAATTCATATTTCACCCATAACTTTAAACTTTTATCAATTTAACCATTTACTAAATAGAAAAATTGAATAATTTTATTTCATAAAATTCGGGGTCTTACAATCTCCTCTCCTTATGAAATTTCGTCCCCGAAATTTACGTACCTGGTATTTCAAAGAGTTGAGAATACCTTGTTTTCATTTTAGATTCCATCTTCCCTGTCACCATGATTTCTCCATTGCTCATCTCCTGTATTTCAGATATCATTCTAGAATACAGCTTCAAAACAAGGGTTAATTGAACAAATTAACATATCACATAATATCCCGATATTATGACTGACTAACAAATAAGCTTAGGCAGGACACACTAGCGAAGGATTTACTCATCTCTCCCCTCCTAGTTTTATTCCCCGATCTCCGCCAGAGATCATGTCCCTAAGCTCTGATACCAAATGTAACGACCCCAAAATAGATCCATTCCATCCAACCTATTCTGAGTCGCCAAATACATGGTACAGAAAACAACTATAACTTTATTACAACAATTGTCGTGCAAAATACAACAACACATATGCTGTGAGTTTGGATACAAATATATACCAAATATGACTCATGTTCCAACCGTGGACATCACCTCACAATGACACCTTACATAAAGGTATAGTCAAAAATTGTTTTAGAAATTAGAATCTTTGGGAAGTGCTCAAGGAAACCTTCGTACATGGGAGGCCACGCGTCTAGGTTATGATAGATATCATATGGCCACAGAATTATCCTTGGTTGACCCAATAGACCCCAAAGAAAAACGAGAATATTACTATCATATTCTTCCCAATGGTGAGTCTTCTCTTGACTTATCATTATCTCCACTGTCTCTAATTGAGAATTATACTTCAAACAAACACCAAGATTATATAGGTAGTGCCCATAGATATACTCAGCAAGTGGATGAGCACAACCCTGTCTTATGATGACACGAGGTTGTATGTCATTAGACATCTTGTATGATAGTGACAAAACACCCTTCCAACGTTGGGTTCGCCTCACCCTATTTTCTTCACCAAATATAACTACTAAATGATGACCACCGTTCTATTCCCTTGTTACCCCCGCTCGACCCAGCTACACTCTTATTACCTGAAAGGAATTGTGAAGCAAAAGGGTGAGCACAACTAGCTCAGTAAAGAATGTCATGACTAAAGATAATTCAATTATCAATAGCCTTCATCAACAATAAATCAGAGATTTAGAACATATGGTAAATGATAAAAATTTCAACCATAGTTGCAGCGGAACGAGCAATCCATTAGAAGAGTCAAATAGACTATAAAGTCTATTATCTTCTCCATGTTAAAAATCCACCAACAATATTTTATCCCTGTAACATTAATCAACAGTTCCTTTCCACAATTATATGAATAACTCATAATCATAATTGTAATTCTAAATTCCTCTTCGCATCCAGGACAAATATAATTTTCATCACTTGTCTTTACCTGAAACATCAAAGATCATGGTTATACCAAATCACAGTTCCTGTTCATAATCATACTAATAATTTCATCTTTGCACTACGGGCCAAAGATATTCATCAACAGACCATCTTTGCACTACAGGCCAAAGATATTCAACCACAGATCATCTTTGCACTACAGGCCAAAGATATTCATCAACAATTCATCTTTGCACTACAGGCCAAAGATATTCCTCAACAGTTCATATTTGCACTACATACCAAATATATTCATAAACAGTTCATATTTGCACTACATGCCAAATATATTAATATCTCAAAGAAATATATAATCATTTCAGAATTTATATAAACAATAATTATAACCATGTTGATCAATTCACCTTTGCACTTAAGCTTAAGATATTCAATTATAAATTCAGTGGTCATGATCATACCAGTCACAATTCAACTTTGCACTACAGGCCAAAGAGAACCCTAGTCATGATCATACCAATAATCTACCCATCTTTACACTCCAGTGAAAGAGAATTTCAACATCAGGGTTATAAAAATGTTATATATGATAATAAAATCAATATAATCAATACATAGTTTTAATCTCAAGAGTAATATTCATAACTCAACTATAATTTGGTTAGAAAAAGAAACCAATTTTGTCGTGAATAGTAACTCGTGAATAGTAACTTATGAATAGTAACTCATAAATAGTAACCCCGACACAAAAAGGTAGAAATTCTACAATAAAATCTATACCAATATTTCGGTATAATGATATTGTAAGAATAACATTTCTTAAACTTATAAACAATTTATTTAAATTATTTACACTTTACTAAATAATGCATTTAATCATTCTAAAATACCAAACTCATAAGATTTTATCACCAATAATCAAAACCCTCATCAAAAATCTGCATATACCTCATATAGGATTCTCAAGCCATAAAATCCTATTTTTTAATTTTCTTACTTCACACATAACATATTTAATTCATTTACTCATAACTAGTCCATTTTCATGAAAAATACCAAATCAGTTCCAAAAATATTTCTTTTCTGGGATTTAGCATAATATAGTCCCATATTGAACATATATTTTTCTCAGAATTTTTAAAACTCATTTACTATTTTTTATATGGCCAAAACCACCGAATATTTAGACATTTATCAAAAATTGTACTTTTGTCCAAAAATTCTGAAATTTACAGAGTATACTTCTATCATACACATGTACTCCCAATAAAAATTTCATCAATTTTGGAGTTAACCACAAGGAATTATAAGCGATTACTTTTAAAATAGTCTTTTTCCCGTAAGATTCATAACTCTTAATCTATACATCCAAAAATCACCATTTTTGGACACAATCAATAAAACTCATCAAAATATCATTTCAAATTTTTTCATAATTTTTGAAGATCAGAAAAATTACGAAACTGAAAATCATAACAACCCTTAAAATCCATTACTATCCCTATCCCTTACTATCCCTTACCTCAAAAGAGCAGTACTTCTGATTGGATATCGGATATGACGCTGAAGGAAACTCGCACTGATGAATAGCAACTCACCAAGTATCTAAATACTCACAAAATACACTCAATAATCTAGAGAGAGAAAGAGAGAAAGCTTATGTTTCTGGTGTGATTTTCAATTCTAACTTAGCCCTCTATTTATAGGAAAATTTTGGTAGGTTTGACCTGCAACCTGATGGCTTTACCTGCTACTATTCCCACCCACCACATTTGAAATATAATTCAGCACATTTCTTCACCAACCACAAGTGGGGCCTACCAATTCTAGAATTTTCCACAAAAAAATGATTTATAACCTGATTTCCGAATCAGCCACCTCTTAAAATTCATAACAAATCATACGTTCATTTTTAACGGTTCAAAATTTATGGACATATACTCAACTTATATATGTATAACATATCCAAAAATTACCACGATCCAACGGTCGGATTAAAAATTATAACCCCCGCAAAATATCTCAAAAACCCTGATTTTTAATACCTCCATTCCGACAAAAATACTGATAAAAACCTCAACATTAACTCCTTCATTTTTAACCACAAAAATATATCCCTCATTTATATCCACATAATATAAATATTTCCTTATCATATGAATCAATAATTAATTATTCACAAATAATATTACAGAATCACATTTATGACAACCAGGCCGTTCCCAGGAAAGAGGGGGCTTTCCAATAAGAATTTCTCCTTACTGGCGCGCAATTAGATGACCAAACCTCTCCTTAGACAGAACTTTCTAGACATTGACAATAATGTTATCTAATAATATTATTCAAATAATATGAATTATTGATATGATAAAGGAAAATACTGTGCAGCAACAATTATTGAAACAACAATAATATAAAATATCAACGCAACAATTATTGAATCAATAAAATAAAATATTGAACAGTAACTACTGTAACAATTATTGAGTAGTGCCTTCTTACGTAAGAATCAATAATTTCAAAAATACTATGCAATACCGTGTGCTACTGTGCAATAACGCGTATTACTGTATTTTAACCACCGGGTATTCCAACAGTGTTAACGGTAACAACTACGCCGTTATTTGTAAAAACTCAAATTTGTCGTTTTCTTCATCCGACAGTTATTCTGTTATGGGGCCCACAAATGGCTGCGCCGTCGTACGAATATTCCCCGACAGAAAGAATATTCCACGACCAAACGAATATTCCCCGACAACAATGATTATTTTATAACCACTTGCTTATTTTAAAAAAAAATTCATATTTCACCCATAACTTTAAACTTTTATCAATTTAACCATTTACTAAATAGAAAAATTGAATAATTTTATTTCATAAAATTCGGGGTCTTACAATCTCCTCTCCTTATGAAATTTCGTCCCCGAAATTTACGTACCTGGTATTTCAAAGAGTTGAGAATACCTTGTTTTCATTTTAGATTCCATCTTCCCTGTCATCATGATTTCTCCATTGCTCATCTCCTGTATTTCAGATATCATTCTAGAATACAGCTTCAAAACAAGGGTTAATTGAACAAATTAACATATCACATAATATCCCGATATTATGACTGACCAACAAATAAGCTTAGGCAGGACACACTAGCGAAGGATTTACTCATCTCTCCCCTCCTAGTTTTATTCCCCGATCTCCGCCAGAGATCATATCCCTAAGCTCTGATACCAAATGTAACGACCCCAAAATAGATCCATTCCATCCAACCTATTCTGAGTCGCCAAATACATGGTACAGAAAACAACTATAACTTTATTACAACAATTGTCGTGCAAAATACAACAACACATATGCTGTGAGTTTGGATACAAATATATACCAAATATGACTCATGTTCCAACCGTGGACATCACCTCACAATGACACCTTACATAAAGGTATAGTCAAAAATTGTTTTAGAAATTAGAATCTTTGGGAAGTGCTCAAGGAAACCTTCGTACATGGGAGGCCACGCGTCTAGGTTATGATAGATATCATATGGCCACAGAATTATCCTTGGTTGACCCAATAGACCCCAAAGAAAAACGAGAATATTACTATCATATTCTTCCCAATGGTGAGTCTTCTCTTGACTTATCATTATCTCCACTGTCTCTAATTGAGAATTATACTTCAAACAAACACCAAGATTATATAGGTAGTGCCCATAGATATACTCAGCAAGTGGATGAGCACAACCCTGTCTTATGATGACACGAGGTTGTATGTCATTAGACATCTTGTATGATAGTGACAAAACACCCTTCCAACGTTGGGTTCGCCTCACCCTATTTTCTTCACCAAATATAACTACTAAATGATGACCACCGTTCTATTCCCTTGTTACCCCCGCTCGACCCAGCTACACTCTTATTACCTGAAAGGAATTGTGAAGCAAAAGGGTGAGCACAACTAGCTCAGTAAAGAATGTCATGACTAAAGATAATTCAATTATCAATAGCCTTCATCAACAATAAATCAGAGATTTAGAACATATGGTAAATGATAAAAATTTCAACCATAGTTGCAGCGGAACGAGCAATCCATTAGAAGAGTCAAATAGACTATAAAGTCTATTATCTTCTCCATGTTAAAAATCCACCAACAATATTTTATCCCTGTAACATTAATCAACAGTTCCTTTCCACAATTATATGAATAACTCATAATCATAATTGTAATTCTAAATTCCTCTTCGCATCCAGGACAAAGATAATTTTCATCACTTGTCTTTACCTGAAACATCAAAGATCATGGTTATACCAAATCACAGTTCCTGTTCATAATCATACTAATAATTTCATCTTTGCACTACGGGCCAAAGATATTCATCAACAGACCATCTTTGCACTACAGGCCAAAGATATTCAACCACAGATCATCTTTGCACTACAGGCCAAAGATATTCATCAACAATTCATCTTTGCACTACAGGCCAAAGATATTCCTCAACAGTTCATATTTGCACTACATACCAAATATATTCATAAACAGTTCATATTTGCACTACATGCCAAATATATTAATATCTCAAAGAAATATATAATCATTTCAGAATTTATATAAACAATAATTATAACCATGTTGATCAATTCACCTTTGCACTTAAGCTTAAGATATTCAATTATAAATTCAGTGGTCATGATCATACCAGTCACAATTCAACTTTGCACTACAGGCCAAAGAGAACCCTAGTCATGATCATACCAATAATCTACCCATCTTTACACTCCAGTGAAAGAGAATTTCAACATCAGGGTTATAAAAATATTATATATGATAATAAAATCAATATAATCAATACATAGTTTTAATCTCAAGAGTAATATTCATAACTCAACTATAATTTGGTTAGAAAAAGAAACCAATTTTGTCGTGAATAGTAACTCGTGAATAGTAACTTATAAATAGTAACTCATAAATAGTAACCCCGACACAAAAAGGTAGAAATTCTACAATAAAATCTATACCAATATTTCGGTATAATGATATTGTAAGAATAACATTTCTTAAACTTATAAACAATTTATTTAAATTATTTACACTTTACTAAATAATACATTTAATCATTCTAAAATATCAAACTCATAAGATTTTATCACCAATAATCAAAACCCTCATCAAAAATCTGCATATACCTCATATAGGATTCTCAAGCCATAAAATCCTATTTTTCAATTTTCTTACTTCACATAACATATTTAATTCATTTACTCATAACTAGTCCATTTTCATGAAAAATACCAAATCAGTTCCAAAAATATTTCTTTTCTGGGATTTAGCATAATATAGTCCCATATTGAACATATATTTTTCTCAGAATTTTTAAAACTCATTTACTATTTTTTATATGGCCAAAACCACCGAATATTTAGACATTTATCAAAAATTGTACTTTTGTCCAAAAATTCTGAAATTTACAGAGTATACTTCTATCATACACATGTACTCCCAATAAAATTTCATCAATTTTGGAGTTAACCACAAGGAATTATAAGCGATTACTTTTAAAATAGTCTTTTCCCGTAAGATTCATAACTCTTAATCTATACATCCAAAAATCACCATTTTTGGACACAATCAATAAAACTCATCAAAATATCATTTCAAATTTTTCCATAATTTTTGAAGATCAGAAAAATTACGAAACTGAAAATCATAACAACCCTTAAAATCCATTACTATCCCTTACTATCCCTTACTATCCCTTACCTCAAAAGAGCAGTACTTCTGATTGGATATCGGATATGACGCTGAAGGAAACTCGCACTGATGAATAGCAACTCACCAAGTATCTAAATACTCACAAAATACACTCAATAATCTAGAGAGAGAAAGAGAGAAAGCTTATGTTTCTGGTGTGATTTTCAATTCTAACTTAGCCCTCTATTTATAGGAAAATTTTGGTAGGTTTGACCTGCAACCTGATGGCTTTACCTGCTACTATTCCCACCCACCACATTTGAAATATAATTCAGCACATTTTTTCACCAACCACAAGTGGGGCCCACCAATTCTAGAATTTTCCACAAAAATGATTTATAACCTGATTTCCGAATCAGCCACCTCTTAAAATTCATAACAAATCATACGTTCATTTTTAACGGTTCAAAATTTATGGACATATACTCAACTTATATATGTATAACATATCCAAAAATTACCACGATCCAACGGTCGGATTAAAAATTATAACCCCCGCAAAATATCTCAAAAACCCTGATTTTTAATACCTCCATTCCGACAAAAATACTGATAAAAACCTCAACATTAACTCCTTCATTTTTAACCACAAAAATATATCCCTCATTTATATCCACATAATATAAATATTTCCTTATCATATGAATCAATAATTAATTATTCACAAATAATATTACAGAATCACATTTATGACAACCAGGCCGTTCCCAGGAAAGAGGGGGCTTTCCAATAAGAATTTCTCCTTACTGGCGCGCAATTAGATGACCAAACCTCTCCTTAGACAGAACTTTCTAGACATTGACAATAATGTTATCTAATAATATTATTCAAATAATATGAATTATTGATATGATAAAGGAAAATACTGTGCAGCAACAATTATTGAAACAACAATAATATAAAATATCAACGCAACAATTATTGAATCAATAAAATAAAATATTGAACAGTAACTACTGTAACAATTATTGAGTAGTGCCTTCTTACGTAAGAATCAATAATTTCAAAAATACTATGCAATACCGTGTGCTACTGTGCAATAACGCGTATTACTGTATTTTAACCACCGGGTATTCCAACAGTGTTAACGGTAACAACTACGCCGTTATTTGTAAAAACTCAAATTTGTCGTTTTCTTCATCCGACAGTTATTCTGTTATGGGGCCCACAAATGGCTGCGCCGTCGTACGAATATTCCCCGACAGAAAGAATATTCCACGACCAAACGAATATTCCCCGACAACAATGATTATTTTATAACCACTTGCTTATTTTAAAAAAAAATTCATATTTCACCCATAACTTTAAACTTTTATCAATTTAACCATTTACTAAATAGAAAAATTGAATAATTTTATTTCATAAAATTCGGGGTCTTACAATCTCCTCTCCTTATGAAATTTCGTCCCCGAAATTTACGTACCTGGTATTTCAAAGAGTTGAGAATACCTTGTTTTCATTTTAGATTCCATCTTCCCTGTCATCATGATTTCTCCATTGCTCATCTCCTGTATTTCAGATATCATTCTAGAATACAGCTTCAAAACAAGGGTTAATTGAACAAATTAACATATCACATAATATCCCGATATTATGACTGACCAACAAATAAGCTTAGGCAGGACACACTAGCGAAGGATTTACTCATCTCTCCCCTCCTAGTTTTATTCCCCGATCTCCGCCAGAGATCATATCCCTAAGCTCTGATACCAAATGTAACGACCCCAAAATAGATCCATTCCATCCAACCTATTCTGAGTCGCCAAATACATGGTACAGAAAACAACTATAACTTTATTACAACAATTGTCGTGCAAAATACAACAACACATATGCTGTGAGTTTGGATACAAATATATACCAAATATGACTCATGTTCCAACCGTGGACATCACCTCACAATGACACCTTACATAAAGGTATAGTCAAAAATTGTTTTAGAAATTAGAATCTTTGGGAAGTGCTCAAGGAAACCTTCGTACATGGGAGGCCACGCGTCTAGGTTATGATAGATATCATATGGCCACAGAATTATCCTTGGTTGACCCAATAGACCCCAAAGAAAAACGAGAATATTACTATCATATTCTTCCCAATGGTGAGTCTTCTCTTGACTTATCATTATCTCCACTGTCTCTAATTGAGAATTATACTTCAAACAAACACCAAGATTATATAGGTAGTGCCCATAGATATACTCAGCAAGTGGATGAGCACAACCCTGTCTTATGATGACACGAGGTTGTATGTCATTAGACATCTTGTATGATAGTGACAAAACACCCTTCCAACGCTGGGTTCGCCTCACCCTATTTTCTTCACCAAATATAACTACTAAATAATGACCACCGTTCTATTCCCTTGTTACCCCCGCTCGACCCAGCTACACTCTTATTACCTGAAAGGAATTGTGAAGCAAAAGGGTGAGCACAACTAGCTCAGTAAAGAATGTCATGACTAAAGATAATTCAATTATCAATAGCCTTCATCAACAATAAATCAGAGATTTAGAACATATGGTAAATGATAAAAATTTCAACCATAGTTGCAGCGGAACGAGCAATCCATTAGAAGAGTCAAATAGACTATAAAGTCTATTATCTTCTCCATGTTAAAAATCCACCAACAATATTTTATCCCTGTAACATTAATCAACAGTTCCTTTCCACAATTATATGAATAACTCATAATCATAATTGTAATTCTAAATTCCTCTTCGCATCCAGGACAAAGATAATTTTCATCACTTGTCTTTACCTGAAACATCAAAGATCATGGTTATACCAAATCACAGTTCCTGTTCATAATCATACTAATAATTTCATCTTTGCACTACGGGCCAAAGATATTCATCAACAGACCATCTTTGCACTACAGGCCAAAGATATTCAACCACAGATCATCTTTGCACTACAGGCCAAAGATATTCATCAACAATTCATCTTTGCACTACAGGCCAAAGATATTCCTCAACAGTTCATATTTGCACTACATACCAAATATATTCATAAACAGTTCATATTTGCACTACATGCCAAATATATTAATATCTCAAAGAAATATATAATCATTTCAGAATTTATATAAACAATAATTATAACCATGTTGATCAATTCACCTTTGCACTTAAGCTTAAGATATTCAATTATAAATTCAGTGGTCATGATCATACCAGTCACAATTCAACTTTGCACTACAGGCCAAAGAGAACCCTAGTCATGATCATACCAATAATCTACCCATCTTTACACTCCAGTGAAAGAGAATTTCAACATCAGGGTTATAAAAATGTTATATATGATAATAAAATCAATATAATCAATACATAGTTTTAATCTCAAGAGTAATATTCATAACTCAACTATAATTTGGTTAGAAAAAGAAACCAATTTTGTCGTGAATAGTAACTCGTGAATAGTAACTTATGAATAGTAACTCATAAATAGTAACCCCGACACAAAAAGGTAGAAATTCTACAATAAAATCTATACCAATATTTCGGTATAATGATATTGTAAGAATAACATTTCTTAAACTTATAAACAATTTATTTAAATTATTTACACTTTACTAAATAATGCATTTAATCATTCTAAAATACCAAACTCATAAGATTTTATCACCAATAATCAAAACCCTCATCAAAAATCTGCATATACCTCATATAGGATTCTCAAGCCATAAAATCCTATTTTTCAATTTTCTTACTTCACATAACATATTTAATTCATTTACTCATAACTAGTCTATTTTCATGAAAAATACCAAATCAGTTCCAAAAATATTTCTTTTCTGGGATTTAGCATAATATAGTCCCATATTGAACATATATTTTTCTCAGAATTTTTAAAACTCATTTACTATTTTTTATATGGCCAAAACCACCGAATATTTAGACATTTATCAAAAATTGTACTTTTGTCCAAAAATTCTGAAATTTACAGAGTATACTTCTATCATACACATGTACTCCCAATAAAAATTTCATCAATTTTGGAGTTAACCACAAGGAATTATAAGCGATTACTTTTAAAATAGTCTTTTCCCGTAAGATTCATAACTCTTAATCTATACATCCAAAAATCACCATTTTTGGACACAATCAATAAAACTCATCAAAATATCATTTCAAATTTTTCCATAATTTTTGAAGATCAGAAAAATTACGAAACTGAAAATCATAACAACCCTTAAAATCCATTACTATCCCTTACTATCCCTTACCTCAAAAGAGCAGTACTTCTGATGGATATCGGATATGACGCTGAAGGAAACTCGCACTGATGAATAGCAACTCACCAAGTATCTAAATACTCACAAAATACACTCAATAATCTAGAGAGAGAAAGAGAGAAAGCTTATGTTTCTGGTGTGATTTTCAATTCTAACTTAGCCCTCTATTTATAGGAAAATTTTGGTAGGTTTGACCTGCAACCTGATGACTTTACCTGCTACTATTCCCACCCACCACATTTGAAATATAATTCAGCACATTTTTTCACCAACCACAAGTGGGGCCCACCAATTCTAGAATTTTCCACAAAAAATGATTTATAACCTGATTTCCGAATCAGTCACCTCTTAAAATTCATAACAAATCATACGTTCATTTTTAACGGTTCAAAATTTATGGACATATACTCAACTTATATATGTATAACATATCCAAAAATTACCACGATCCAACGGTCGGATTAAAAATTATAACCCCCGCAAAATATCTCAAAAACCCTGATTTTTAATACCTCCATTCCGACAAAAATACTGATAAAAACCTCAACATTAACTCCTTCATTTTTAACCACAAAAATATATCCCTCATTTATATCCACATAATATAAATATTTCCTTATCATATGAATCAATAATTAATTATTCACAAATAATATTACAGAATCACATTTATGACAACCAGGCCGTTCCCAGGAAAGAGGGGGCTTTCCAATAAGAATTTCTCCTTACTGGCGCGCAATTAGATGACCAAACCTCTCCTTAGACAGAACTTTCTAGACATTGACAATAATGTTATCTAATAATATTATTCAAATAATATGAATTATTGATATGATAAAGGAAAATACTGTGCAGCAACAATTATTGAAAAACAATAATATAAAATATCAACGCAACAATTATTGAATCAATAAAATAAAATATTGAACAGTAACTACTGTAACAATTATTGAGTAGTGCCTTCTTACGTAAGAATCAATAATTTCAAAAATACTATGCAATACCGTGTGCTACTGTGCAATAACGCGTATTACTGTATTTTAAACCACCGGGTATTCCAACAGTGTTAACGGTAACAACTACGCCGTTATTTGTAAAAACTCAAATTTGTCGTTTTCTTCATCCGACAGTTATTCTGTTATGGGGCCCACAAATGGCTGCGCCGTCGTACGAATATTCCCCGACAGAAAGAATATTCCACGACCAAACGAATATTCCCCGACAACAATGATTATTTTATAACCACTTGCTTATTTTAAAAAAAAATTCATATTTCACCCATAACTTTAAACTTTTATCAATTTAACCATTTACTAAATAGAAAAATTGAATAATTTTATTTCATAAAATTCGGGGTCTTACAATCTCCTCTCCTTATGAAATTTCGTCCCCAAAATTTACGTACCTGGTATTTCAAAGAGTTGAGAATACCTTGTTTTCATTTTAGATTCCATCTTCCCTGTCATCATGATTTCTCCATTGCTCATCTCCTGTATTTCAGATATCATTCTAGAATACAGCTTCAAAACAAGGGTTAATTGAACAAATTAACATATCACATAATATCCAGATATTATGACTGACCAACAAATAAGCTTAGGCAGGACACACTAGCGAAGGATTTACTCATCTCTCCCCTCCTAGTTTTATTCCCCGATCTCCGCCAGAGATCATATCCCTAAGCTCTGATACCAAATGTAACGACCCCAAAATAGATCCATTCCATCCAACCTATTCTGAGTCGCCAAATACATGGTACAGAAAACAACTATAACTTTATTACAACAATTGTCGTGCAAAATACAACAACACATATGCTGTGAGTTTGGATACAAATATATACCAAATATGACTCATGTTCCAACCGTGGACATCACCTCACAATGACACCTTACATAAAGGTATAGTCAAAAATTGTTTTAGAAATTAGAATCTTTGGGAAGTGCTCAAGGAAACCTTCGTACATGGGAGGCCACGCGTCTAGGTTATGATAGATATCATATGGCCACAGAATTATCCTTGGTTGACCCAATAGACCCCAAAGAAAAACGAGAATATTACTATCATATTCTTCCCAATGGTGAGTCTTCTCTTGACTTATCATTATCTCCACTGTCTCTAATTGAGAATTATACTTCAAACAAACACCAAGATTATATAGGTAGTGCCCATAGATATACTCAGCAAGTGGATGAGCACAACCCTGTCTTATGATGACACGAGGTTGTATGTCATTAGACATCTTGTATGATAGTGACAAAACACCCTTCCAACGTTGGGTTCGCCTCACCCTATTTTCTTCACCAAATATAACTACTAAATGATGACCACCGTTCTATTCCCTTGTTACCCCCGCTCGACCCAGCTACACTCTTATTACCTGAAAGGAATTGTGAAGCAAAAGGGTGAGCACAACTAGCTCAGTAAAGAATGTCATGACTAAAGATAATTCATTATCAATAGCCTTCATCAACAATAAATCAGAGATTTAGAACATATGGTAAATGATAAAAATTTCAACCATAGTTGCAGCGGAACGAGCAATCCATTAGAAGAGTCAAATAGACTATAAAGTCTATTATCTTCTCCATGTTAAAAATCCACCAACAATATTTTTATCCCTGTAACATTAATCAACAGTTCCTTTCCATAATTATATGAATAACTCATAATCATAATTGTAATTCTAAATTCCTCTTCGCATCCAGGACAAAGATAATTTTCATCACTTGTCTTTACCTGAAACATCAAAGATCATGGTTATACCAAATCACAGTTCCTGTTCATAATCATACTAATAATTTCATCTTTGCACTACGGGCCAAAGATATTCATCAACAGACCATCTTTGCACTACAGGCCAAAGATATTCAACCACAATCATCTTTGCACTACAGGCCAAAGATATTCATCAACAATTCATCTTTGCACTACAGGCCAAAGATATTCCTCAACAGTTCATATTTGCACTACATACCAAATATATTCATAAACAGTTCATATTTGCACTACATGCCAAATATATTAATATCTCAAAGAAATATATAATCATTTCAGAATTTATATAAACAATAATTATAACCATGTTGATCAATTCACCTTTGCACTTAAGCTTAAGATATTCAATTATAAATTCAGTGGTCATGATCATACCAGTCACAATTCAACTTTGCACTACAGGCCAAAGAGAACCCTAGTCATGATCATACCAATAATCTACTACCCATCTTTACACTCCAGTGAAAGAGAATTTCAACATCAGGGTTATAAAAATGTTATATATGATAATAAAATCAATATAATCAATACATAGTTTTAATCTCAAGAGTAATATTCATAACTCAACTATAATTTGGTTAGAAAAAGAAACCAATTTTGTCGTGAATAGTAACTCGTGAATAGTAACTTATGAATAGTAACTCATAAATAGTAACCCCCGACACAAAAAAGTAAAATTCTACAATAAAATCTATACCAATATTTCGGTATAATGATATTGTAAGAATAACATTTCTTAAACTTATAAACAATTTATTTAAATTATTTACACTTTACTAAATAATGCATTTAATCATTCTAAAATACCAAACTCATAAGATTTTATCACCAATAATCAAAACCCTCATCAAAAATCTGCATATACCTCATATAGGATTCTCAAGCCATAAAATCCTATTTTTCAATTTTCTTACTTCACATAACATATTTAATTCATTTACTCATAACTAGTCCATTTTCATGAAAAATACCAAATCAGTTCCAAAAATATTTCTTTTCTGGGATTTAGCATAATATAGTCCCATATTGAACATATATTTTTCTCAGAATTTTTAAAACTCATTTACTATTTTTATATGGCCAAAACCACCGAATATTTAGACATTTATCAAAAATTGTACTTTTGTCCAAAAATTCTGAAATTTACAGAGTATACTTCTATCATACACATGTACTCCCAATAAAAATTTCATCAATTTTGGAGTTAACCACAAGGAATTATAAGCGATTACTTTAAAATAGTCTTTTCCCGTAAGATTCATAACTCTTAATCTATACATCCAAAAATCACCATTTTTGGACACAATCAATAAAACTCATCAAAATATCATTTCAAATTTTTCCATAATTTTTGAAGATCAGAAAAATTACGAAACTGAAAATCATAACAACCCTTAAAATCCATTACTATCCCTTACTATCCCTTATTATCCCTTACCTCAAAAGAGCAGTACTTCTGATTGGATATCGGATATGACGCTGAAGAAACTCGCACTGATGAATAGCAACTCACCAAGTATCTAAATACTCACAAAATACACTCAATAATCTAGAGAGAGAAAGAGAGAAAGCTTATGTTTCTGGTGTGATTTTCAATTCTAACTTAGCCCTCTATTTATAGGAAAATTTTGGTAGGTTTGACCTGCAACCTGATGGCTTTACCTGCTACTATTCCCACCCACCACATTTGAAATATAATTCAGCACATTTTTTCACCAACCACAAGTGGGGCCCACCAATTCTAGAATTTTCCACAAAAAATGATTTAAAACCTGATTTCCGAATCAGCCACCTCTTAAAATTCATAACAAATCATACGTTCATTTTTAACGGTTCAAAATTTATGGACATATACTCAACTTATATATGTATAACATATCCAAAAATTACCACGATCCAACGGTCGGATTAAAAATTATAACCCCGCAAAATATCTCAAAAACCCTGATTTTTAATACCTCCATTCCGACAAAAATACTGATAAAAACCTCAACATTAACTCCTTCATTTTTAACCACAAAAATATATCCCTCATTTATATCCACATAATATAAATATTTCCTTATCATATGAATCAATAATTAATTATTCACAAATAATATTACAGAATCACATTTATGACAACCAGGCCGTTCCCAGGAAAGAGGGGCTTTCCAATAAGAATTTCTCCTTACTGGCGCGCAATTAGATGACCAAACCTCTCCTTAGACAGAACTTTCTAGACATTGACTATAATGTTATCTAATAATATTATTCAAATAATATGAATTATTGATATGATAAAGGAAAATACTGTGCAGCAACAATTATTGAAACAACAATAATATAAAATATCAACGCAACAATTATTGAATCAATAAAATAAAATATTGAACAGTAACTACTGTAACTATGAACAATTATTGAGTAGTGCCTTCTTACGTAAGAATCAATAATTTCAAAAATACTATGCAATACCGTGTGCTACTGTGCAATAACGCGTATTACTGTATTTTAACCACCGGGTATTCCAACAGTGTTAACGGTAACAACTACGCCGTTATTTGTAAAAACTCAAATTTGTCGTTTTCTTCATCCGACAGTTATTCTGTTATGGGGCTCACAAATGGCTGCGCCGTCGTACGAATATTCCCCGACAGAAAGAATATTCCACGACCAAACGAATATTCCCCGACAACAATGATTATTTTATAACCACTTGCTTATTTTAAAAAAAAATTCATATTTCACCCATAACTTTAAACTTTTATCAATTTAACCATTTACTAAATAGAAAAATTGAATAATTTTATTTCATAAAATTCGGGGTCTTACAATCTCCTCTCCTTATGAAATTTCGTCCCCGAAATTTACGTACCTGGTATTTCAAAGAGTTGAGAATACCTTGTTTTCATTTTAGATTCCATCTTCCCTGTCATCATGATTTCTCTATTGCTCATCTCCTGTATTTCAGATATCATTCTAGAATACAGCTTCAAAACAAGGGTTAATTGAACAAATTAACATATCACATAATATCCCGATATTATGACTGACCAACAAATAAGCTTAGGCAGGACACACTAGCGAAGGATTTACTCATCTCTCCCCTCCTAGTTTTATTCCCCGATCTCCGCCAGAGATCATATCCCTAAGCTCTGATACCAAATGTAACGACCCCAAAATAGATCCATTCCATCCAACCTATTCTGAGTCGCCAAATACATGGTACAGAAAACAACTATAACTTTATTACAACAATTGTCGTGCAAAATACAACAACACATATGCTGTGAGTTTGGATACAAATATATACCAAATATGACTCATGTTCCAACCGTGGACATCACCTCACAATGACACCTTACATAAAGGTATAGTCAAAAATGTTTTTAGAAATTAGAATCTTTGGGAAGTGCTCAAGGAAACCTTCGTACATGGGAGGCCACGCGTCTAGGTTATGATAGATATCATATGGCCACAGAATTATCCTTGGTTGACCCAATAGACCCCAAAGAAAAACGAGAATATTACTATCATATTCTTCCCAATGGTGAGTCTTCTCTTGACTTATCATTATCTCCACTGTCTCTAATTGAGAATTATACTTCAAACAAACACCAAGATTATATAGGTAGTGCCCATAGATATACTCAGCAAGTGGATGAGCACAACCCTATCTTATGATGACATGAGGTTGTATGTCATTAGACATCTTGTATGATAGTGACAAAACACCCTTCCAACGTTGGGTTCGCCTCACCCTATTTTCTTCACGAAATATAACTACTAAATGATGACCACCGTTCTATTCCCTTGTTACCCCCGCTCGACCCAGCTACACTCTTATTACCTGAAAGGAATTGTGAAGCAAAAGGGTGAGCACAACTAGCTCAGTAAAGAATGTCATGACTAAAGATAATTTAATTATCAATAGCCTTCATCAACAATAAATCAGAGATTTAGAACATATGGTAAATGATAAAAATTTCAACCATAGTTGCAGCGGAACGAGCAATCCATTAGAAGAGTCAAATAGACTATAAAGTCTATTATCTTCTCCATGTTAAAAATCCACCAACAATATTTTATCCCTGTAACATTAATCAACAGTTCCTTTCCACAATTATATGAATAACTCATAATCATAATTGTAATTCTAAATTCCTCTTCGCATCCAGGACAAAGATAATTTTCATCACTTGTCTTTACCTGAAACATCAAAGATCATGGTTATACCAAATCACAGTTCCTGTTCATAATCATACTAATAATTTCATCTTTGCACTACGGGCCAAAGATATTCATCAACAACAGACCATCTTTGCACTACAGGCCAAAGATATTCAACCACAGATCATCTTTGCACTACAGGCCAAAGATATTCATCAACAATTCATCTTTGCACTACAGGCCAAAGATATTCCTCAACAGTTCATATTTGCACTACATACCAAATATATTCATAAACAGTTCATATTTGCACTACATGCCAAATATATTAATATCTCAAAGAAATATATAATCATTTCAGAATTTATATAAACAATAATTATAACCATGTTGATCAATTCACCTTTGCACTTAAGCTTAAGATATTCAATTATAAATTCAGTGGTCATGATCATACCAGTCACAATTCAACTTTGCACTACAGGCCAAAGAGAACCCTAGTCATGATCATACCAATAATCTACCCATCTTTACACTCCAGTGAAAGAGAATTTCAACATCAGGGTTATAAAAATGTTATATATGATAATAAAATTAATATAATCAATACATAGTTTTAATCTCAAGAGTAATATTCATAACTCAACTATAATTTGGTTAGAAAAAGAAACCAATTTTGTCGTGAATATTAACTCGTGAATAGTAACTTATGAATAGTAACTCATAAATAGTAACCCCGATACAAAAAGGTAGAAATTCTACAATAAAATCTATACCAATATTTCGGTATAATGATATTGTAAGAATAACATTTCTTAAACTTATAAACAATTTATTTAAATTATTTACACTTTACTAAATAATGCATTTAATCATTCTAAAATACCAAACTCATAAGATTTTATCACCAATAATCAAAACCCTCATCAAAAATCTGCATATACCTCATATAGGATTCTCAAGCCATAAAATCCTATTTTTCAATTTTCTTACTTCACATAACATATTTAATTCATTTACTCATAACTAGTCCATTTTCATGAAAATATACCAAATCAGTTCCAAAAATATTTCTTTTCTGGGATTTAGCATAATATAGTCCCATATTGAACATATATTTTTCTCAGAATTTTTAAAACTCATTTACTATTTTTATATGGCCAAAACCACCGAATATTTAGACATTTATCAAAAATTGTACTTTTGTCCAAAAATTCTGAAATTTACAGAGTATACTTCTATCATACACATGTACTCCTCCCAATAAAAATTTCATCAATTTTGGAGTTAACCACAAGGAATTATAAGCGATTACTTTTAAAATAGTCTTTTTCCCGTAAGATTCATAACTCTTAATCTATACATCCAAAAATCACCATTTTTGGACACAATCAATAAAACTCATCAAAATATCATTTCAAATTTTTCCATAATTTTTGAAGATCAGAAAAATTACGAAACTGAAAATCATAACAACCCTTAAAATCCATTACTATCCCTTACTATCCCTTACTATCCCTTACCTCAAAAGAGCAGTACTTTTGATTGGATATCGGATATGACGCTGAAGGAAACTCGCACTGATGAATAGCAACTCACCAAGTATCTAAATACTCACAAAATACACTCAATAATCTAGAGAGAGAAAGAGAGAAAGCTTATGTTTCTGGTGTGATTTTCAATTCTAACTTAGCCCTCTATTTATAGGAAAATTTTGGTAGGTTTGACCTGCAACCTGATGACTTTACCTGCTACTATTCCCACCCACCACATTTGAAATATAATTCAGCACATTTTTTCACCAACCACAAGTGGGGCCCACCAATTCTAGAATTTTCCACAAAAAATGATTTATAACCTGATTTCCGAATCAGCCACCTCTTAAAATTCATAACAAATCATACGTTCATTTTTAACGGTTCAAATTTTATGGACATATACTCAACTTATATATGTATAACATATCCAAAAATTACCACGATCCAACGGTCGGATTAAAAATTATAACCCCCGCAAAATATCTCAAAACCCTGATTTTTAATACCTCCATTCCGACAAAAATACTGATAAAAACCTCAACATAACTCCTTCATTTTTAACCCACAAAAATATATCCCTCATTTATATCCACACAAAATATAAATATTTCCTTATCATATGAATCAATATACTGTAAATATAGTACAAGTCTAGGTTGGCTTAGAGATTTTATTTTAGTAATATTCAGTCTGTACAACGAAGGTATCGAAGTCTCAGAGGTGAGAGGTGTTGCAGAGATGCAAAGGGGGCAGAGGTGTCCAATCAATCGTCGTTGTAACAGGGAGTTTTATTGTCTTTGTAATTGTTGAATATTATTATAATAAAGTGAGTCTCCAATCCTAGTTAGGATTGGACGTGGATTAGGCCACTAGAGTAGAGGATAGGGGCTGAACCACGTAAAAATCTCGGTGTGATTTACTACCTTTTTGCTTCTGTTTTTTGCTTCAATATTCTGCAGTTTTTGTTTGTTTGCGTCAAAAAAGTTTTACACTAATCCGAACAGGCATTAGTTGTCCGTTTTTAACAGTTAATATTCTGCAGTTTTTGTTTGCGTCGAAAAAGTTTTACACTAATCCGGACAGGTATTAGCTGTCCGTTTTTAACAGACACAGAATATAACTAATACGAACAGGGATAGACCGTTCGATTATAGTCTGCTTTAGTAAACTTTAAAAATTGACCATTGTAGATCACTTCAAAGTATTTACATCTATTCACCCCCCTCTAGGTGTGCTTAATCACAGAATTACACAATTTATATAGCAATGTAAATTATTTAGTCACAAAATTTTAATATGAATTAAAAACCAATAGTTAATTAAATAAATGGAGGTAATATGTACACTATAAAAGTGAGAACTCAATGAATTTAAAAATTAATCATAACAAAATGCACAAATAGTTTAATTAACTTAAAAGATGCAACTTGCATGACATTAATCGAAGGACCTATGTAATTTTAAATATAGGTATAGGGAGGGACATATATATAATTTAATAAACTTAAAGGGGGTAGACTATAAAAAAATTGTACTTAAAAGAGACAAAAAAAAATATGTTTTACTCTTAATTTTAAAATTTAAATGAATCTGTTTTGTAGCTTTCATTTGAGCTGCTACTTTCTACCTGCTGATGAAGAAGTAGGTAGGTGATAATCAAACACATATTTATATTAAAATATTTTAAGTTAACTTCAAAAAATTAAAATTGAAGAGAATATATTTTATTGTTCTAATGAGATGAAGTAGTTTTATATGAAATGTACTACTCCCACCTAAATTTAGTCCAAGGACAAGATAATAAACATTCTTTTTCCTAGATTTAGTATAGGGACAAGATAATAAACAATATTTACATTCTTGATTCCAAGCGTTGTTGAAACATACTCAATAATCTCAAGTCTAGTTATATAATCAAGATTATATTTAAGCAAATCAAACACAATATTGCCCACAACATAATCAACTATATTAATTTTATTTACTAGTTTACCACCATGATGATGTGTTAAACTAATCACATCTATTACTGCATTACATTTAGGGTTGAACAAGTAGCCAAATTGGAATCGAAAGCGCACCAAAAACCGTATGAACCGCACCAACGGTTTCGGCGTATGTGACGGTTTTAGGTGGGTTGAATAACCAAATTTACGGTTCTGATTTGGTTACTAGCCAAAATCGCACGCGTAAAATTAAAACTGCACTATGTATGTATATGTATGTATTATCTCTAGTAAATTATAAAATTACTTTTCACTTGAACACGCTCAGAGAAAATCTCAGTCTTGCATTGTCATTTTTTCACCAATTTAATGAAGATGGTTAAAGGTTATAGAGTCAAAAATTAAGCATTTGGGTTTTGGAAATTTCGGATTTGGTTGATGCGTTACTGGAGGGGCTTATAGCTGAGGGGTCAAATTCATCAGTTCGAGCACTTGATGCATTGGTTAAGGCCTATGTTATAGTAGTTATAGTCAAATAGATTATTTTTTAAATTAGGTATAGTTAGGATTATATTCTATAAGTCCTCCCTACAATATATAAGATAAAATTTCATTATATCTCCAGTATATACTTTTAATTTTTTAGGAACTAGATAAACCTTCTTGTTTGTTATCGAATATATGGTCTCCGTTGTTTTATATAGCGTATGTTTTAGTTTTAAAGCAGCATTCCTTTATTATAAACTAAAACTATTTTATGTGTCTCACTGTTCTATGATTTGATGGTGAATTTGACAAGTTTGGTAGAAGGAGCTTTGGTTCTATTCTTGATATAATCCACATTGCCGACTATGTCACTAAGTTAATTGCTCGATGTGAGCTCTGTGTTAAATTCTATTGAAGGCTTAGACCTTTTTGTTATTTCAATTAATTTTGGAACTGAAACCGCATCGCACCAATCAAAAGCGATTTTTTGTGTGCGGTTTTGGATTTGTCAAATCATATCTAAGTGGTTTCGAGTACGATTTGAATTTCAAAACGCATCATAGTCATCCCTAATTACAATAAGTATATACATGGAAAAAAAAATCATTAATCATTTATATTAAACAAGTTTTTAAAACAAATAAGACAAGTACTATACATAAAGTAAAAAAGAATGACCTCACGAGTTGGGAGACAACTATGGGGAAATGTGAAGGAATAATACTTTAGAGATGTGAGATTATCATTGTAAGCAATACAAACATATACACATTAATTAAATATACATCAAACAAATAAAAACCACTTTTATTAAAACCAAAGATATAGATAGGCATGACAAAATATAGTTATGGGTTAGTTTTAGTTTTTAAAATATGGTTATGGTTCCATTTAAGAACTAAAACTATATTAATCATTTTTAATATGGGTTGTGTGAGTTGGAACTATATGGTTATGGTTCAAAACTTTATTAACTATATTAACCATTTTAAGATGTTTTGATTTTTAAACAAAACTTTTGAAAAATGAAATTGTGACCGTCACAATTAAATTAATTAGTATAATAATATGTATATAAAAATTATTAATATAAATAATAAAATGCTATAAAAACTATACTAATAAAATTTTAAATTGAAATTATTAATACCCTTCTATAATTAAA
This sequence comes from Panax notoginseng, assembly GCA_016801055.1. Taxonomy (NCBI): domain Eukaryota; kingdom Viridiplantae; phylum Streptophyta; class Magnoliopsida; order Apiales; family Araliaceae; genus Panax; species Panax notoginseng. The sequence goes on along the minus strand of CM029023.1, from coordinate 101,580,229 downwards.
TAATTTTTTAAAATTATTATTAACCTGCTAATAGAAAGGTTGGAATCCAAAATATACCATAGTATAATTCTATGAATGTCGTTTAAATATTGAAACATATTTATAATTCTTTTGTAACTAGAATACTAGAATTTACATAAATTGACACATACAAAACAACATTAGTCACCCAAAATAAGAACCTATTAAATTATATGTCATGAGAAAGAAAGGCGCACATGATTTGGATCCTAATGATTTGGTTTCGTTTAATAAAATTATACAGTAAATAGGTAATATAAAGGTAGGTAGGTAGGTGATACTGATGATAAAGAAAGGCGTACATAAGAGTAGAATTATATGTATATGATTTGGATTGAAATGGAATATGGGTTAAAAAATAGTTAACCGGTTCAGAACTATATTTTTTTAAAAAAATATGGGTCCAAACTTTAATTAACCTGAATAAATAAAAATTGTTAACCAAACCATTTGGTTCCAGTTAATATGGTTTCACCAAACAGTTAACTAACTATATTGTCAGGTCTAAGCTAAATACATGTTAGGCCATCTCCATCTAAATCAACCCCTAGAAATCAACCCCTAAAAATCACAAATCTTCTCTACAACTGGGGAGGAATTAAGGACATGTTAAAGATAACATCACCCAATCAACAAATTTTAATTGCGACAACTATTTCATCGTTCTTGTTTTTTCTTTTCTTTTTTTTATATGTTCGAAGATGGTGGCTCTTTTGTGGTGGTGCTGGTGATGTGAATTGATTAACCACAACAGTAGCGAGAGTGAGAATGGATTATTTTTTGGGTAAATTGAAGGATTTAGATGGTGTTTGGGAAACAATGACGGTGTCAATCGATGATTGAAGGGAAGAACGGGGTATTTAAAAAGAGAGTCGTCATCGGATGCAAGGGATTTCATAGGTTAGAAAAAAAGAATATATATGAGAGCGGTGAAGACAAGGGTGGCGGATGCCGCCAATGAGTTGGATGATATATATGGTGGTTTAATGGAGGGAGGGACAATGTGTTTTTGGTTTGCTGGTGTGGGTAGACTTGGCAATATAGTTAATTAATTATTGGGTCAAACCATATTAACTGGAACCAAATGGGTTGGTTAACCATTTTTATTTATTCAGGTTAGTTAATGTTTGGATCCATATTTTTTAAAACAAATATAGTTCAGAACCAGTTAACCATTTTTAACCCATATTCCATTCAATCACACTTTTTACATATATCCGCCACTGATGATGTGACGCCCCCAAAATAGGTATACATCACCCATCTTGAGTCGCTAAATACATGGTACAAAATTCAAATACAACCTAATTATACAACAGTCGTGTAAAATACGACAAAATACATGATGTGAGTTTTAATACAAATATTGTCATCTAGACAATATTCACACTCAATTTAGTCCTCATTACATTTATTATCACACTATTTAACAGAATAGTGAGGACTATAAAGACACCATCTCGGACCGTCACTCAGTTCCCCGACTAGTCCCGGCTACGTTCTCATTTTCTGAAGAGAACAGTGAAAGAAAGGGTGAGCTCAACTAACCCAGTAAGAAATATTATGACCAAGATAATGCAGAATAAATTATCATTAGTCTTCAACAGTGTTAAACTGATAAAATACAAAAGATATCAAGTTTAACTGTAGCTGAACATGCAATCTATTAAAAGAGTCAAGTAGAGAATAAAGTCTACTATCTTTTATGATTTAAAAAAGTTTTTCATCATTTTTATCGTTGGAACTCAGCTTAATAAATAATCCACATCATCCCTGCACTACGGCTAAGGATATTCATTAGTATCACAACCATAAATTATTCATGCATTACGGGCCAAGGATATTCGTGTATTCATCAATGGTCATGATCATGCCAACAATTGTCCATCAATGCACTACGGGCCAATAAAGACTTTTGCCACATTATTTGTAACATTACGGTCATGATTACACCGAATAATCCCTGGTCATAATCATACCAAGTCCATCTATGCACTACAGGCCACAGATAACATTAAAAAAATATAAACATGAGGATGATGACAATGATATAAGAATTCAATAAAACAAATTCAAGAATTATTTTATCCAGGAACTAATAACGTCCAAATTGTCAACATGATACTTCTTTGTAAAGTAAAATTCAAGAATGCTCAGAAGAATATTTCCATGAAAAGATACTGAATGAAGCGCAAATATCAAGAATATTCCACTAATTTCATGGAGTATAGAAGTCAAAATTTTAACCAACTGAGTATAATAAAGAATGGAATAACAAAAAAAATCACCATGCATGCGGTACATCGTATAGACAGGTTATTCCATCAGAATAATAAATAAAGGAACCAGGTCAGGCGAAATTCGCACCGACAAGATGTTCCAACATAATAATAAAGAATGGAATAACACCAGAAATCACCATACATGAGGTACTTCACAAAGATAGGTTATTCTAACAGAATAATAAAGAATGGAATAACAAAAAAATTTCACCAAGTATAGGGTAACCCGCGTATACAAGTTATTCCAACAGAATAATAAAGATGGAATAACAGAAGTTCTCTTCATGAATACAAAATAAATAATACCCCTTACCGTAAAAGAAACTTGATATAGAAGTGGTGAAGCAGCAGAACACTTTTCTTCTTTCTCTCTATAGTTTCTTTCTCTAGAGTTTCAGCGAATTCGTAAGAAATAATGAAGAATGAGCTTCTATTTATAGAAGAATGGACTGCATAGTAACTAATTTATGAACGGTCCAGATTGATTTACTTTTAATCGGACGGTCCATAATTAAAGCAAAATCTTTTAAATAAAATAAAATATATTCTATTTATAATTTAATAAAACGAATAACTTTAGAAACGATTTTACTATATAAATACTATGCAGGTACTATGCAAGCATTATGCATAATAAAATATAATATATTTTAATTATTATCTAATAAAACAGATAACTTTATAAAAGTATTCTGTTTTATATAAAAAGATTTTACTATTAGCCTAATAAAACGAATAACTTTATAAAAGTATTCTGTTTTATATAAAAAGCTTTTCTGTTTTATTACGTTAATAATACTAATAAAACAAAACTTCATCATTATTATTATTATTCACACCATTAATCGACCAGGTCGTTCTCAGGAAAGAGGGGGCTTTTCAATAAGGATTTCTCCCTATTGGCGCGCAATTAGGTGACCAAACCTCTCCTTTACAGAACTTTTAGACATCATTAATAATGCAAATAATAATATTAACAACTTCGTCATCTCAATTATTGATTTAATAACATATAAAATATCGACAATAATTGAATCAAACTAAGTGACTTCTCACATAAGCATTAATAATCAATACTGTGATCTTGAGTCACCAAATACATGGTACAGAATATAAATATAATCTTTAATATACAACAAGAGAGCTGTGAGTTTAAATACAAATATTGTATTCAGACAATATCCACTCTCAGAATAAGTCCTCATTACATTTATTGTCGCACTATTTAACATAATGGTGAAGACTACTAATACTATCATCTCGGATCATCACTCCGTTCCCTGACTAGTCCCAACTACGCTCTCATTTCCTGAAGAAAATAGTGAAAGAAAGGGTGAGCTCAACTAGCCCAGTAAGAAATATTATGACTGAGATAATGCAGGATAAATTATCATTAGTCTTCAACAATGTTAAAATGATAATATACAATAGACATCAAGTTTAACTGCAACGGAATAAGCAATCCATTAAAAGAGTAAAGTAGAGAATAAAATCTACTATCTTTTATGATTTAAAAAGGTTTTCATCACTTTTATCGCTGAGACTCAGCTTAATAAATAATCCACATCATCCCTGCACTACGGCCAAGGATATTCATTAGGGTCATGACCACAAATTATCCATGCACTACAAGCCAAGGATATTCGTGTACTCATCAATGGTCATGATCATGCCAACAACTGTCCATCAATGCACTACGGGCCAATGAGGACTTTTACCACATTATTTGTAACATTACGGTCATGATTACATCGAATAATTCCTGATCATAATCATACCAAGTCCATCTATGCACTACAGGCCACATATGACTTTCAAAAGAATATAAACATGAGGATGATGACAATGATATAAGAATTCAATAAAACAAATTCATGAATTATTTTATCCAGGAACTAATAACGTTCAAATTGTCAACATGATACTTCTTTATAAAATAAAATTCAAGAATGTTCAGAAGAATATTTCCATGAAAAGATACCGGATGAAGCGCAAATATCAAGAATATTCTACTAATTTCATGGAATATAGAAGTCAAAACTTTAACCAACTGAGTATAATAAAGAATGGAATAACAAAAGAAATCACCATGCATGCGGTACTTCGCATAGGCAGGTTATTCCAGAATAATAAATAACGGAACCAAGTCAGGTGAAATTCACATCGACAGGATGTTCCAACAGAATAATAAGGAATGGAATAACAACAGAAATCACCATGCATGTGGTGCTTCGCATAGACAGGTTATTTCAACAGAATAATAAATAACGGAACCAGGTCTGGCGTATAGCACAGACAGGATATTCCAATAGAATAATAAAGACAGAATAATAAAAGATGGAACCAGGTCCGGCGTAACGCACAGACAGGATATTCCGATAGAATAATAAAGACGGAATAAAAGAATTTCACTAAGTATAGGGTATACCGCGTATACAGGTTATTCCAACAGAATAATAAAGAATAGAATAACAGAAGTTTTCTTCATGAATACAAAAGAAATAACACCCCTTACCGTAAAAGAACTGGATATAAGAGTAGTGAAGTAACAAAAAAAACTCTTCTTCTTTCTCTCTATAATTTCTCTCTCTAGAGTTTCAGTGAATTCGTAAGAAATAATGAAGGAATGAGCTTCTATTTATAGGAGAATGGAAGGGTACTGTGCAAGGAAAAATTATTTATGCAATCAATGTGCAACGGATGAAATTATTTTTCAATCAACAATCAATCCAACAAAAAATTAAAATATAAATATATATTATATATATATATATATATATTATATATATATATATATAAACATGTTTTCAAATTATATATGTGACGCCCCCAAAATAGGTATACATCACCTATCTTGAGTCGCCAAATACATAGTACAGAATTCAAATACAAACTTAATTATACAACAGTCGTGTAAAGTACGACAAAATACATGCTGTGAGTTTTAATACAAATATTGCCTTCTAGACAATATCCACTCTCAGAATAAGTCCTCAATACATTTATTGTCACACTATTTAACAGAATAGTGAGGACTACTAGCTAACACAATAATCCAGAACATCACTCCGTTCCCCGACTCGTCCCTGCTACGTTCTCATTTCCTGAAGAGAACAGTGAAAGAAAGGGTGAGCTCAACTAGCCCAGCAAGAAATATTATGACTAAGATAATGTAAAATAAATTATCATTAGCCTCCAACAATGTTAAACTGATAAAATACAATAGACATCAAGTTTAACTGCAGCGGATCAAGCAATCCATTAAAAGAGTCAAGTAGAGAATAGAATCTACTATCTTTTATGATTTAAAAAGTTTTTCATCACTTTTATCGCTGAGACTCAGCTTTATAAATAATCCACATCATTCCCTGCACTACGGCCAAGGATATTCATTAGGGTCACGACCACAAATTCCATGCACTACGGGCCAAGGATATTTGTGTATTCATCAACGGTCATGATCATGCCAACAACTGTTCATCAATGCACTACGGGCCAATGAGGACTTTTACCACATCATTTGTAACATTACGGTCATGATTATACCGAATAATCTCTGGTCATAATCATACAAAGTCCATCTATGCACTACAGGCCACAGATAACTTTCAATAAATATAAACATGAGGATGATGACAATGATATAAGAATTCAATTAAACAAGTTCAAGAATTAATTTGTTCAGGAACCAATAACGTCCAAATTGTCAACATGATACTTCTTTGTAGAATAAAATTTAAGAATGCTCAGAAGAATATTTCCATGAAAAATACTGGATGAAGCGCAAATATCAAGGATATTCCACTAATTTCATGGAGTATAGAAGTCAAAATTTTAATCAATTGAGTATAATACCGAATGGAATAATAAAAGATATCACCATGCATGAGATACTTCGCATAGACAGGTTATTCCAACAGAATAATAAATGCGGAATAATAAATGATGGAACCAGGTCGGCGTATAGCACAGACAGGATATTCCGACAGAAATAAAAAGACAGAATAGTAAAATGGAACCAGGTCCGGCGTATAGCACAGACAAGATATTCCGACAGAAATATAAAGACGGAATAGTAAAATGGAACCAGGTCCGGCGTATAGCACAGACAGGATATTTCGACAGAAATATAAAGACAGAATAGTAAAATGGAACCATGTCCGGCGTATATCACAGACATGATATTCCGACAGAAATATAAAGACGAAATAGTAAAAGAATGTCACCAAGTATAGGGTATTCCGCGTATACAGGTTATTCCAACAGAATAATAAAGAATGGAATAACATAAGGATTTCACCAAGTATAGGGTATGCCGCGTATACCGGTCATGTATAGGGTATGCCACTTTTATAGGTTATTCTAACAGAATAATAAAGAATAGAATAACAACAGTTCTCTTCATGAATATAAAAGAATAATATCCCTTACCGTAATAGAAACTGGATAAAGGAAAAGAAAGTTAAGTAGCGGATATCTTTTCTTCTATCTCTCTATAGTCTCTCGCTATAGTTTCTCTCTCTAGAGTTCAGTGAATTCGTAAGAAAATAATGAAGGAATGAGCTTCTATTTATAGGAAAATAGAATGCATAGTAACTAACTCATGAACGGTCCAGATTGATTTACTTTAATCTGACGGTCCATATTTAAAGCAAAATCTTTTAAATAAAATATAATATATTCTATTTGTATAAAAAGATTTTTACTATGTAAATACTATGCAACACTATGCAAAATACTATGCAACACTATGCATAATAAAATATAATATATTCTATTTATAGAATAACTTTAATAAAGTATTCTGTTTTATATAAAAAGATGTTTCTGTATTATTACGTTAATAATACGAATAAAACAAAACGTCATCATCGTTATAATAATTTATATTATTAATCGACAATAATGGAATCAAACTGAGTGACTTCTCACATAAGCATCAATAATCAATACCGTGTGTTACTATGCAACCACACGTATTACTGTACTTTTACTACCGAGTAGTTCAGCAGTATCAATGTTAAAACTTCCGCCGTTATTTCAATAAAATATTTTTGTCATTTTCTCAATCCGACAATAATTCTGTTGTGGGGTCCACCAATGATTGTGCCGTCGTACGAATATTTCCTGTTTAAAACGAATATTCCCCGACTAATCGAATATTTTATAACAACTTGCATACTTTAAAATTTATAATTATTACCCACAACTATAATATTATATCATAATATTCAAAAATGATAATTATAGAAAATTCATCTTTATTCAAAAAGTTGGAGTCTTACAACCTCCCCTTCTTAAGAAATTTTGTCCTCGAAATTAGGGTACGTACCTGGTATATCGAAGAGGTAAGGATACCTTGACTTCATTTCAGATTCTAACTGCCAGGTCATTTCCTCAACATCGTGGTTTCTTCACAAAACTTTGACTTGAGGTATAACCTTGGAGCGTAGAATATGTTCCTTTTTATCCAAGATTTGAACAGGAACCTCTTCATACGTTAAATCTTTCGCTATTTCGTCGGGTTCTAACTCAATAATGTGGTTCGGGTCTTTCACATATTTACGTAACATGGATATGTGAAAAATGTTATGAACACGAGATATACTTGGCGGTAAAGCGAGTCTATAGGCTACAGTCCCTACTCGATCGAGGATTAAAAATGGGCCAAAGAATCGAGGATTGAGCTTTCCTCTCTTTCCAAATCTCGTAACTCCTTTCCATGGAGCAACACGTAATAACACATGATCTCCTATATCGAATTCCACGTCCTTTCGATGAAGATCAGCATAACTCTTTTGTCGATCTTGTGAGGTTTTTATACGTTGGCGGATCGTTTGAATCTTTTTCGTAGTCATACGTACCAACTCCGGTCCCAACAACGTTACTTCACCGACCTCATCCCAACATACTGGAGAACGACATTTTCTTCCATACAACGCCTCGAATGGAGCCATGCCAATGCTTGCTTGATAACTGTTGTTGTAGGAAAACTCCACCAACGGTAAGAACTTGTCCTAACTTCCCTTGAAATCAAGGACACAGAGTCTTAATAAATCTTTCAAAGTTTGAATAGTCCTCTCTGATTGTCCGTCCGTCTGAGGATGATATGCCGAACTAAATCGTAAATCCGTGCCCATAGCTTTTTGCAAACTAACCCAAAATCGTGAAGTGAATCTTGGGTCACGATCAGAAACTATGGATACTAGCATACCATGCAGTCTTACAATCTCATTTATGTACATACGAGCAAGACGTTCAAGTGTATAAGTTTCTCGTATAGGTAAGAAATGAGCAGACTTAGTCAATCTATCAACAATGATTGAAATTGCATCAATGCCTTGAGAAACCTTGGGAAGACCAGTAACGAAATCCATTGTAATGTGCTCCCATTTCCACTCTGGAATTTCAAGTGGTTGCAATGGACCTTTTGGTACTTGATGCTCCGCCTTGACTCGTTGACAAGTTAGACACCTTGAGATAAACAGCGCTATTTCTCTCTTCATATTGCTCTACCAAAATGTATGACGAAGATCACGATATATTTTGGTACTCCCAGGATGGATTACAAACGGTGTGTTGTGCGCCTCCATCATGATTTTATACTTTAACTCAGGGTCGTTAGGAACACAAAGTCTGGAGTTAACTCGAAGTATTCCCTCTTCATCAATTCTTGCTTCCGGCATAGCACCTTCTTGCACTTTCTTCCTCATACGCATCAGCTCCAGGTCTGTAGCTTGTGTAGCTTTAACTTTATCAATTAAAGTCGGTTCTACTCGTATATTCACCATCATCACATGGGTCCCTGGAGTCTTTATCTCTATCTTCATCCTTTGCAAGTCGCACAAAATGGGCATTTGCATTGACAATATCGCACTCGTACCCGCATATGATCTTCTACTCAATGCGTCAGCTACCACGTTTGCTTTTCCAGGATGGTATTGGATGGTATGATCATAATCTTTCAACAGTTCAAGCCAACGTCGTTTTCGCATGTTGAGTTCCTTTTGAGTGAAGAAATATTTGAGGCTTTTATGATCCGTAAATATTTCCACTTTCTCCCCATACAAGTAATGCCTCCAAATCTTTAGTCCGAAGACAACAGCTGCCAACTCTAGATCATGAGTATGATAATTCCTCTCATATTCTTTGAGTTGTCGAAAGGCATAGGCTATGACTTTCCCATGATGCATGAGAACACATCCTAACCCTTTGCCCGAAGCATCATTGTAGATGACAAATCCCTCCGAATCAGATGGTATTGTCAGAACAGGTGCTGAAATGAGTCTCCTCTTGAGTTCTTGAAAACTCTTCTCACATTCCTCACTCCAACCGAACTTTGCATCTTTTCGAGTCAGCTGAGTTAGTGGAGTAGCGATTCGAGAAAATCCTTTCACAAATCTCTGATAATAACCAGCTAAATCGAGAAAGCTACGTACTTCGGTCACTGATTTAGGTTGCTCCCAGCTTTGAATAGCTTCAATCTTTGCTGGGTCAACAGATATTCCATGACTTGATACCACGTGCCCAAGAAATGCTACTTCCTCAAGCCAGAACTCGCATTTCTTCAACTTGGCATAAAGCTTATATTCACGAAGCTTTTAGAGTATCAGCCTCAAGTGTTGCTCATGATCTTCACGGCTTTTGGAATAAATAAGAATGTCATCAATAAAGACGACCACAAAGTGATCTAAATATTCCTTGAATATTCGGTTCATCATATCCATGAAGACAGCAGGAACATTAGTCAATCCAAAAGACATGACTAGGAATTCATAATGCCCGTACCAAGTTCTGAAAGCCGTCTTTGGAATGTCATCAGTTCTAATCTTCAACTGGTGATATCCGGAATGAAGATCAATCTTTGAAAAGAATTTGGCTCCTTGCAACTGGTTAAACAGGTCATCAATACGTGGCAATGGGTACCTATTTTTTATGGTGACATGATTTAACTCTCGATAATCAATACAAAGTCGCATACTCCCATCTTTCTTCTTCACGAATAGAACAGGAGCACCCCAAGGGGAAGTACTAGGACGAATAAAGCCAATGTCTAACAATTCCTGTAGTTGGGTCTTTAACTCCTGAAGTTCAATAGGAGCCATTCGATATGGGGCTTTGGAAATGGGTTTTGTACCGGGTTCAAGGTCGATACAAAATTCAATTTCACGCTCTGGGGGTAGGCCAGGAAGTTCTTCAGGGAATACGTCAGGAAATTCATTAACAACAGAAATATCATTTAAAATTGACGTATTTTTTTTTAGATCTGTGACATGAGCTAAGAAAGCTTGACATCCGTTTTTCAATAAACGAATAGCTTTATGGCTTGTGATGACAGTGATTGATTTTAATGGTTTGGTTGCTTGAATTCGTATAATAGGTTTGTTAGGAATATTAAAGCTAACAACCTTACGAAAATAATCAATTTTTGCATGATGAGTAGTTAACCAATCAATCCCTAGAATTACGTCAAATGCAAGTATTTTCAATGAAATAAGATCGACAGGTAATGTGAGGGTACCGATTTGAATCAAACAAGACTTATAAACCGTGGATGTAATGAAGGTTTCTCCCAATGGAGTTTCAACAGATAAGTCAAAGTCCAATTTCTCCGGAGTCAAATTTAAACGTTGAGCGCAAGTAGGAGAAATAAAAGAATGGGTAGAACCGGTATTAAATAGGGTATAAACTTCGCTAGAGTTTATGATAAGCTTACCCGTGATGACCTCGTTTGGGTTCCTAGCTTTCTGGGAGGTCATAACAAACGCTCTCCCTTGCACTATCGGCTTTGACTTTTCTGGGACAGCCTTTGGTGCCTCCATCCCAGCTGGACTTGTCTTCGGTGCATGACAAAATCGGGCCAGGTGACCTTCTCTTCCACAGTTGTAACATGCTTTGGATGACATCGCACAGTTGGGACTGATGTGTCCCTCTCCTCCACACTTGAAGCATATGATAGGTGGTCGTTCTCTTTCCTTAATGACATGTGCTGATGTTGACATCTTTCCATCATTGTTGAATCTCCTCTTCTTGAAATGTCCATTCTTATTATTTTGGCCATGATTACCACCAAAGTGGTTACTATTTTTGGCATGTTGATTCCCTCCACGCTTATTGTCACCTCTTCGATGACTGTTATCACTGGTATTTTCATTTTGCCGGCTGCTCTCTTTTGGTTGGTTTAACTCATTATCGCGCTCTAATAATTGAGCCCTATTAACAACATTTGAATACAAACACAGTTTATGAGTGATAAGATATTGACGTATCTCAGGTTTCAAACCTCTTAAAAATATTCGCGTCATTCTCTCCTCATTATCAACCAAATGGGACGCAAACTGGGACAACTCGGCAAACTTGGCTTCGTACTGCGATACGGTCATGTTGTTTTGTTCCAGCTTGATGAACTCTACCTCTTTCATGTGACGAATACTTTTGGGAAAGTACTTGTCGTTGAACAGTTCTTAGAACTTCTCCCAAGACATCTTCAGTGCGGCAGGTTGAGTACGCTTCATAGATTCCCACCTGTAATCTTCCTCTGCACGCAACATGAAGGTGGAAAAGGGAACCTTTTGCTCCTCGGAGCATCCTAAGACATCAAATATCTTGTTAATCTGCTTTATCCACGTCTCCTCTTTAAGTGGTTTTGGCTCTCCAAAAAACTCTAGTGGTCCCAGTTCCTTAAACTGCTTCGCGGTGACCATCCGAGAGTTGCCAGTGTTTCCACCTGCATTTTGGACAGGAGCCACTCTCGCTTGCTGTTGCATGAATTGCATAAAGCCTCTGAACATTCCATCGTTCATCATTTGGTCAGTGTTGTTGTTTGCTTGAGGAATGTCGCCTTCCTGATGCACATTATCTTGATTATTAATCTGTGGAGACTCCACGGTCTCCTGTGCTCCATTGATGTTCTCAATATTCTCGGATGCCATTTTGAAATACTGCCACAAAATAAGGGTTAAATAACATATCACATATTATCCCTATACTCTGACCGACCAAATAAATGTCAAATAAACTTAGGTAGGTCATACTAGCAAAGGAATTCCCCCGTCTCTCCCCACCTAGTTCTTGTCTCGCACCTTAGCCAGGGATCATATCCCTAAGCTTTGATACCAACTGTGATGCCCCCAAAATAGGTATACATCACCTATCTTGAGTCGCCAAATACATAGTACAGAATTCAAATATAAACTTAATTATACAACAGTCGTGTAAAGTACGACAAAATACATGATGTGAGTTTTAATACAAATATTGCCTTCTAGACAATATCCACTCTCAGAATAAGTCCTCAATATATTTATTGTCACACTATTTAATAGAATAGTGAGGACTACTAGCTAACACTATAATCCATAACATCACTCCGTTCCCCGACTCGTCCCTGCTACGTTCTCATTTCCTGAAGAGAACAGTGAAAGAAAGGGTGAGCTCAACTAGCCCAGCAAGAAATATTATGACTAAGATAATGTAAAATAAATTATCATTAGCCTCCAACAATGTTAAACTGATAAAATACAATAGACATCAAGTTTAACTGCAGCGGATCAAGCAATCCATTAAAAGAGTCAAGTAGAGAATAGAATCTACTATCTTTTATGATTTAAAAAGTTTTTCATCACTTTTATCGCTGAGACTCAGCTTTATAAATAATCCACATCATTCCCTGCACTACGGCCAAGGATATTCATTAGGGTCACGAACACAAATTCCATGCACTACGGGCCAAGGATATTTGTGTATTCATCAATGGTCATGATCATGCCAACAAATGTCCATCAATGCACTACGGGCCAATGAGGACTTTTACCACATCATTTGTAATATTACGGTCATGATTATACCGAATAATCTCTGGTCATAATCATACAAAGTCCATCTATGCACTACAGGCCACAGATAACTTTCAATAAATATAAACATGAGGATGATGACAATGATATAAGAATTCAATTAAACAAGTTCAAGAATTAATTTGTTCAGGAACCAATAACGTCCAAATTGTCAACATGATACTTCTTTGTAGAATAAAATTTAAGAATGCTCAGAAGAATATTTCCATGAAAAATACTGGATGAAGCGCAAATATCAAGGATATTCCACTAATTTCATAGAGTATAGAAGTCAAAATTTTAATCAATTGAGTATAATACCGAATGGAATAATAAAAGATATCACCATGCATGAGATACTTCGCATAGACAGGTTATTCCAACAGAATAATAAATGCGGAATAATAAATGATGGAACCAGGTCCGGCGTATAGCACAGACAGGATATTCCGACAGAAATAAAAAGACAGAATAGTAAAATGGAACCAGGTCCGGCGTATAGCACAGACAAGATATTCCGACAGAAATATAAAGACGGAATAGTAAAATGGAACCAGGTCCGGCGTATAGCACAGACAGGATATTTCGACAGAAATATAAAGACAGAATAGTAAAATGGAACCATGTCCGGCGTATATCACAGACATGATATTCTGACAGAAATATAAAGACGGAATAGTAAAAGAATGTCACCAAGTATAGGGTATTCCGCGTATACAGGTTATTCCAACAGAATAATAAAGAATGAAATAACATAAAGATTTCACCAAGTATAGGGTATGCCGCGTATACCGGTCATGTATAGGGTATGCCACTTTTATAGGTTATTCCAACAGAATAATAAAGAATGGAATAACAACAGTTCTCTTCATGAATATAAAAGAATAATATCCCTTACCGTAACAGAAACTGAATATAGGAAAAGAAGGTTAAGTAGCAGAAAGCTTTTCTTCTATCTCTCTATAGTCTCTCTCTATGGTTTCTCTCTCTAGAGTTCAATGAATTCGTAAGAAAATAATGAAGGAATGAGCTTCTATTTATAGGAAAATGGAATGCATAGTAACTAACTCATGAACGATCCAGATTGATTTACTTTAATCTGACGGTCCATATTTAAAGCAAAATCTTTTAAATAAAATATAATATATTCTATTTATATAAAAAGATTTTTACTATACAACACTATGCAAAATACTATGCAACACTATGCAACACTATGCATAATAAAATATAATATATTCTATTTATAGAATAACTTTAATAAAGTATTCTGTTTTATATAGAAAGATGTTTCTGTATTATTACGTTAATAATACGAATAAAACAAAACGTCATCATCGTTATAATAATTCATATTATTAATCGACAATAATGGAATCAAACTGAGTGACTTCTCACATAAGCATCAATAATCAATACCGTGTGCTACTATGCAACCACACGTATTACTGTACTTTTACTACCGAGTAGTTCAATAGTATCAACGGTAAAACTTCCGCCGTTATTTCAATAAAATATTTTTGTCGTTTTCTCAATCCGACAATAATTCTATTGTGGGGTCCACCAATGATTGTGCCGTCGTACGAATATTTCCTGTTTAAAACGAATATTCCCCAACCAATCAAATATTATATAACAACTTGCATACTTTAAAATTTATAATTATTATCCACAACTATAATATTATATCATAATATTCAAAAATGATAATTATAGAAAATTCATCTTTATTCAAAAATTTGGGGTCTTACAATATATATCAATATTATATATACACCACTTAATTTTTCTCCCCCATAACCAACATCAATCCCTCACCCACCCAAAAATCAAATTCACTACACTCTTACACATCACTATCACACTACCACATTTCTATCATTTCCCACTCACACACCTATCACTTTTACATATCATTTTCTCCCACCATACACTCAATACATACATATACATCCATACGTATACTCTTCCATTTTTAAAATTATTTTTTCAACACAAATGGGCCCCACATATGGGCCCCACCTTTATAAAAATTTCCTACCGAATATTTTGAAAAATGGGTAAATAGGGGTCCATAAAATAAGCAAATCTTTATAAAAATCACCTTAATAATTTTAACAACATTTATCACCTTTATTATAATTCACAATATTAATCGACCAGGTCATTCCCAGGAAAGAGGGGGCTTTCCAATAAGAATTTCTCCCTATGGGCACAATTAGGTCACCAAACCTCTCCTTGGCAGAACTTCTAGACATCGTTAATATTGTAATTTATAATATTAATAACTCTGTCATTTCAATTATTGATTTAATAAAAATTATCGACAATAATTGAATCAAATAACGTGAGATACTATGCAACAATTACTATAGCAATAATTGAACAAAACTAAGTGACTTCTCACGTAAGCATCAATAATCAATATCGTGTGTTACTATGCAACCACGCGTATTACTGTACTTTTACTACCGAGTAGTTCAACAGTATTAACGGTAAAACTTCTGCCGTTATTTTTAATAAAATATTTCTGTCGTTTTCTCAATCCAATAATAATTATGTTGTGGGATCCACCAATGATTGTGCCGTCGTACGAATATTCCCCGACACAAAGAATATTCCCTGACCAATCGAATATAATATAACAACTTGCATACATTGCAAAATTTATAAATACTACCCACAACTATAACATTATATCATAATATTCAAAAATGATAACTTATAGAAAATTTATTTTTATTCATAAAAGTTGGGGTCTTACAATCTCCCCTTCTTATGAAATTTCGCCCTCAAAATTAGGGTACGTACCTAGTATGTCGAAGAGGTAAAGATACATTGATTTCATTTTAGATTCTAACTCCCAGGTCATTTCCTCAATATTGTGGTTCCTCCATAACACTTTGACTTGAGGTATAACCTTGGAACGTAGAATATGTTCATTCTTATCCAAGATTTGAACAGGAACCTCTTCATACGTTAAATCTTTCGCTATTTCGTCCGGTTCTAACTCAATAATATGGTTCGGGTCTTTCACATATTTACGTAACATGGATATATGAAAAACATTTTGAACACGAGCTAGACATACTTGGCGGTAAAGCAAGTCTATAGGCTACAGTCCCTACTCGATCGAGGATTAAAAATGGGCCAATAAATCGAGGATTGAGCTTTTCTCTCTTTCCAAATCTTGTAACACCTTTCTATGGAGCAACACATACCAGCACATGATCTCCAATATCGAATTCCACGTCCTTTCGATGAAGATCAGCATAACTCTTTTGTCGGTTTTGTGAGGTTTTTATACGTTGTCGGATCGTTTGAATCTTTTTCGTAGTCATACGTACCAACTCCGGTCCCAACAACGTTGCTTCACCCACCTCACCCCAGCATACTGGAGAACGACACTTTCTTCCATACAATGCCTTGAATGGAGCCATTCCAATACTTGTTTGATAACTGTTGTTGTATGAAAACTCCACCAATGGTAAGAACTTGTCCCAACTTCCCTTGAAGTCAAGGACGCAGAGTCTTAATAAATCTTCAAGAGTTTGAATAGTCCTCTCTGATTTTTCGTCCGTCTGAGGATGATATGCCGAACTAAATCGTAAATCCGTGCCCATAGCTTTTTACAAACTAACCCAAAATTGTGAAGTGAATCTTGAGTCTCGATCAAAAACTATGGATACTGACATACCATGCAATCTTACAATCTCGTTTATGTACATACGAGCAAGACGTTCAAGTGTATAAATTTCTCGTATTGGTAAGAAATGAGCATACTTGGTCAATCTATCAACAATGACCTAAATTACATCAATGCCTTGAGAAACCTTGGGAAGACCAGTAACGAAATCCATGGTAATGTGCTCCCACTTTCATTCTGGAATTTTAAGTGGTTGCAATAGACCTTTTGGTACTTGATGCTCCGCCTTGACTCGTTGACATATTAGACACCTTGAGATAAATAGCGCAATCTCCCTCTTAATATTGCCCCACCAAAATGTATGTCGAAGATCATGATACATTTTGGTACTTCTAGGATGGATTACAAACGGTGTGTTGTGCGCCACCATCATGATTTTATACTTTAACTCAGGGTCGTTAGGAACACAAAGTCTGGAGTTGACTCGAAGTATTCCTTCTTCTCGATTCTTGCTTCCAGTATAGCACCTTCTTGCACTTTCTTCCTCATACGCATCAGCTCCAGGTCTGTAGCTTGTGTAGCTTTAACTTTATCAATTAAAGTCAGTTCTACTCGTATATTCACCATCATCACATGGGTCCCTGGAGTCTTTATCTCTATCTTCATCCTTTGCAAGTCGCACAAAATGGGCATTTGCATTGACAATATCGCACTCGTACCCGCATATGATCTTCTACGCAATGCGTCAGCTACCACGTTTGCTTTTCCAGGATGGTATTGGATGGTATGATCATAATCTTTCAACAGTTCAAGCCAATGTCGTTTTCGCATGTTGAGTTCCTTTTGAGTGAAGAAATATTTGAGGCTTTTATGATCCGTAAATATTTCCACTTTCTCCCCATACAAGTAATGCCTCCAAATCTTTAGTCCGAAGACAACAGCTGCCAACTCTAGATCATGAGTATGATAATTCCTCTCATATTCTTTGAGTTGTCGAAAGGCATAGGCTATGACTTTTCCATGTTGCATGAGAACACATCCTAACCCTTTGCCCGAAGCATCACTGTAGATGACAAATCCCTCCGAACCAGATGGTATTGTCAGAACAGGTGCTGAAATAAGTCTCCTCTTGAGTTCTTGAAAACTCTTCTCACATTCTTCACCCCAACCGAATTTTGTATCTTTTCGAGTCAGCTGAGTTAATGGAGTAGCGATTCGAGAAAACCCTTCTACGAATCTCCGATAATATCCAGCTAAGCCGAGAAAGCTACGTACTTCGGTCACTGATTTAGGTTGTTCACAGCTTTGAATGGCTTCGATCTTTGCCGGGTCAATAGATATTCCATGACTTGATACCACGTGCCCAAGGAATGCTACTTCCTCAAGCCAGAACTCGCATTTCTTCAACTTGGCATAAAGCTTATATTCACGAAGCTTTTAGAGTATCAGCCTCAAGTGTTGCTCATGATCTTCATGACTTTTGGAATAAATAAGGATGTCATCAATAAAGATGACCACAAAGTAATCCAAATAGTCCTTGAATACTAGGTTCATCATATCCATGAAGGCAGCAGGAGCATTAGTCAATCCAAAAAACATAACTAGGAATTCATAATGCCCGTACCGAGTTCTGAAAGCCGTCTTTGGAATGTCATCGGTTCTAATCTTCAATTGGTGATATCCAGAACGAAGATCAATCTTTGAAAAGAATTTGGCGCCTTGTACTTGGTCAAACAGGTCATCAATACGTGGCAATGGGTACCTATTTTTTATGGCAATGGGTACCTATTTTTGATGGTGGCATGATTCAACTCCCGATAATCAATACAAAGTCGAATACTCCCATCTTTCTTCTTCACGAATAGAATAGGAACACCCCAAGGAGAAGTACTAGGACGAATAAAGTTAATGTCTAACAATTCCTGCAGTTGGGTCTTTAACTCCTGAAGTTCAATAGGAGTCATTCGATATGGGGCTTTAGACATGGGTTTTGTACCGGGTTCAAGGTCGATATAAAATTCAATTTCACGCTCTGGGGGTAGGCCAGGAAGTTCTTCAGGGAATACGTCAGAAAATTCATTAACAATAGGAATATCATTCAAAACTGACGTATTTTTGTTTAGATCCGTGACATGAGCTAAGAAAGCTTGACATCCATTTTTCAAAAAACGAATAGCTTTATGGCTTGAGATGACAATGATTGATTTTAATGGTTTAGTTGCTTGAATTCGCAAAATAGGTTAATTAGGAATATGAAAGCTAACAACCTTACGAAAATAATCAATTTTTGCATGATGAGTAATTAACCAATCAATCCCTAGAATTACTTCAAATGCAAGTATTTTCAATGAAATAAAATCGACAGGTAATGTGTGGGTACCGATTTGAACCAAACAAGATTTATAAACAGTAGATGTAATGAAGGTTTCTCCCAACGGAGTTTCAACCGATAAGTCAAAGTCCAATTTCTCCGGAGTCAAATTTAAACGTTGAGCACAAGTAGGAGAAATAAAAGAATGGGTAGAACCGGTATCAAATAAGGTATATACTTTGCTAGAGTTTATGATAATCTTACCCTTGATGACCTCATTCGGGTTCCTTACTTTCTGGGAGGTCACGAAAAACGCTCTCCCTTGCACTACTGGCTTTGATTTTTTTGGGGTGTCCTTTGGTGCCTCCATCTTAGCTGAACTTGTTTTCGGTGCATGATAAAATCGGGCCAGGTGTCCTTCTCTTCCACAATTAAAATATGCTTTGGAGGGCTTCGCGCAGTTTGGACTGATGTGTCCCTCCCCTCTATATTTAAAGCATATGATAGGTGGTCATTCTCCTTCCTTAACGACAGGTGCTGATGCTGACGTCTTTCTATCATTGTTGAATCTCCTCTTCTTGAAATGTCCATTCTTATTTCTTTGGCCATGATTACCACCGAAGTGGTTACCATTTTTGGCATGTTGATTCCCTCCACGCTTATTGTCACCGCTTCGATGACTGTTATCACTGGTATTTTCATTTTGCCGGCTGCTCACCTTTGGTTACGTTGACTCATTATAGCGCTCCAATAACTGAGCCCTATTAACAACATCTAAATACAAACACAGTTTATGAGAGATAAGATATTGACATATCTCTGGTTTCAAACCTCTTAGAAATATTCGTGTCATTCTCTCCTCATTATCAACCAAATGGGACGCAAACCGGGATAGCTCAGCAAACTTGGCTTCGTACTGTGACACGGTTATGTTGTTTTTCTCCAGTTTAATGAACTCTACCTCTTTCATATGACGAATACTTTCGGGAAAGTACTTATCGTTGAACAGTTCTTGAAACTTCTCCCAAGACATCTTCAGTGCGGCAGGTTGAGTACGCTTTACAGATTCCCACCAGTAATCTGCCTCTGCCCGCAACATAAAGGTGGCAAAGTGAACCTTTTACTCCTCGAAGCAACCCAGGACATCAAATATCTTGTTGATCTATTTTATCCACGTCTCCGCCTTAAGTGGTTTAGGCTCTCCAAAAATCTTCGGTGGTCCCAGCTCCTTGAACTGTTTGGCGGTGACCGTCCGGGAGTTGCCAGTGTTTTCACCTACATTTTGGACAGGAGCCGCTCTCGCCTGATGTTGCATGAATAGCATGAAGCCTCGGAACATTCTATCGTTCATCATTTGGTCAGCGTTGTTATTTGCATGAGGATTTTTGCCTTCCTGATGCACATTGTCCTGGTTATTGATCTGTGGAGACTCAACGGTCTCCTGTGCTCCATTGACGTTCATGTTCTCAACATTCTCGGATGCCATTTTTAAACACTGCCATAAAATAAGGGTTAATTATCATATCACATATTATTCATATACTCTGACCGACCAATTAAATACCAAATAAACTTAGGTAGGTCATACTAGCGAAGGAATTCCCCGTCTCTCCCCTCCTAGTTCTTATCTCACATCTCAGCCAGGGATCATATGTAAGACCCCAACTTTTTATAAATAAAATTAAATTTCCTATATTCATTATTTTGGAAATAAAAAGGTGTTAATTGATATAATACTTTGGTTATGGGTGAAATGTGCAAATTTTGCAAAATAAGCAAGTGGTTATAAAATAATCATTGTTGTCGGGGAATATTCATTTGGTCGGGAAATATTCTTTTTGTCGGGATTATTCGTACGACGGCGTAGTCATTTGTGGCCCCATAACAGAATAGCGGTCGGATGAAGAAAACGACAAATTTGAGTTTTTATAAATAACGGCGTAATCGTTATCGTTAACACTGTTGGATTACCTGGTGGTTAAAATACAGTAATACGCGTGGTTGTACAGTAGCACACCGTATTGTACAGTATTGTTGAATTATTGATTCTTACGTAGGAAGACACTACTCAATAATTGTTATAGTAATTAATGTTCAAAATTTTATTGTTTCAATAATTGTTGCGTTGATATTTTATATTATTGTTGTTTCAATAATTGTCATTACACAGTATTTCCCATTATCCGATCAATAATCCGTATTATTTGAATAATATTATTAGATAGCATTATTGGTAATGTCTAGAAAGTTCTGTCAAGGAGAGGTTAGGTCATCTAATTACGCGTCGGTAAGGAGAAATCCTTATTGGAAAGCCCCCTATTTCCTGGGAACGGCCTGGTTGTCATAATTATGATTCTGTAATATTATTTGTGAATAATTAATTATTAATTTATATGATAAAGAAATATTTATTTTTGTGGATATAAATGAAGGATTTTTATCATGAAATAATTGTTGAAAGTTTGGCATATTTTTATGGAATTACAATTATTTCCACGAAAAATTATTCATATTATAATTGTTTAAATAATATATATATATATATTATATATATATTATATATATATATATATATATATATATATATGAACATGTGGTTAATTAGAAAGGAAGTAATCAAGATGTAATGGAATGGGTTGGTGGAAATGGTTGGTGTAAATGAAAAATGCGTGCCTGCGAATTCTTGATTCTCAATTTGCATTATTAGAGTATTGTTCTTTTTTTCAAAGATGACTCATGCATGCCTTGTTTTTTTTTAAAGCTAGCTTGCTTTTCTTTCTTGTCTGCATGCTTTTCTTTCTTGCCTGCAAGTTGGTTTCAAAGGGTGCCCCCACCCATATTGAAATTTGGATGATTAGCATTGAAAAGTTTGGTTGGTAAGGAAAATTAGGCATTTCAGTTGATTTTTCTCCTTCCGTTTTGCACTGTAAAAGGAGGGCAACCCTCCATCCTAAAATCACACCATTTTCATAATCAAAATTTTTTCTATAGTATTGTGAGTATTTTCTTGAGTATAAGAATACTTTGAGCGTAGTTTTTCTGCAAGATTTTCTCAGAATAATATCCGATATTCCAGTCAAATCCAGTTTCTACTCAGGTAAAGGATATTATTTTACTGTAATACTCGGGAGAAAAATATTATTTTCTTTCATACTCCATATTATTTAAGCGATATTATTTCATCTCATATTCCTAAATTTGAACTTACTATGGTAAGTATTGCTTCTATAATTCCTGAAATGATTAGAAATTTGTTTCATCTAAAATCATTTCATAGGAATATTGGTCTGAACTTTTAATCAAATTTAGAACTTTTCATGACCGGGTACTGTTCATTACTGTTCACGGTTACTGTTCACAGGTACTGTTTATTACTGTTCACGAGTACTGTTCACGGTACTGTTCACAAAAGAAAAAAAATTATTTTATTTTTCCTTTCAAGTTATCTGTTGTGACCCTTATTCTTGAGATTGAATCCATGTTTTTATCTTCACTATGGTTTATTATGGAGCGTTTTTGAACTTGGTTCATCTAAAGTACGAATTCCAAATCTTGTTCTTCTAACTCACGGGATTCGTTCTCTAAAATATTTTTCATCATCCTCAGTCTTGAATGGTGATAATTTGATTAATATCTTTGGCATGTAGTGCAAAGATAAATGATTACCTAATGAATATCTTTGGCCCGTAGTGCAAAGATGAATAGGTGTTGAGATGAACATGACCAACTGGTAATACAAATGAATATCTTTGGCCCGTAGTGCAAAGATGAATAATTGATGCAAGATGTATATTGATTGATGTTACATGGATAAAATATTGATGATGGACTTTTAAATTCATAGATGATAGTAGATTTGATTCTCTACTTAACTCTTCTAATGATTTATTATTTTCGCTGCGAATATTGATCTAAAACTGGTTGTCCATTATATTTTATCTGATTTGTTGAAGGCTAACGATAAATTATTATCCTTTATCTTAGTCATAATATTCTTTAATGGGCTAGTTGAGATCATCCTTTTTCTTTTTGTTCTATTTTTCTTCTCAGGAGGTGAGAATATAGCAGGAACCAGTCGGGCTAAAGAGTGATGGTCCTAGACAGTTGTTTTAGCAGTCCTCTTTATTTTTGTAAAATAGTGTATCAATAAATGTAATGAGGAGTTATTTGGGTGTGGATATTGTCTAGAAGACAATATTTGTATTTAAACTCACAGTATGTGTATTGTAATAATAAAAGTTGTAGTTGTTTCTGTACCATGTATTTGGCGACTCAGAATGGGTGATGTATACCTATTTTGGGGGGCGTCACAGTTGGTATCATAGCTTAGGGATATGGTCTCTGGCGGAGATCGGGGAATAGAACTAGGAGGGGAGAGACGAGTAAATCCTTCGCTAGTATGTCCTACCTAAGCTTATTTTGTTGGTCGATCATAATATAGGAATTTTATGTGATATGTTAATTTGTTTAATTAACCCTTGTTTTATGGCAGTTTTTAAGAATGGCAGCTGAGAACGTTAATAATGGAGTCTATGAGACTGTGGAATAACCTTTGATTACCAACCAAGATAACGTGCAACAGGAAGGCAATATTCCTCATATAAACAACACTACCGAGCAATCGATGAATAATGTGATGTTTAGAAGCTTTTTGCAGTTCATACAAAATCAGACGAGGGAGACTCGTGTACCAAATACAGGTGGAAATGATAGCAACGCGCGGTCTGTCACAGCCAAGCAGTTCAAGGAGTTGGGACCACCAGATTTCTGGGGAAAGCCCAATCCGATTAAGGCAGAAACGTGGGTTAAGCAAATGACCAAGATATTCGATATTTTAGGCTGTGCGGAGGAACAGAAGGTTCCATTTGCCACCTTTATGTTCCGTGGTGAGGCAGATTACTGGTTGGAGTCTATGGAGCGTACCTAGCCAGCCGCACTCAACATGTCTTGGAAAAAATTTCAGAAACTGTTCAATGACAAGTACTTTCCTGAAAGTATTCGTCATATGAAGGAGGTAGAGTTTATTAGACTGGAGCAGAACAACATGACGGTGTCTCAATACTAGGCGAAGTTCGCAGAATTATCTAGGTTTACACCTCATTTGGTAGAAAATGAGGAACGTATGACGCGGATATTTTTGAGAGGCCTAAAACCCGAGATTCATCAATACCTTATCTCTCATAAATTTTCTCTGTATTCAGATGTTGTCAACAGGGCTCAATTATTAGAGCGAGATAATGAGTATACTCAACCGAGGGACCACAACCAGGGTCATACCAGTGATAGCAGTCATCGGAGCAATGATAACCAGCGAGGAGAAAAAAATACGGACAAAAACGGTAACCACTCAGGTGGTCATCGTGGCCATGATAATAGGAGAAGTGAGTCAAGTGGAAATTTCAAAAGGAGGAAATTCAACAATGACGGGAAGACATCAGCACCAGCACCAGCACCAACAACAAATTCTAGGGGAGAAGAACGACCGCCAGTCAGATGCTACAGATGTGGAGAGGAGGGGCACATAAGTCCAAACGGCGTAATCGTTATCGTTAACACTGTTGGATTACCTGGTGATTAAAATACAGTAATACGTGTGGTTGTACAGTAGCACACGGTATTGCACAGTATTGTTGAATTATATATTCTTACGTAGGAAGGCACTACTCAATAATTGTTATAGTAATTACTGTTCAATATTTTATTATTTCAATAATTACTGCGTTAATATTTTATATTATTGTTGTTTCAATAATTGTCATTGCACAGTATTTCCCATTATCCGATCAAAAATTCATATTATTTGAATAATATTATTAGATAGCATTATTGGCAATGTCTAGAAAGTTCTGTCAAGGAGAGGTTAGGTCATCTAATTACGCGCCGGTAAAGAGAAATCCTTATTGGAAAGCCCCCTCTTTCCTGGGAACGGCCTGGTTGTCATAATTGTGATTCTGTAATATTATTTGTGAATAATTAATTATTGATTTATATGATAAAGAAATATTTATTCTTGTGGATATAAATGAAGGAATTTTAGCATGAAATAATTGTTGAAAGTTTGGCATATTTTTGTGGAATTACAATTATTTCTTCGATAAATTATTCATATTATAATTATTTAAATATATATATATATATATATATATATATATATATATATATATATATATATATATATTGTAAGACCCCAACTTTTATAAATAAAGATGAATTTTCTATAAATATCATTTTTTGAATATTATGGAGTTAATTTGATATAATGTTATAGTTGTGGGTAATATTTATAAATTTTGCAAAGTAAGCAAGTTGTTATAAAATATTCGTTTGGTCGGAGAATATTCTTTTTGTCGGGGAATATTCGTACGACGGCACAATCATTGGTGGACCCCACAACGGAATTATTGTCGGATGGAGAAAACGACAAATTATCTTTCTATAAAAATAACGGCGGAAATTTTACCATTGTTACTGTTGAACTACTCGGTAGTAAAAGTACAGTAATACGTGTGGTTGCATAGTAGCACACGGTATTGATTATTAATGCTTATGTGAGAAGTCACTCAGTTTGATTCTATTATTGTCAGTTAATAATATATGATTATTTAGCGATAATGACGTTTTGTTTTATTCGTATTATTAACGTAATAAAACAGAAACATCTTTTTTATATAAAACAAAATACTTTATTAAAGTTATTCTATAAATAGAATATATTTTATTTTATTTAAAAGATTTTTCTTTAAATATGGACCGTCAGATTAAAGTAATCAATCTGGACCGTTCATGGATTAGTTACTATGCATTCTATTTTTCTATAAATAGCAGCTCATTCCTTCATTATTTCTTACGAATTCACTGAACTCTAGAGAGAGAAACTATAGAGAGAAAACTATAGAGAGAGAGAAGAAGAGTATTCTGCTACTTAACTACTTCCTTACTTCAGCTCTTCTTTAAACGGTAAGGGGTGTTATTCTTTCTTATTCATGAAGAGAATTGTTATTCCATTTCTTATTATTCTGTTGGAATAACCTGTATATGCGGTCTACCCTATACTTGGTGACATTCTTCTATTATTCTGTTGGAACATCCTGTCTGTGTGTTTTACACCGGACCTGGTTCCGTTTTATTATTATTCTGTTGGAACATCCTGTCTGTGTGTTTTACACCGGACCTGGTTCCGTCTTTATTATTATTCTGTCGGAATATCCTGTCTGTGTGTTTTACACCAGACCTGGTTCCATTATTATTATACTGTTCTTTATTATTCTGTCGGAATATCCTGTCTGTGCGTTTACGCCGGACCTGGTTCCATTATTTATTATTCTGTCGGAATATCCTGTCTGTGCGTTTATGCCGGACCTGGTTCCATTATTTATTATTCTGTTGGAATAACCTGTTTGTGCGGTCTATCGCATGCATGGTGATTTTTTTTTGTTATTCCATTCTTTATTGTACTCAGTTGGTTAAGTTTTGACTTCTATACTCCATGAAATTTGTGAAATATCCTTGATAATTGCGTTTCATCCAGTATCTATTCATGAAAATATTCTCCTGATCATTCTTGAATTTTACTCCACAAAGTAGTATCATGTTGACAATTTGGACGTTGTTAATTCTTGGATAAATTAATTCTTGAACTTGTTTTATTGAATTCTTATATCATTGTCATCATCCTCATGTTTATATTCTGTTGAAAGTCATCTGTGGCCTGTAGTGCATAGATGGACTTGGTATGATTATGACCAGGGATTATTCGGTGTAATCATGACCGTAATGTTACGAATGATGTGGTAAAAGTCCTCATTGGCCCGTAGTGCATTGATGGACAGTTGTTGGCATGATCATGACCATTAATGAATATACGAATATCCTTGGCCGTAGTGCAGGGGTGATTCGATGATGTGGATTATTTTATGAAGCTGAGTCTCAGCGATCAAAGTGTTGGAAAATCTTTTAAATCATAAAAGATAGTAGAGTTTATTTTCTACTTGACTCTTTTAATGGATTGCTTATTCCGCTACAGTTAAACTTGATGTCTATTATATTTTATCAGTTTAACATTGTTGAAGGCTAATGATAATTTATTCTGCATTATCTTAGTCGTAATATTTCTTACTGGGCTAGTTGAGCTCACCCTTTTTTCACTGTTCTCTTCAGGAAATGATAACGTAGCTGGGACAAGTCGGGGTACGGAGTGATGGTCCGAATGATAGTATTAGTTAGTAGTCCTCACTATTCTATGTAATGGTGTGTTAATAAATGTAATGAGGACTCTTTTTGAGTATGAATACTCTCTAGAAAATAATATTTGTATTCAAACTCACAGTTTATGTTTTGTCGTATTGTACCCGACAGTTGTATTATTAAGTTGTATTTGTATTCTGTACTATGTATCTGACGACCCAAGATGGGTGATGTATACCTAATTTTGGGGGCGTCACAGTTGGTATCAGAGCTTAGGGATATGATCCCTGGCTAAGATGTGAGAATAGAACTAGGAGGAGGGGAGAGACGGGGAATTCCTTCGCTAGTGACATACCTAAGTTTATTTGCATGGTATTTAATTGGTCGGTCATAATATAAGGATAATATATGACATATCAATTAATTTTTATTTTGTGGCAGTATCTGAAAATGGCATCTGAGAATGTTGAGAATAGCAATGGAGCACAGACGACTGATGATTCACCACATATCACTAATCAGGATAATGTGCATCAGGAAGGTGACAATCCTCATGCAAACAACAACACTGACCAAATGATGAATGATCAAATGTTCAGAGGCTTTATGCAATTCATGCAACAACAGGTGAAAGCGGCTCCTGTCCACAACGTAGGTGGAAATACTGGAAACTCTCAGGCGGTCACCGCTAAACAGTTTAAGGAGCTGGGACCACCGGAGTTTAAGGGAGAACCCAAACCACTTGTAGCTGAAACATGGATAAAGCAGATCACCAAGATATTTGATATCTTGGGTTGCTCCGAGGAGCAAAAGGTTCCTTTTGCCGCCTTTATGTTGCGAGGAGAGGCAGATTACTGGTGGGAATCGATAAAGCGTACTCAACCTGCCGCACTGAAGATGTCTTGGGAGAAGTTTCAAGATCTGTTTAACGACAAATACTTTCCCGAGAGTATTCGTCACATGAAGGAGGTGGAGTTCATCAAATTGGAGCAGAATAATATGACCGTGTCGCAGTACGAGGCAAAATTTGCGGAGTTATCCCGGTTTGCGTCCCACCTGGTGGATAATGAAGAAAGAATGACGCGGATGTTTTTAAGAGGTTTGAAGCCGGAGATACGTCACATCTTGTTTCTCATAAACTGTGTTTGTATTCAGATGTTGTAAATAGGGCTCAGTTGGTGGAGCGCGATAACGAGATAACGCAACCAAAAGAGAGCAGCCGGCAAAATGATAATACCAGTGAGAGCAGTCATCGAAGCGGTGACAACAAGCGTGGAGGGAATCAACATGCCAGAAATGGTAACCACTTCGGTGGTAATCAGGGCCAAAACAATAAGAATGGACATTTTAAGAAGAGGAGATTCAACAATGATGGAAAGATGTCAGCACCAGCACCTGTCGTTAAGGAAGGAGAACGACCACCTGTCATATGTTTCAAATGCGGAGGGGAGGGGCACATCAGTCCAAACTGCGCGATGCCGTCCAAAGCATGTTATAATTGTGGAAGAGAAGGTCATTTAGCCCGATTTTGTCGTTTACCGAAGACAAATTCAGCTAGGATGGAGGCACCAAGGCCGTCCCAGAAAAGTCAAAACCGGTTGTGCAAGGGAGAGCGTTTGTTGTGACCTCCCAGAACGCAAGGAACCCGAATGAGGTCATCACGGGTAAGCTTATCATAAACTCTAACGAAGTCTATACTTTATTTGATACCGGTTCAACCCATTCTTTTATTTCTCCTACTTGCGCTCATCGATTAAAATTTGATTCGGAGAAATTAGACTTTGACTTAGCAGTTGAAACTCCATTGGGAGAAACCTTCATTACATCCACGGTTTATAAGTCTTGTTTGGTTCAAGTTGGTACCCACACATTACCTGTCGATCTTATTTCATTAAAAATACTTGCATTTGACGTGATTCTAGGGATTGATTGGTTAACTACTCATTATGCAAAAAATTGATTGTTTTCGTAAGGTTGTTAGCTTTCATATTCCTAATCGACCTATTATGCGAATTCAAGCAACCAAACCATTAAAATCAATCGCTGTCATCTCAAGCCATAAAGCTATTCGTTTATTGAAAAACGGATGTCAAGCTTTCTTAGCTCATGTCACAGATCTAAACAAAAATACGTCAGTTTTGAATGATATTTCTATTGTTAATAAATTCCCTGACGTATTCCCTGAAGAACTTCCTGGCCTACCCCCAGAGCGTGAAATTGAATTTTGTATCGACCTTGAACCCGGTACAAAACCCATTTCCAAAGCTCCATATCGAATGGCTCCTATTGAACTTCAGGAGTTAAAGACCCAACTGCAGGAATTGTTAGACATTGGTTTTATTCGTCCTAGTACTTCTCCTTGGGGTGCTCCTGTTCTGTTCGTGAAGAAGAAAGATGGAAGTATGCGACTTTGTATTGATTATCGGGAGTTGAATCATGTCACCATCAAAAACAGGTACATTGCCACGTATTGATGACCTGTTTGACCAGTTGCAAGGAGCACAATTCTTTTCAAAGATCGATCTTCGTTCTGGATATCATCAGCTGAAGGTTAGAACTGAGGATATTCCAAAGACGGCTTTTAGAACTCGGTACGGGCATTATGAATTCCTAGTCATGTCCTTTGGATTGACTAATGCTCCTGCTGCCTTCATGGATATGATGAACCGGGTATTCAAGGAATATTTGGATCACTTTGTGGTCGTCTTTATTGATGACATCCTTATTTATTCCAAAAGCCGTGAAGATCATGAGCAACACTTGAGGCTGGTACTCCAAAAGCTTCGTGAATACAAGCTTTATGCCAAGTTGAAGAAATGCGAGTTCTGGCTGGAGGAGGTAGCATTCCTTGGGCACGTAGTATCAAGTCGTGGAATATCAGTTGACCCGGCAAAGATTGAAGCTATACAAAGCTGGGAGCAACCTAAATCAGTGACCGAGGTACGTAGTTTTCTTGGTTTAGCTGGTTATTATCGGAGATTCGTGGAAGGATTTTCTCGAATCGCTACTCCATTAACTCAGCTGACTCGGAAAGATACAAAGTTTGGTTGGAGCGAAGAATGTGAGCAGAGTTTTCAAGAACTCAAGAGGAGACTCATTTCAGCACCTGTTCTAACAATACCATCTGGCTCGGAGGGATTTGTCATCTACAGTGATGCTTCGAGCAAAGGGTTGGGATGCGTTCTCATGCAACATGGAAAAGTCATAGCCTATGCATCAAGACAACTCAAGGAATATGAGAGGAATTATCCTACTCATGATCTAGAGTTGGCAGCTGTTGTCTTTGCGCTTAAAATTTGGAGGCATTACTTGTATGGGGAGAAAGTGGAAATCTTTACGGATCATAAAAGCCTCAAATATTTCTTCACTCAAAAGGAACTCAACATGCGACAACGACGTTGGCTTGAACTGTTGAAAGATTATGATCATACCATTCAATACCATCCTGGAAAAGCGAACGTGGTAGCTGACGCATTGAGTAGAAGATCATATGCGGGTACAAGTGCAATATTAACAACGCAAAGGCCCATTTTGTGTGACTTGCAAAGGATGGAGATAGAGTTGAAGACTCCAGGGACCCATGTGATGATGGCGAATATACGAGTAGAACCGACTTTAATCGATAAAGTTAAAGCTGCTCAAGCTACAGACCTGGAGCTGATGCGTATGAGGAAGAAAGTGCAAGAAGGTTCTATGCCGGAAGCAAGAATCGATGAAGAAGGAATACTTCGAGTCAACTCCAGACTCTGTGTTCCTAACAACCCTGATTTAAAGTATGAAATCATGATGGAGGCGCACAACACACCATTTGCAATCCATCCTGGAAGTACCAAAATGTATCATGATCTTCGTCATACATTTTGGTGGAGCAATATGAAGAGAGAGATAGCGTTGTTTATCTCAGGTGTCTAACTTGTCAACGAGTCAAAGCGGAGCATCAAGTACCAAAAGGTCCATTGCAACCACTTGAAATTCCAGAATGGAAGTGGGAGCACATTACCATGGATTTCGTTACCGGTCTTCCCAGGGTTTCTCAAGGTATTGATGCGATTTGGGTCATTGTTGATAGATTGACCAAGTCTGCTCATTTCTTACCGATACGAGAAACTTATACACTTGAACGTCTTGCTCGTATGTACATAAACGAGATTGTAAGACTGCATGGTATGCCAGTATCCATAATTTCTGATCGAGACCCAAGATTCACTTCACGATTTTGGGGTTAGTTTACAAAAAGCTATGGGCACGGAGTTACGATTTAGTTCAGCATATCATCCTCAGACGGACGGACAATCAGAGAGGACTATTCAAACTCTTGAAGATCTATTAAGACTCTGTGTCTTGACTTCAAGGGAAGTTGGGACAAGTTCTTACCATTGGTGGAATTTTCCTACAACAACAGTTATCAAGCAAGTATTGGCATGGCTCCATTCGAAGCATTGTATGGAAGAAAATGTCGTTCTCCAGTATGCTGGGATGAGGTGGGCGAAGCAACGTTGTTGGGACCAGTGGTGGTACGTATGACTACAGAAAAGATTCAAACGATCCAACAACGTATAAAAACCTCACAAGATCGACAAAAGAGTTATGCTGATCTTCATCGAAAGGACGTGGAATTTGATGTAGGAGATCATGTGTTCTTACGTGTTGCTCCATGGAAAGGGTGTTACGAGATTTGGAAAGAGAGGAAAGCTAAATCCTCGATTCATCGGTCCATTTTTAATCCTCGATCGAGTAGGAACTGTGGGCTTATAGACTCGCTTTACCGCTAAGTATGTCTCGTGTTCATAACGTTTTCCACATATCCATGTTACGCAAATATGTGGAAGACCCGAACCACATTATTGAGTTAGAACCGGACGAAATAGCGGAGGATTTGACGTATGAAGAAGTTCCTATTCAAATCTTGGATAAGAAGGAACATATTCTACGCTCCAAGGTTATACCTCAAGTCAAAGTTTTGTGGAGAAAACCACGATGTTGAGGAAATGACTTGGGAGTTAGAATCAGAAATGAAATCAAGGTATCCTTACCTCTTCGACATACCAGGTACGTACCCTAATTTCGAGGGCGAAATTTCATAAGAAGGGGAGGTTGTAAGACCCCAACTTTTATAAATAAAGATGAATTTTCTATAAATATCATTTTTTGAATATTATGGAGTTAATTTGATATAATGTTATAGTTGTGGGTAATATTTATAAATTTTGCAAAGTAAGCAAGTTGTTATAAAATATTCGTTTGGTCGGAGAATATTCTTTTTGTCGGGGAATATTCGTACGACGGCACAATCATTGGTGGACCCCACAACGGAATTATTGTCGGATGGAGAAAACGACAGAATTATCTTTCTATAAAAATAACGGCGGAAATTTTACCATTGTTACTGTTGAACTACTCGGTAGTAAAAGTACAGTAATACGTGTGGTTGCATAGTAGCACACGGTATTGATTATTAATGCTTATGTGAGAAGTCACTCAGTTTGATTCTATTATTGTCAGTTAATAATATGAATTATTTAGCGATAATGACGTTTTGTTTTATTCGTATTATTAACGTAATAAAACAGAAACATCTTTTTATATAAACAAAATACTTTATTAAAGTTATTCTATAAATAGAATATATTTTATTTTATTTAAAAGATTTTTCTTTAAATATGGACCGTCAGATTAAAGTAATCAATCTGGACCGTTCATGGATTAGTTACTATGCATTCTATTTTTCTATAAATAGCAGCTCATTCCTTCATTATTTCTTACGAATTCACTGAACTCTAGAGAGAGAAACTATAGAGAGAAACTATAGAGAGAGAGAAGAAGAGTATTCTGCTACTTAACTACTTCCTTACTTCAGCTCTTCTTTAAAACGGTAAGGGGTGTTATTCTTTCTTATTCATGAAGAGAATTGTTATTCCATTTCTTATTATTCTGTTGAAATAACCTGTATATGCGGTCTACCCTATACTTGGTGACATTCTTCTATTATTCTGTTGGAACATCCTGTCTGTGTGTTTTACACCGGACCTGGTTCCGTTTTTATTATTATTCTGTTGGAACATCCTGTCTGTGTGTTTTACACCGGACCTGGTTCCGTCTTTATTATTATTCTGTCGGAATATCCTGTCTGTGTGTTTTACACCGGACCTGGTTCCATTATTTATTATACTGTTCTTTATTATTCTGTCGGAATATCCTGTCTGTGCGTTTACGCCGGACCTGGTTCCATTATTTATTATTCTGTCGGAATATCCTGTCTGTGCGTTTATGCCGGACCTGGTTCCATTATTTATTATTCTGTTGGATAACCTGTTTGTGCGGTCTATCGCATGCATGGTGATTTTTTTTGTTATTCCATTCTTTATTGTACTCAGTTGGTTAAGTTTTGACTTCTATACTCCATGAAATTTGTGAAATATCCTTGATAATTGCGTTTCATCCAGTATCTATTCATGAAAATATTCTCTGATCATTCTTGAATTTTACTCCACAAAGTAGTATCATGTTGACAATTTGGACGTTGTTAATTCTTGGATAAATTAATTCTTGAACTTGTTTTATTGAATTCTTATATCATTGTCATCATCCTCATGTTTATATTCTGTTGAAAGTCATCTGTGGCCTGTAGTGCATAGATGGACTTGGTATGATTATGACCAGGGATTATTCGGTGTAATCATGACCGTAATGTTACGAATGATGTGGTAAAAGTCCTCATTGGCCCGTAGTGCATTGATGGACAGTTGTTGGCATGATCATGACCATTAATGAATATACGAATATCCTTGGCCGTAGTGCAGGGGTGATTCGATGATGTGGATATTTTATGAAGCTGAGTCTCAGCGATCAAAGTGTTGGAAAATCTTTTAAATCATAAAAGATAGTAGAGTTTTTTTTTCTACTTGACTCTTTTAATGGATTGCTTATTCCGCTACAGTTAAACTTGATGTCTATTATATTTTATCAGTTTAACATTGTTGAAGGCTAATGATAATTTATTCTGCATTATCTTAGTCGTAATATTTCTTACTGGGCTAGTTGAGCTCACCTTTCTTTCACTGTTCTCTTCAGGAAATGATAACGTAGCTGGGACAAGTCGGGGTACGAGAGTGATGGTCCGAATGATAGTATTAGTTAGTAGTCCTCACTATTCTATGTAATGGTGTGTTAATAAATGTAATGAGGACTCTTTTTGAGTATGAATACTCTCTAGAAAATAATATTTGTATTCAAACTCACAGTTTATGTTTTGTCGTATTGTACCCGACAGTTGTATTATTAAGTTGTATTTGTATTCTGTACTATGTATCTGACGACCCAAGATGGGTGATGTATACCTAATTTTGGGGGCGTCACATATATATATATATATATATATATATGAACATGTGGTTAATTAGAAAGGAAGTAATCAAGATGTAATGGAATGGGTTGGTGGAAATGGTTGGTGTAAATGAAAAATGCGTGCCTGCGAATTCTTGATTCTCAATTTGCATTATTGGAGTATTGTTCTTTTTTTCAAAGATGACTCATGCATGCCTTGTTTTTTTTTAAAGCTAGCTTGCTTTTCTTTCTTGCCTGCATGCTTTTCTTTCTTGCCTGCATGCTTTTCTTTCTTGCCTGCAAGTTGGTTTCAAAGGGTGCCCCCACCCATATTGAAATTTGGATGATTAGCATTGAAAAGTTTGGTTGGTAAGGAAAATTAGGCATTTCAGTTGATTTTTCTCCTTCCGTTTTGCACTATAAAAGGAGGGCAACCCTCCATCCTAAAATCACACCATTTTCATAATCAAAAATTTTTCTATAGTATTGTGAGTATTTTTTTTGAGTAAAAGAATACTTTGAGCGTAGTTTTTCTGCAAGATTTTCTCAGAATAATATCTGACATTTCAGTCAAATCCAGTTTTTACTCAGGTAAAGGATATTATTTTATTGTAATACTCGGGAGAAAAATGTGAGACCCCAGATTTTATGAATAAATATTTAATTTTTTTCTCGAAATAATTTTTTTTATATTATGGTGTGGATTTGATATAATAGTTATGGGTAGTATTTATAAATTTTGCAAAGTATGCAAGTTGTCATATTATATTCGTTTGGTCGGGGAATATTCTTTTTGTCAGGGAATATTCGTACGACGGCACAATCATTGGTGGACCCCACAACAGAAGTATAGTCGTAGTTAGAAAACGACAAAATTATCTTTCTATAAAAATAACGGCTGAGGTGTTACCGTTAAAACTGTTGAACTACCCGGTAGTAAAAGTACAGTAATACGCGTGGTTGCATAGTAGCACACGATATTGATTATTAATGCTTATGTGAGAAGTCACTCAGTTTGATTCTATTATTGTCAGTTAATAATATGAATTATTTAGCGATAATGACGTTTTGTTTTATTCGTATTATTAACGTAATAAAACAGAAACATCTTTTTATATAAAACATAATACTTTATTAAAGTTATTCTATAAATAGAATACATTATATTTTATTTAAAAGATTTTTCTTTAAATATGGACCGCCAGATTAAAGTAATCAATCTGGACCGTTCATGGATTAGTTACTATGCATTCTATTTTTCTATAAATAGCAGCTCATTCCTTCATTATTTCTTACGAATTCACTGAACTCTAGGGAGAGAAACTATAGAGAGAAACTATAGAGAGAGAGAAGAAGAGTATTCTGCTACTTAACTACTTTCTTATTTCAGCTCGTCTTTAAAACGGTAAGGGGTGTTATTCTTTCTTATTCATGAAGAGAACTGTTGTTATTCCATTTCTTATTATTCTGTTGGAATAACCAGTATATGCGGTCTACCCTATACTTGGTGACATTCTTCCATTATTCTGTTGGAACATCCTGTCAGTGCGTTTTACACCGGACCTGGTTTCGTCTTGTTATTATTCTGTTGGAACATCCTGTCTGTGTGTTTTACACCGGACCTGGTTCCATTATTTATTATTCTGTCGGAATATCCTGTCTGTGCGTTTACGCCGGACCTAGTTCCATTATTTATTATTCTGTCGGAATATCCTGTCTGTGCGTTTACGCCGGACTTGATTCCATTATTTATTATTCTGTTGGAATAATCTGTCTGTGCGGTCTATCGCATGCATGGTGATTTCTTTTGTTATTCCATTCTTTATTGTACTCAGTTGGTTAAGTTTTGACTTCTATACTCCATGAAATTTGTGGAATATGTAAGACCCCAACTTTTATAAATAAAGATAAATTTTCTATAAATATCATTTTTGAATATTATAGAGTTAATTTGATATAATGTTATAGTTGTGGGTAATATTTATAAATTTTGCAAAGTACGCAAGTTGTTATATAATATTCGATTGGTCGGGGAATATTCATTTTAACAGGGAATATTTGTACAACGACACAATCATTGGTGGACCCGACAACGAAATTATTGTCGGATTGAGAAAACGACAAAAATATTTTATTAAAAATAACGGCGGAAATTTTACCATTGTTACTGTTGAACTACTCGGTAGTAAAAGTACAGTAATACGTGTGGTTGCATAGTAGCACACGGTATTGATTATTAATGCTTATGTGAGAAGTCACTCAGTTTGATTCAATTATTGTCAGTTAATAATATGAATTATTTAGCGATAATGACGTTTTGTTTTATTCGTATTATTAACGTAATAAAACAGAACTCATCTTTTTATATAAAACAGAATACTTTATTAAAGTTATTCTATAAATAGAATATATTATATTTTATTTAAAAAAAATTTCTTTAAATATGGACCGTCAGATTAAAGTAATCAATCTGGACCGTTCATGGATTAGTTACTATGCATTCTATTTTTCTATAAATAGCAGCTCATTCCTTCATTATTTCTTACGAATTCACTGAACTCTAGAGAGATAAACTATAGAGAGAGAGAAGAAGAGTATTCTGCTACTTAACTACTTCCCTACTTCAGCTCTTCTTTAAAACTGTAAGGGGTGTTATTCTTTCTTATTCATGAAGAGAACTGTTGTTATTCCATTTCTTATTATTCTGTTGGAATAACCTGTATACGCGGTCTACCCTATACTTGGTGACATTCTTCTATTATTCTGTTGGAACATGTCTGTGTGTGTGTTTACACGGACCTGGTTCCGTTTTTATTATTACTCTGTTGGAACATCCTGTCTGTGTGTTTTACACCGGACCTGGTTCCGTCTTGTTATTATTCTGTTGGAACATCCTGTCTGTGTGTTTTACACCGGACCTGGTTCCATTATTTATTATTCTGTCGGAATATCCTGTCTGTGCGTTTACGCCGGACCTGGTTCCATTATTTATTATTCTGTCAGAATATCTGTCTGTGCGTTTACGCGGACCTGGTTCCATTATTTATTATTCTGTCGGAATATCCTGTCTGTGCGTTTACGCCGGACATGGTTCCATTATTTATTATTCTGTTGAAATAACTGTGTCTGTGCGGTCTATCGCATGCATGGTGATTTCTTTTGTTATTCCATTCTTTATTATACTCGGTTGGTTAAGTTTTGACTTCTATACTCCATGAAATTTGTGGAATATCCTTGACATTTGCGCTTCATCTAGTATCTATTCATGAAAATATTCTCCTGATCATTCTTGAATTTTACTCCACAAAGTAGTATCATGTTGACAATTTGGACGTTGTTAATTCTTGGATAAATTAATTCTTGAACTTGTTTTATTGAATACTTATATCATTGTCATCATCCTCATGTTTATATTCTGTTGAAAGTCATTTGTGGCCTGTAGTGCATAGATGGACTTGGTATGATTATGACCAGAGATTATTCGGTGTAATCATGACCGTAATGTTACGAATGATGTGGTAAAAGTCATCATTGGCCCGTAGTGCATTGATGGACAGTTGTTGGCATGATCATGACCATTAATGAATATACGAATATCCTTGGCCGTAGTGCAGGGGTGATTCGATGATGTGGATTATTTTATTAAGCTGAGTCCCAGCGATAACAGTGTTGAAAAACCTTTTAAATCATAAAAGATAGTAGAGTTTATTTTCTACTTGACTCTCTTAATGGATTGCTTGTTCCGCTACAGTTAAACTTGATGTCTATTATATTTTATCAGTTTAACATTGTTGAAGGCTAATGATAATTTATTCTGCATTATCTTAGTCGTAATATTTCTTACTGGGCTAGTTGAGCTCACCCTTTCTTTCACTG
The DNA here is from genome assembly GCA_016801055.1 of Panax notoginseng. Taxonomy (NCBI): domain Eukaryota; kingdom Viridiplantae; phylum Streptophyta; class Magnoliopsida; order Apiales; family Araliaceae; genus Panax; species Panax notoginseng. The sequence continues at coordinate 101,541,751 of CM029023.1, read as the reverse complement.
TTCTCTTCAGGAAATGAGAACGTAGCTGGGGCAAGTCGGGAGAACGGAGTGATGGTCCGAATGATAGTATTAGTTAGTAGTCCTCACTATTCTATGTAATGGTGTGTTAATAATGTAATGAGGACTCCTTTTGAGTATGAATACTCTCTAGAAGATAATATTTGTATTCAAACTCACAGTTTATATTTTGTCGTATTTACACGACAGTTGTATTATTAAGTTGTATTTGTATTCTGTACTATGTATCTGACGACCCAAGATGGGTGATGTATACCTAATTTTGGGGGCGTCACAGTTGGTATCAGAGCTTAGGGATATGATCCCTGGCTAAGATGTGAGAATAGAACTAGGAGGGGAGAGACGGGGATTCCTTCGCTAGTATGACCTACCTAAATTTATTTGCATGGTATTTAATCGGTCGGTCAATAATATAAGGATAATATATGACATATCAATTAACTTTTATTTTGTGGCAGTATCTGAAAATGGCATCTGAGAATGTTGAGAATAGCAATGGAGCACAGGCGATAATTGATTCACCACATATCAATAATCAGGATAATATTCATCAGGAAGATGGCAATCCTCATGCAAACAACAACACTGACCAGATGATAAATGATGGAATGTTCAGAGGTTTTATGCAATTCATGCAACAACAGGTGAAAGCGGCTCCTGTCCACAACGTAGGTGGAAATACTGGAAACTCTCAGGCGGACACCGCTAAACAGTTTAAGGAAGTGGACCACCGGGTTAAGGGAGAACCCAAACCACTTGTAGCTGAAACATGGATAAAGCAGATCACCAAGATATTTGATGTCTTGGGTTGCTCCGAGGAGCAAAAGGTTCCCTTTGCCGCCTTTATGTTGCGGGGAGAGGCAGATTACTGGTGGGAATCGATAAAGCGTACTCAACCTGCCGCACTGAAGATGTCTTGAGAGAAGTTCCAAGAGCTGTTCAACGACAAATACTTTCCTGAAAGTATTCGTCACATGAAGGAGGTGGAATTTATCAAGTTGGAGCAAAACAACATGACCGGGTCGCAGTACGAAGCCAAGTTTGCTGAGTTGTCCCGGTTTGCGTCCCACTTGGTGGATAATGAAGAGCGAATGACACGAATGTTTTTAAGAGGTTTGAAGCCGGAGATACGTCAACATCTTGTTTCTCATAAACTGTGTTTGTATTCAGATGTTGTAAATAGGGCTCAGTTGGTGGAGCGCGATAACGAGACAACGCAACCAAAAGAGAGTAGCCGGCAAAATGATAATACCAGTGAAAGCAGTCATCGAAGCGGTGACAACAAGCGTGGAGGGAATCAACAGGCTAGAAATGGTAACCACTTCGGTGGTAATCAGGGCCAAAACAATAAAATGGGCATTTCAAGAAGAGGAAGATTCAACAATGATGGAAAGACGTCAGCACCAGCACCTGTCGTTAAGGAAGGAGAACGACCACCTATCATATGTTTCAAATGCGGAGGGAGGGACACATCAGTCCAAACTGCGCGATGCGTCCAAAGCATGTTATAATTGTGAAGAGAAGGTCATTTAGCCCGATTTTGTCGTTTACCGAAGATAAATTCAGCTAGGATGGAGGCACCAAAGGCCGTCCCAGAAAAGTCAAAACCAGTTGTGCAAAGGAGAGCGTTTGTTGTGAACTCCCAGAGAGCAAGGAACCCGAATGAGGTCATCACGGGTAAGCTTATCATAAACTCTAACGAAGTCTATACTTTATTTGATACCGGTTCTATCCATTCTTTTATTTCTCCTACTTGCTTCATCGATTAAATTTGATTCCGGAGAAATTAGACTTTGACTAGCAGTTGAAACTCCATTGGGAAAACCTTCATTACATCCACGGTTTATAAGTCTTGTTTGGTTCAAGTTGGTACCCACTACATTACCTGTCGATCTTATTTCATTAAAAATACTTGCATTTGACGTGATTCTAGGGATGATTGGTTAACTACTCATCATGCAAAAATTGATATTTTCGTAAGGTTGTTAGCTTTCATATTCCTAATCGACCTATTATGCGAATTCAAGCAAACCAAACCATTAAAATCAATCGCTGTCATCTCAAGCCATAAAGCTATTCGTTTATTGAAAAAATGGATGTCAAGCTTTCTTAGCTCATGTCACAGATCTAAACAAAAATACGTCAGCTTTGAATGATATTTCTGTTGTTTAATAAATTTCCTGACGTATTTCCCGAAGAACTTCCTGGCCTACCCCCAGAGCGTGAAATTAATTTTGTATCGACCTTGAACCCCGGTACAAAACCCATTTCCAAAGCCCCATATCGAATGGCTCCTATTGAACTTCAGGAGTTAAAGATCCAACTGCAGGAATTGTTAGACATTGGCTTTATTCGTCCTAGCACTTCTCCTTGGGGTGCTCCTGTGCTATTCGTGAAGAAGAAAGATGGAAGTATGCGACTTTGTATTGATTGTCGGGAGTTGAATCATGTCACCATCAAAAATAGGTACCCATTGCCACGTATTGATGACTTGTTTGACCAGTTGCAAGGAGCACAATACTTTTCAAAGATCGATCTTCGTTCTGGATATCATCAGCTGAAGGTTAGAACTGAGGATATTCCAAAGACTGCCTTCAGAACTCGGTATGGGCATTATGAATTCTTAGTTATGTCTTTTGGATTGACTAATTCTCCTGCTGCCTTCATGGATATGATAAACAGTGTATTCAAGGAATATTTGGATCACTTTGTGGTCGTCTTTATCGATGACATCCTTGTTTATTCCTAAAGCCGTGAAGATTATGAGCAACACTTAAGGTTGGTACTCTAAAAGCTTCGTGAATACAAACTTTATGCCAAGTTGAAGAAATGCGAGTTCTGGCTGGAAGAGGTAGCATTCCTTGGGCACGTAGTATCAAGTCGTGGAATATCGGTTGACCCGGCAAAGATTGAAGCTATTCAAAGCTGGAGCAACCTAAATCAGTGACCGAAGTACGTAGCTTTCTTGGTTTAGCTGATTATTATCGGAGATTCGTGGAAGGATTTTCTCGAATCGCTACTCCATTAACTCAGCTGACTCGGAAAGATACAAAGTTCGGTTGGAGCAAAGAATGTGAGCAGAGTTTTCAAGAACTCAAGAGGAGACTCATTTCAGCACCTGTTCTAACAATACCATCTGGCTCGGAGGGATTTGTCATCTACAGTGATGCTTCGAGCAAAGGGTTGGGATGCGTTTTCATGCAACATGGAAAAGTCATAGCCTATGCATCAAGACAACTCAAGGAATATGAGAGGAATTATCCTACTCATGATCTAGAGTTGGCAGCTGTTGTCTTTGCACTTAAAATTTGGAGGCATTACTTGTATGGGGAGAAGGTGGAGATCTTTACGGATCATAAAAGCCTTAAATATTTCTTCACTCAAAAGGAACTCAACATGCGACAACGCCGTGGCTTGAACTGTTGAAAGATTATGATCATACCATTCAATACCATCCTGGAAAAGCGAACGTGGTAGCTGACGCATTGAGTAGAAGATCATATGCAAGTACGAGTGCGATATTGTCAACACAAAGGCCCATTTTGTGTGATTTGCAAAGGATGGAGATAGAGTTAAAGACTCCAGGGACCCATGTGATGATGGCGAATATACGAGTAGAACCGACTTTAATCGATAAAGTTAAAGCTGCTCAAGCTACAGACCTGGAGCTGATGCGTATGAGGAAGAAAGTGCAAGAAGGTGCTATGCCGGAAGCAAGAATCGATGAAGAAGGAATACTTCGAGTCAACTCCAGACTTTGTGTTCCTAACAACCCTGATTTAAAGTATGAAATCATGATGGAGGCGCACAACACACACCGTTTGCAATCCATCCTGGAAGTACCAAAATGTATCATGATCTTCGTCATACATTTTGGTGGAGCATATGAAGAGAGAGATAGCGCTGTTTATCTCAAGGTGTCTAACTTGTCAACGAGTCAAAGCGGAGCATCAAGTACCAAAAGGTCCATTGCAACCACTTGAAATTCTAGAATGGAAGTGGGAGCACATTACCATGGATTTCGTTACCGGTCTTCCTAAGGTTTCTCAAGGTATTGATGCGATTTGGGTCATTGTTGATAGATTGACCAAGTCTGCTCATTTCTTACCGATACGAGAAACTTATACACTTGAACGTCTTGCTCGTATGTACATAAACGAGATTGTAAGACTGCATGGTATGCCAGTATCCATAGTTTCTGATCGAGACCCAAGATTCACTTCACGATTTTGGGTTAGTTTACAAAAAGCTATGGGCACGGATTTACGATTTAGTTCGGCATATCATCCTCAGACGGACGGACAATCAGAGAGGACTATTCAAACTCTAGAAGATTTATTAAGACTCTATGTCTTTGACTTCAAGGGAAGTTGGGACAAGTTCTTACCATTGGTGGAGTTTTCCTACAACAACAGTTATCAAGCAAGTATTGGCATGGCTCCATTCGAAGCATTGTATGAAAGAAAATGTCGTTCTCCAGTATGCTGGGATGAGGTGGGTGAAGCAACGTTGTTGGGACCGAGTTGGTACGTATGACTACAGAAAAGATTCAAACGATCCGACAACGTATAAAAACCTCACAAGATCGACAAAAGAGTTATGATGATCTTCATCGAAAGGACGTGGAATTTGATGTAGGAGATCATGTGTTCTTACGTGTTGCTCCATGGAAAGGAGTTACGAGATTTGGAAAGAGAGGAAAGCTCAATCCTCGATTCATCGGTCCATTTTTAATCCTCGATCGAGTAGGAACTGTGGCTTATAGACTCGCTTTACCGCCAAGTATGTCTCGTGTTCATAACGTTTTTCACATATCCATGTTACGCAAATATGTGGAAGACCCGAACCACATTATTGAGTTAGAACCGGACGAAATAGCGGAGGATTTGACGTATGAAGAAGTTCCTGTTCAAATCTTGGATAAGAAGGAACATATTCTACGCTCCAAGGTTATACCTCAAGTCAAAGTTTTGTGGAGAAACCACGATGTTGAGGAAATGACTTGGGAGTTAGAATCTGAAATGAAATCAAGGTATCCTTACCTCTTCGACATACCAGGTATGTACCCTAATTTCGAGGGCGAAATTTCATAAGAAGGGGAGGTTGTAAGACCCCAACTTTATAAATAAAGATGAATTTTCTATAAATATCATTTTTGAATATTATGGAGTTAATTTGATATAATGTTATAGTTGTGGGTAATATTTATAAATTTTTACAAAGTACGCAAGTTGTTATATAATATTCGATTGGTCGGGGAATATTCGTTTTAACAGGGAATATTCGTACAACGACACAATCATTGGTGGACCCCACAACGAAATTATTGTCGGATTGAGAAAACGACAAAAATATTTTATAAAAATAACGGCAAATTTTTACCATTGTTACTGTTGAACTACTCGGTAGTAAAAGTACAGTAATACGTGTGGTTGCATAGTAGCACACGGTATTGATTATTAATGCTTATGTGAGAAGTCACTCAGTTTGATTCAATTATTGTCAGTTAATAAAATGAATTATTTAGCGATAATGACGTTTTGTTTTATTCGTATTATTAACGTAATAAAACAAAAACATCTTTTTATATAAAACAGAATACTTTATTAAAGTTATTCTATAAATAGAATATATTATATTTTATTTAAAAGATTTTTCTTTAAATATGGACCGTCAGATTAAAGTAATCAATCTGGACCGTTCATGGATTAGTTACTATGCATTCTATTGTTCTATAAATAGCAGCTCATTCCTTCATTATTTCTTACGAATTCACTGAACTCTAGAGAGAGAAATTATAGAGAGAGAAGAAGAGTATTCTGCTACTTAACTACTTCCCTACTTCAGCTCTTCTTTAAAACTGTAAGGGGTGTTATTCTTTTTTATTCATGAAGAGAACTGTTGTTATTCCATTTCTTATTATTCTGTTGGAATAACCTGTATACGCGGTCTACCCTATACTTGGTGACATTCTTCTATTATTCTGTTGGAACATCCTGTCTGTGTGTTTTACACCGGACCTGGTTCCGTTTTTATTATTATTCTGTTGGAACATCCTGTCTGTGTGTTTTACACCGGACCTGGTTCCGTCTTGTTATTATTCTGTTGGAACATCCTGTCTGTGTGTTTTACACCGACCTGGTTCCATTATTTTTATTATTCTGTCGGAATATCCTGTCTGTGCGTTTACGCCGGACCTAGTTCCATTATTTATTATTATATCGGAATATCCTGTCTGTGCGTTTACGCCGGACCTGGTTCCATTATTTATTATTCTGTCGGAATATCCTGTCTGTGCGTTTACGCCGGACCTGGTTCCATTATTTATTATTCTGTTGAAATAACCTGTCTGTGCGGTCTATCGCATGCATGGTGATTTCTTTTGTTATTCCATTCTTTATTATACTCAGTTGGTTAAGTTTTGACTTCTATACTCCATGAAATTTGTGGAATATCCTTGACATTTGCGCTTCATCTAGTATCTATTCATGAAAATATTCTCCTGATCATTCTTGTCCACAAAGTAGTATCATTTTGACAATTTGGACGTTGTTAATTCTTGGATAAATTAATTCTTGAACTTGTTTTATTGAATTCTTATATCATTGTCATCATCCTCATGTTTATATTCTGTTGAAAGTCATCTGTGGCCTGTAGTGCATAGATGGACTTGGTATGATTATGACCAGGGATTATTCGGTATAATCATGACCGTAATGTTACAAATGATGTGGTAAAAGTCCTCATTGGCCCGTAGTGCATTGATGGACAGTTGTTGGCATGATCATGACCATTAATGAATATACGAATATCCTTGGCCGTAGTGCAGGGGTGATTCGATGATGTGGATTATTTTATTAAGCTGAGTCCCAGCGATAACAGTGTTGAAAAACCTTTTAAATCATAAAAGATAGTAGAGTTTATTTTCTACTTGACTCTTTTAATGGATTGCTTGTTCCGCTACAGTTAAACTTGATGTCTATTATATTTTATCAGTTTAACATTGTTGAAGGCTAATGATAATTTATTCTGCATTATCTTAGTCATTAATATTTCTTACTGGGCTAGTTGAGCTCACCCTTTCTTTCACTGTTCTCTTCAGGAAATGAGAACGTAGCTGGGGCAAGTCGGGGAACGGAGTGATGGTCCGAATGATAGTATTAGTTAGTAGTCCTCACTATTCTATGTAATGGTGTGTTAATAAATGTAATGAGGACTCCTTTTGAGTATGAATACTCTCTAGAAGATAATATTTGTATTCAAACTCACAGTTTATATTTTGTCGTATTGTACACGACAGTTGTATTATTAAGTTGTATTTGTATTCTGTACTATGTATCTGACGACCCAAGATGGGTGATGTATACCTAATTTTGGGGGCGTCACAGAATATCCTTGATAATTGCGTTTCATCCAATATTTTTTCATGAAAATATTCTTCTAAGCATTCTTGAATTTTACTCCACAAAGCAGTATCATGTTGACAATTTGGATGTTGTTAATTATTGGATAAATTAATTCTTGAACTTGTTTTATTGAATTCTTATATCATTGTCATCATCCTCATGTTTATAAAATGTTGAAAGTCATCTGTGGCCCGTAGTGCATAGATGGACTTGGTATGATTATGACCAGGGATTATTCGATATAATCATGACCGTAATGTTACACATGATATGATAAAAGTCCTCATTAGCCCGTAGTGCATTGATGGACAGTTGTTGGCATGATCATGACCATTGATGAATACACAAATATCCTTGGCCCGTAGTGCATGGAATTTGTGGTCGTGACCCTAACGAATATCCTTGGCCGTAGTGCAGGGATGATGTGAATTATTTTATTAAGCTGAGTCTCAGCGATCACAGTGTTGAAAAACTTTTTAAATCATAAAAGATAGTAGAGTTTATTTTCTACTTGACTCTCTTAATGGATTGCTTGTTCCGCTACAGTTAAACTTGATGTCTATTATATTTTATCAGTTTAACATTGGGGAAGGCTAATGATAATTTATTCTGCATTATCTTAGTCATAATATTTCTTACTGGGCTAGTTGAGCTCACCCTTTCTTTCACTGTTCTCTTCAGAAATGAGAACGTAGCTGGGGCAAGTCGAGGAACGGAGTGATGGTTCGAATGATAGTATTAGTTAGTAGTCCTCACTATTCTATGTAATAGTGTGTTAATAAATGTAATGAGGACTCCTTTTGAGTATGAATACTCTCTAGAAGATAATATTTGTATTCAAACTCACAGTTTATGTTTTGTCGTATTGTACACGACAGTTGTATTAGTAAGTTGTATTTGTATTCTGTACGTTGTATCTGACGACCCAAGATGGGTGATGTATACCTAATTTTGAGGGCGTCACAGTTGGTATCAGAGCTTAGGGATATGATCCCTGGCTAAGATGTGAGAATAGAACTAGGAGGGGAGAGACGGGGAATTCCTTCGCTAGTATGACCTACCTAAGTTTATTTGCATGGTATTTAATTGGTCGGTCATAATATAAGAATAATATATGACATATCAATTAACTTTTATTTTGTGGCAGTGTCTGAAAATGGCATCTGAGAATGTTGAGAATAGCAATGGAGCACAGGCGACTGTTGATTCACCACATATCAATAATCAGGATAATGTGCATCAGGAAGGTGACAATCCTCATGCAAACGACAACACTGACCAGATGATGAAAGATGGAATGTCAGAGACTTTATGCAATTCATGTAACAACAAAATAACTCTCGGACGGTCACCGCTAAGCAGTTCAAGGAGCAATTCATGCAACAACGGGCGAGAGCGGCTCCTATCCAAAATGAAGGAGGAAACAATGACAACCCACGGTTGGTCACCGCTAAGCAATTCAAGGAGCTAGGACCACCGGAGTTTTTGGGAAAGCCAGAACCACTTAAGGCAGAGACGTGGTTAAAGCAGATCACCAAGATATTTGGTGTCTTGGGATGCTCCGAGGAGCAAAAGGTTCCCTTTGCCACCTTTATGTTGCGAGGAGAGGCAGATTACTGGTGGGAATCGATTAAACGTACTCAACCTGCCGGATTGAAGATGTCTTAGGAGAAGTTTCAAGAGCTGTTTAATGACAAATACTTTTCCGAAAGTGTTCGTCACATGAAGGAGGTGGAGTTCATCAAATTAGAGCAGAACAACATGACCGTGTCGCAGTACGAAGCCAAGTTTGCCGAGTTGTCTCGATTTGCGTCCCACTTGGTGGATAATGAAGAGAGAATGTGAATTATTTTATTAAGCTGAGTCTCAGCGATCACAGTGTTGAAAAACTTTTTAAATCATAAAAGATAGTAGAGTTTATTTTCTACTTGACTCTCTTAATGGATTGCTTGTTCCGCTACAGTTAAACTTGATGTCTATTATATTTTATCAGTTTAACATTGTTGAAGGCTAATGATAATTTATTCTGCATTATCTTAGTCATAATATTTCTTACTGGGCTAGTTGAGCTCACCCTTTCTTTCACTGTTCTCTTCAGGAAATGAGAACGTAGCTGGGGCAAGTCGGGAAACGGAGTGATGGTTCGAATGATAGTATTAGTTAGTAGTCCTCACTATTCTATGTAATAGTGTGTTAATAAATGTAATGAGGACTCCTTTTGAGTATGAATACTCTCTAGAAGATAATATTTGTATTCAAACTCACAGTTTATGTTTTGTCGTATTGTACACGACAGTTGTATTAGTAAGTTGTATTTGTATTCTGTACTTTGCATCTGACGACCCAAGATGGGTGATGTATACCTAATTTTGGGGGCGTCACAGTTGGTATCAAAGCTTAGGGATATGATCCCTGGCTAAGATGTGAGAATAGAACTAGGAGGGGAGAGACGGGGAATTCCTTCGCTAGTATGACCTACCTAAGTTTATTTGCATGGTATTTAATTAGTCGGTCATAATATAAGAATAATATATGACATATCAATTAACTTTTATTTTGTGGCAGTATCTGAAAATGGCATCTGAGAATGTTGAGAATAGCAATGGAGCACAGGCGACTGTTGATTCACCACATATCAATAATCAGGATAATGTGCATCAGGAAGGTGACAATCCTCATGCAAACGACAACACTGACCAGATGATGAAAGATGGAATGTCAGAGACTTTATGCAATTCATGCAACAACAAAATAACTCTCGGACGGTCACCGCTAAGCAGTTCAAGGAGCAATTCATGCAACAACGGGCGAGAGCGGCTCCTATCCAAAATGAAGGAGGAAACAATGACAACCCACGGTTGGTCACCGCTAAGCAATTCAAGGGAGCTAGGACCACCGGAGTTTTTGAGAAAGCCAGAACCACTTAAGGCAGAGACGTGGTTAAAGCAGATCACTAGGGATATTTGGTGTCTTGGGATGCTCCGAGGAGCAAAAGGTTCCCTTTGCCACCTTTATGTTGCGAGGAGAGGCAGATTACTGGTGGGAATCGATTAAACGTACTCAACCTGCCGCACTGAAGATGTCTTGGGAGAAGTTTCAAGAGCTGTTCAATGACAAATACTTTCCCGAAAGTGTTCGTCACATGAAGGAGGTGGAGTTCATCAAATTGGAGCAGAACAACATGACCGTGTCGCAGTACGAAGCCAAGTTTGCCGAGTTGTCTCGATTTGCGTCCCACTTGGTGGATAATAAAGAGAGAATGACGCGGATGTTTTTAAGAGGTTTGAAACCGGAGATACGTCAACATCTTATTTCTCATAAACTGTGTTTGTATTCAGATGTTGTGAATAGGGCTCAGTTAGTGGAGCGCGATAACGAGTCAACGCAACCAAAAGAGAGCAGCCGGCAAAATGATAATATTAGTGAAAGCAGTCATCGAAGCGGTGACAATAAGCATGGAGGGAATCAACATGCCAGAAATGGTAACCACTTCAATGGTAATCATGGTCAAAACAATAAGAATGGACATTTCAAGAAGAGAAAATTTAACAATGATGGAAAGACGTCAGCACCAGCACCCGTTGTTAAGGAAGGAGAACGACCACCTATCATATGCTTCAAATGCGGAGGGGAGGGACACATCAGTCTAAACTGCGCGATGTCATCCAAAGCATGCTATAATTGTGGAAGAGAAGGTCACTTAGCCCGATTTTGTCGTTCACCGAAGACAAGTTCAGATAGAATGGAGGCACCAAAGGCCGTTCCAGAAAAGCCAAAGCCAGTAGTTTAAGAGAAAGTATTTTTTTCGTGACGAGGAACCTGAATAAAATTATCACGGGTATGTTAGTCATAAACTCTTGCGAAGTCTATACCGTGTTAGATACCGGTTCTACTCACTCTTTTATTTCACCTAGTTGTGTTCAATATTTGAACTTAACTCCGGAGAAGTTAGACTTTGATTTCTCTGTTGAAATTCCGTTGGGAGAAACCTTTGTTACCTCCACTATTTATAAATCTTGTTCAAATCAACACTTTCACGTTACATGTTGATCTTATCTCTTTGAAAATACTTGCCTTTGATGTGATTTTTTTTTGAAACGATTGGTTCACTACTCATCATGCTTCTCATAAGGTTGTTAGCTTTCATACTCCTAACCACCCTGTTATGCAGATTCAAAGTAACCAAACCACTAAAGTCAATCATTGTCATATCAAGCCATAAATAAAGAGCCCCGATCCTTTCGCTGATGACTTCCTTGTGTGGAATGCACCGAAGCCAGACTTTCTGTAGGCGACGTCGTGAATGACGATGACAAGTTGATAGGTATCAATGTGACGTGCAATCTAAGTCTTGGATGAGGGTCACAGTTTTGAACGATATTTCTATTGTTAATAAATTTCTTGACGTATTCTTGAAGACTTCTTAGCCTACCCCAGAGCGTAAAATCGAATTTTGTATTGACCCCAGTACGAAACCCATTTCTTAAACCCTCAAATATTTCTTCAACTAAAACGAACGTAACATGCGCCAAAGACGTTAGCTCGAGCTGTTGAAGATTACGACCATACCATTCAATATCATTATGGAAGAACGAACGTGGTAGCTGACGTGTTGAGTAGAAGATCGTATGTGTTTACGAGGGCGATGTTGTTAAAACAAAGACTCATTTCGTATAACTTACAAATGACGAAGATAGAGTTAAAGACTCGAGGGACCCATATGAAGATAACGAATATACGAGTAAAATCGACTTTAATCGATAACGTTAAAGCCGTTCAAGCTACATACTCAGAGCTGATAAATGTGAAGAAGAAGGTTCAAGAGGGCGTTATTCTAGAAGCAAGAATCGACGAAGAGAGGAAATCTCAACTCTCGATTTAATTGGCCCATTTGAAATCCTCGATGAAGTAGGAACTGTGGCCTATAGACTCATTTTACCGCTAAGTATGTTGCGTGTTCAGAACATTTTTTTTTACGTATCGATGTTACGTAAATATGTGGACGGCCCGAACAACATTATTAATTTAGAACCAGACGAGATAGCGGATGATTTAATGTTTGGGGTATACGTGTTAAAATCTTGGATAAGAAGGGTCATATTCGACGCTCAAAGGTTATAACTCAAGAGTTAGAATTCGAAGTGAAGTCAATGTATCCTCACCTGTTCGGCATACCAGGTATGTACGTAAATTTCGAGGGCGAAATTCTATAAGGAGGGGAGATTGTGAGACCCCAGATTTTATGAATAAATATTTAATTTTTTTCTCGAAATAATTTTTTTTATATTATGGTGTGGATTTGATATAATAGTTATGGGTAGTATTTATAAATTTTGCAAAGTATGCAAGTTGTCATATTATATTCGTTTGGTCGGGGAATATTCTTTTTGTCAGGGAATATTCGTACGACAGCACAATCATTGGTGGACCCCACAACAGAAGTATAGTCGTAGTTAGAAAACGACAAAATTATCTTTCTATAAAAATAACGGCTAAGGTGTTACCGTTAAAACTGTTGAACTACCCGGTAGTAAAAGCACAGTAATACGCGTGGTTGCATAGTAGCACACGGTATTGATTATTAATGCTTATGTGAGAAGTCACTCAGTTTGATTCTATTATTGTCAGTTAATAATATGAATTATTTAGCGATAATGACGTTTTGTTTTATTCGTATTATTAACGTAATAAAATAGAAACATCTTTTTATATAAAACAGAATACTTTATTAAAGTTATTCTATAAATAGAATATATTATATTTTATTTAAAAGATTTTTCTTTAAATATGGACCGTCAGATTAAAGTAATCAATCTGGACCGTTCATGGATTAGTTACTATGCATTCTATTTTTCTATAAATAGCAGCTCATTCCTTCATTATTTCTTACGAATTCACTGAACTCTAGAGAGAGAAACTATAGAGAGAAACTATAGAGAGAGAGAAGAAGAGTATTCTGCTACTTAACTACTTCCCTACTTCAGCTCTTCTTTAAAACTGTAAGGGGTGTTATTCTTTCTTATTCATGAAGAGAACTGTTGTTATTCCATTTCTTATTATTCTGTTGGAATAACCAGTATACGCGGTCTACCCTATACTTGGTGACATTCTTCTATTATTCTGTTGGAACATCCTGTCTGTGTGTTTTACACCGGACCTGGTTCCGTCTTGTTATTATTCTGTTAGAACATCCTGTCTGTGTATTTTACACCGGACCTGGTTCCATTATTTATTATTCTGTCGGAATATCCTGTCTGTGCGTTTACGCCGGACCTGGTTCCATTATTTATTATTCTGTCGAAATATCCTGTCCGTGCGTTTACGCCGGACCTGGTTCCATTATTTATTATTCTGTCAGAATATCCTGTCTGTGCGTTTACGCCGGACCTGATTCCATTATTTATTATTCTGTTGGAATAACCTGTCTGTGCGGTCTATCGCATGCATGGTGATTTCTTTTGTTATTCCATTCTTTATTGTACTCAGTTGGTTAAGTTTTGACTTCTATACTCCATGAAATTTGTGGAATATCCTTAATAATTGCGTTTCATCCAATATCTTTTCATGAAAATATACTTCTAAGCATTCTTGAATTTTACTCCACAAAGCAGTATCATGTTGACAATTTGGACGTTGTTAATTATTGGATAAATTAATTCTTGAACTTGTTTTATTGAATTCTTATATCATTGTCATCATCCTCATGTTTATAAAATGTTGAAAGTCATCTGTGGCCTGTAGTGCATAGATGGACTTGGTATGATTATGACCAGAGATTATTCGGTATAATCATGACCATAATGTTACAAATGATGTGGTAAAAGTCCTCATTAGCCCGTAGTGTATTGATGGACAGTTGTTGGCATGATCATGACCATTGATGAATACACAAATATCATTGGCCCGTAGTGCATGGAATTTGTGATCGTGACCCTAACGAATATCCTTGGCCGTAGTGCAGGGATGATGTGAATTATTTTATTAAGCTGAGTCTTAGCGATCACAGTGTTGAAAAACTTTTTAAATCATAAAAGATAGTAGAGTTTATTTTCTACTTGACTCTCTTAATGCGCTTGCTCCGCTACAGTTAAACTTGATGTCTATTATATTTTATCAGTTTAACATTGTTGAAGGCTAATGATAATTTATTCTGCATTATCTTAGTCATAATATTTCTTACTGGGCTAGTTGAGCCTCACCCTTCTTTCACTGTTCTCTTCAGGAAATGAAACGTAGCTGGGGCAAGTCGGGAAACGGAGTGATGGTTCGAATGATAGTATTAGTTAGTAGTCCTCACTATTCTATGTAATAGTGTGTTAATAAATGTAATGAGGACTCCTTTTGAGTATGAATACTCTCTAGAAGATAATATTTGTATTCAAACTCACAGTTTATGTTTTGTCGTATTGTACACGACAGTTGTATTAGTAAGTTGTATTTGTATTCTGTACTTTGCATCTGATGACCCAAGATGGGTGATGTATACCTAATTTTGGGGGCATCACAAAAAATATTATTTTCTTTCATACTCCATATTATGTAAGCGATATTATTTCATCTCGTATTCCTAAATTTGAACTTACTATGGTAAGTATTGCTTCTATAATTCCTGAAATGATTAGAAATTTTGTTTCATCTAAAATCATTTCATAGGAATATTGGTCTGAACTTTTAATCAAATTTAGAACTTTTCATGACCGGACACTGTTCATTACTGTTCACGGGTACTGTTCACGGTACTGTTCACAGAAGAAAAAAAATTATTTTTTTTCTTCCTTTCAAGTTATCTGTTGTGACCCTTATTCTTGAGATTGAATCCATGTTTTTATCTTCACTATGGTTTATTATGGAGCGTTTTTGAACTTGGTTCATCTAAAGTACGAATTCCAAATCTTGTTCTTCTATCTCACGGGATTCGTTCTCTAAAATATTTTTCATCATCCTCAGTCTTTAATGGTGATACTTGATGAATATCTTTGGCATGTAGTGTAAAGATGAATGATTACCTAATGAATATCTTTGGCCCGTAGTGCAAAGATGAACAGGTGTTAAGATGTACATGACCAAATGGTAATACAAATGAATATCTTTGGCCCGTACTGCAAAGATCATGAACAGGTGTTGAGATAAACATGACCAACTGGTAATACAAACGAATATCTTTGGCCCGTAGTGCAAAGATGAATAATTGATGTAAGATGTATATTGATTGATGTTACAGGGATAAAATATTGATGATGGACTTTTAAATTCATAGATGATAGTAGATTTGATTCTCTACTAACTCTTCTAATGATTTATTATTTTCGCAGCGAATATTGATCTAAAACTAGTTGTCCATTATATTTTATCTAATTTGTTGAAGGCTAACGATAAATTATTGTCCTTTATCTTAGTCATAATATTCTTTACTGGGCTAGTTGAGCTCATCATTTTCCTTTTTGTTCCATTTTTCTTCTCATGAGGTGAGAATATAGCAGAAACCAGTCGGGGTAAAGAGTGATGGTCCTAGACAGTTGTTTTAGCAGTCCTCTTTATTTTTGTAAAATAGTGTACCAATAAATGTAATGAGGACTTATTTGGGTGTGGATATTGTCTAGAAGATAATATTTGTATTTAAACTCACAGTATGTGTATTGTAATAATAAAAGTTGTAGTTGTTTCTGTACCATGTATTTGGCGACTCAGAATGGGTGATGTATACCTATTTTGGGGGGCGTCACATCATATCCCTAAACTTTGATACCAACTATGATGCCCCTAAAATAGGTATACATCACCTATCTTGAGTCGCCAAATACATGGTACAGAATACAAATACAATCTTTAATATACAACAAGAGAGCTGTGAGTTTAAATACAAATATTGTATTCAGACAATATCCAATCTCAGAATTAGTCCTCATTACAGTTATTGTTGCACTATTTAACATAATGGTGAGGACTACTAATACTATCATCTCTGACCATCACTCCGTTCCCCGACTAGTCCCAGCTACGTTCTCATTTTCTGAAGAGAACAGTGAAAGAAAGGGTGAGCTCAACTAGCCCAGCAAGAAATATTATGACTAAGATAATGTAAAATAAATTATCATTAGCCTCCAACAATGTTAAACTGATAAAATACAATAGACATCAAGTTTAACTGCAGCGGATCAAGCAATCCATTAAAAGAGTCAAGTAGAGAATAGAATCTACTATCTTTTATGATTTAAAAAGTTTTTCATCACTTTTATCGCTGAGACTCAGCTTTATAAATAATCCACATCATTCCCTGCACTACGGCCAAGGATATTCATTAGGGTCACGAACACAAATTCCATGCACTACGTGCCAAGGATATTCGTGTAATCATCAATGGTCATGATCATGCCAATAACTGTCCATCAATGCACTACGGGCCAATGAGGACTTTTACCACATCATTTGTAACATTACGGTCATGATTACACCGAATAATCCATGGTCATAATCATACCAAGTTCATTTATGCACTACAGGCCACAGATGACTTTCAAAAGAATATAAACATGAGGATGATGACAATGATATAAGAATTCAATAAAACAAATTCAAGAATTCTTTTATCCAGGAACTAATAACGTCTAAATTGTCAACATGATACTTCTTTGTAAAATAAAATTCAAGAATGCTCAGAAGAATATTTTTATGAAAAGATACTGGATGAAGCGCAAATATCAAGGATATTCCACTAATTTCATGGAATATAGAAGTCAAAACTTTAACTAATTGAGTATAATAAAGAATGGAATAACAAAAGAAATCACCATGCATGCGGTACTTCGCATAGGCAGGTTATTCCAGAATAATAAATAACGAAACCAGGTCAGGTGAAATTCACACCGACAGGATGTTCTAACAGAATAATAAGGAATGGAATAACAACAGAAATCACCATGCATGCGGTGCTTTGCATAGACAGGTTATTCCAACGGAATAATAAATAACGGAACCAAGTAAGGTGAAATTCACACCGACAGGATGTTCCAACAAAATAAATAAATAATTAAAACGGAACCAGGTCTGGCGTATAGCACAGACAGAATATTCCAACAGAATAATAAAGACGGAATAATAAAATATGGAACCAGGTCCGGCGTAACGCACAGACAGGATATTCCGACAGAATAATAAAGACGAAATAAAAATTTCACCAAGTATAGGGTATATCGCGTATGCAGGTTATTCCAACAGAATAATAAAGAATGGAATAATAGAAGTTCTCTTCATGAATACAAAAGAAATAACACCCCTTACCGTAAAAGAACTGGATATAAGAGTAGTGAAGTAACAAAAAAAACACTTCTTCTTTCTCTCTATAATTTCTCTCTCTAGAGTTTCAGTGAATTCGTAAGAAATAATGAAGGAATGAGCTTCTATTTATAGGAGAATGGAAGGGTACTGTGCAAGGAAAAATTATTTATGCAATCAATGTGCAACGGATGAAATTATTTTTCAATCAACAATCAAACCAACAAAAATTAAAATATAATATTATATATATATATATATATAAAAACACATGTTTTCAAATTATATATATCAATATTATATATACACCACTTAATTTTTCTCCCCCATAACCAACATCAATCCCCCACCCACCCAAAAATCAAATTTACTACACTCTTACACATCACTATCACACTACCACTTTTCTACCATTTTCTACTCACACGCCCATCACACACCTATCACTTTCACATATCATTTTCTCCCACCATACACTAAATACATACATATACATCCATACGTATACTCTTCCATTTTTAAAATTATTTTTCCAACACGAATGGGCCCCACATGTGGGCCCCACCTTTATAAAAATTTGCTACCGAATATTTTGAAAATGGGTAAATAGGGGTCCATAAAATAAGCAAATCTTTATAAAAATCACCTTAATAATTTTAACAACATTTACCACCTTTATTATAAATTCACAATATTAATCGACCAGGTCGTTCCCAGGAAAGAAGGGGCTTTCCAATAAGGATTTCTCCCTATTGGCGCGCAATTAGGTGACAAAACCTCTCCTTGGCAGAACTTCTAAACATCGTTAATATTGTAATTTATAATATTAATAACTCTGTCATTTCAACTATTGATTTAATAAAAAATATCGACAATAATTGAATCAAATAACGTGAGATACTATGCAACAATTACTATAGCAATAATTGAACAAAACTAAGTGACTTCTCACGTAAGCATCAATAATCAATACCGTGTGCTACTATGCAACCACGTGTATTACTGTACTTTTACTACCGAGTAGTTCAACAGTATTAACGGTAAAACTTCCGCCGTTATTTTCAATAAAATATTTTTGTCATTTTCTCAATCCGACAATAATTATGTTGTGGGGTCCACCAATAATTGTGTCGTCGTACGAATATTTTCCGACACAAAGAATATTCCCTGACCAATCGAATATAATATAACAACTTGCATACCTTGCGAAATTTATAAATATTACCCACAACTATAACATTATATCATAATATTCAAAAATGATAACTTATAGAAAATTTATTTTTATTCATAAAAGTTGGGGTCTTACAAATACTGTGTGCTACTATGCAACCACGCGTATTCCTGTACTTTTACTACCGAGTAGTTCAACAGTATTAACGGTAAAACTTTCGCCGTTATTTTTAATAAAATATTTTTTATCATTTTCTCAATCCGATAATAATTCCGTTGTGGGGTCCACCAATGATTGTGCCGTCGTACGAACATTCCATGTTAAAACGAATATTCCCCGACCAATCGAATATTATATAACAACTTACGTACTTTGCAAAATCTATAAATATTACCCACAACTATAATATTATATCAAATTTATTTCATAATATTTAAAAATGATAATTATAGAAAATTCATCTTTATTCATAAAAGTTGGGATCTTACAATAGTAGTGTACTAATATAACTGTAGTACTCTACTTATTTTGTTCCACTAAGCCTTAAAATTTGTGAATATATTAATAACTATTATATATATATATATATATATATATATATATATATATATATATATAAATATATATATATATATAAATATGAAGAGGTAGATGAATTGGAAGAAGGCACGTACATGTTTTTGAAATATGATATTTTTGTAACTATTAAAAATGAGGCTATCATGCAACAATTTCAAGCAATAAAACCTCAAAAAATATTATTGTGAACAATATTTGAGGATTATTTAGTTTTGTGATTCATTTTATTAAATTAATTTTTATTCTTAATAAATTTTATTTTAAAATTTGACCCCACTGAATTTTCAAACTGGATCCGCCCCTGATTGAAGTTGAAGATGCATGGTGGGTTCACAAATACAAAATGGCGAGAGTTATTTATTTTTTAATTATTAGTTTTTAATTGATTTTCTCCATTAACTAAGAGATCAAAAAACATGGAAGGTGATTACGTGTAAAATTTGTTCTAATAATTTAATACCATTTTTATTTTGTGGAAAATAAATAATTAATGATAGTTGTAAGTAAGATGATATTTAATAATTAGTTACATATAATTTTTTTCCCTTTCTTTTTTGTTTGAAAATTTAAGTATTAATGATAGTGATGATAATATCTTTCATAATTATTACTTAAAGCCCTTTTTCAAATAAAAAAGAACATCTTAAATAATTGTTTCATTTTTAAATTATTTTTACTTTTTGTTGTTAAATTATAATATAATATTACATTTATGCCTATTTAATTTTTATAAAATAATTTAAACTAATTATAATTGAGTATTATTTTAACACATTATCATCGGTCACATCCTAAGTGTTAAAGTCATGTCATCAATTTATGACGTGACAACTTCAATCGAACTAAAGTAGAAAAAACAGATCCGGTTATTATGAAGTTAACTTCATGGTAAGTTGGTCAAATGAACAATACAATATTGATACACAGAGAAAGAGATCACCCCTCGCCTACGTATCAATATTGTATTGGATAATTGACCAAAATTAACTTCATGCTAATCACTCCCAAAAAAAACTAATAGTTTAATCACCTAATTGAAAAAAAAATTAAAAGGTCGATAACCAAAGAGATTTGTAAAATTAATGTTTCACTATAAGATCTAATAACAACACGTAGGTAAATTTAGGAGAAAATAAAGAGATTTGAATGGTAGCAATAAATTGTGTAATTATTTATCATGATAAAAAAAATTTGCTTAGTTAATCAAATTAAATTAAAAATTCCCGAGTGTCTGATATAAAATACTACTCCCTCCATTCTTAAAAGTTTGTCGTTTTAGAAGGAAAAAATTTGTTCTAAAAAGTTTGTCGTTTATAATTTTCAAGGAGAATAAATTATTTACTTTACTATATTATCCCTACCTTCTCTCATTGTCTCAAGAAATTCTCTCCCTTGTATTAATTGTGAAACCCCAGATTTTATGAATAAATATTTAATTTTTCTCGAAATAATTTTTTTATATTATGGTGTGGATTTGATATAATAGTTATGGGTAGTATTTATAAATTTTGTAAAGTATCCAAGTTGTCATATAATATTCGATTGGTCGGGGAATATTCGTTTTAACAGGGAATATTCGTACAACGACACAATCATTGGTGGACCCCACAACGGAATTATTGTCGAATTGAGAAAACGACAAAAATATTTTATTAAAAATAGCGGCGAAAGTTTTACTATTGTTACTGTTGAACTACTCGGCAGTAAAAGTACAGTAATACGTGTGGTTGCATAGTAGCACACGGTATTGATTATTAATGCTTATGTGAGAAGTCACTCAGTTTGATTCAATTATTGTCAGTTAATAATATGAATTATTTAGCGATAATGACGTTTTGTTTTATTCGTATTATTAACGTAATAAAACAGAAACATCTTTTTATATAAAACAGAATACTTTATTAAAGTTATTCTATAAATAGAATATATTATATTTTATTTAAAAGATTTTTCTTTAAATATGGACTGTCAGATTAAAGTAATCAATCTGGACCGTTCATGGATTAGTTACTATGCATTCTATTTTTCTATAAATAGCAGCTCATTCTTTCATTATTTCTTACGAATTCACTGAACTCTAGATAGAGAAACTATAGAGAGAGAGAGAAGAAGAGTATTCTGCTACTTAACTACTTCCTTATTTCGGCTCTTCTTTAAAACGGTAAGGGGTGTTATTCTTTCTTATTCATGAAGAGAACTACTGTACAAAATACAAATACAAACTTAATTATACAAATATCGTATAACATACGACAATACATAAACTGAGAGTTCTAATAGGAATATTGTCATCTAGACAATATCCATAATCAAGGAGTCCTCATTACATTTATTGTCACACTATTTAACAGAATAGTGAGAACTACTAATGCTATCTTCTGAACCATCACTCCTTTCCCTGACTCGTCCCAGCTATATTCTCATTTCCTGAAGAGAACATTGAAAGAAAGGGTGAGCTCAACTAGCCCAGTAAGAAATATTATGACTAAGATAATGAAGAATAAATTATCAATAGTCTTCAACAATGTTAAACTGATAAAATAAAATAGACATCAAGTTTAATTGCAGCGGAATGAGCAATCCATTAGAAGAGTCAAGTAGAGAATAAAACCTACTATCCTCTATGATTTAAAAACATTTTCATCAACTTTTATCACTGAGACTCAGCTTAATAAATAAACCACATCTTCTAATCATCCTTGTATTACGGGCCAAGGATATTCATTAAATCATCAATGATCATGACTATACCGAAAAATCCTTGGTCATAATCATACCAAAAACTGTCTATCAATGCATTACAAGCCACTGAGGACTTTTACCACACCACTTATAACATCATAGTTCATGATTATACCGAATGATCCCTGGTCATAATCATACTAAGTCCATCTATGCACGTAAGCCAAAGATGACTTTTAACATAAAATAAACATGAGGATGAAGACAATGTTATAGGAATTCAATTAAACAAGTTCAAGAATTAGTTTATCCAGGAATTAATAATATCCAAATTGTCAACATGATACTTCTTTGTAAAGTAACAGTCAAGAATGCTCAGAAGAATATTTTCATGAAAAGATACTGGATGAAACACAAATATCAAGGATATTCCACTAATATCATGGAGTATAGAAATTAAAACTTTAACCAAATGAGTATAATAAAGAATATATGAAACTGCAAATGGATTTTCACCAGCCATGCGGTAATCCACGTATACAGATCATTTCCACAATTTAATAAGGAATGAATATAAAGGATCATTCACCATGCATGTGGCAATTCACATAGACAGGTTATTCTAACAGAATAATAAAGAATGGAATAACAGAAGGATTCACCATGCATGCGATAGAGACCGCACAGACAGGTTATTCCCAACAGAATAATAAATGCGGAATAATAAATATGGAACCAGGTCAGGTGAAATTCACACTAACAGGATATTCCGACAGAATAATAAATGCGGAATAATAAATGATGGAACCAGGTCAAGTGAAATTCACACCGACAGGATATTCCGACAGAATCGTAAAGAACGGAATAATAAAAGAATTTCACCAAGTATGCGGTACTTCGCATAAACAGGTTATTCCAACATAATAATAAAGAATGGAATAACAGAAGAAGATCACCAAGTATTGGGTAAACCGCATATACAGGTCATTCCACCAAGTATAGGGTAAACCACGCATACAGGTTATTCCAACAGAATAATAAAGAATGGAATAACATAAGTTCTCTTCATGAATAAGAAAGAATAACACCCCTTACCATTTTAAAGAAGAACTGAAATAAAGAAGTAATTAAGTAGCAGAATACTCTTTTTCTTTCTCTCTATAGTTTCTCTCTCTAGAGTTCAGTGAATTCGTAAGAAAATAATGAAGGAATGAGCTTCTATTTATAGGAAAATGGAATGCATAGTAACTAATCCATGAACGGTCCAGATTGATTTACTTTAATCTGACGGTCCATATTTAAAGAAAAATCTTTTAAATAAAATATAATATATTCTATTTATAGAATAACTTTAATAAAGTATTCTGTTTTATATAAAAAGATTTTACTATGCAAAATATTATGCATAATAGAATATAATATATTCTATTTATAGAATAACTTTAATAAAGTATTCTGTTTTATATAAAAAGATGTTTCTGTTTTATTACGTTAATAATACGAATAAAACAAAACTTCATTATTGCTAAATAATTCATATTATTAATTGACAATAATTGAATCAAACTGAGTGACTTCTCACATAAGCATCAATACCGTGTACTACTATGCAACCACACGTATTACTGTACTTTTACTACCGAGTAGTTCAACAGTATCAACGGTAAAACTTCCGCCGTTATTTTTAATAAAATATTTTTGTCGTTTTCTCAATCTGACAATAATTTCGTTGTGGGTCCACCAATGATTGTACCGTCGTACGAATATTCCCCGTAAATAGTAACTCGTGAATAGTACTTCGACACAAAAAGTGTCCCAAATACTCGAGTGAACAATACTAGAGTGAATAGTAATTTAGGTGAATAGTAACCCGTGAATAGTAACTCGTGAATAGTAACTCATGAATAGTACTCTGACACAAAAAGTGTCTCAAATACTCGAGTGAACGATACTAGAGTGAATAGTAATTTGGGTGAATAGTAACCCGTGAATAGTAACTCGTGAATAGTGACCATGTATTTTATGACAACTTGTTTACTTTAAAAAAAATTCACATATCACCCTTAACTTTAACCTTTTATCAATTTAACCAT
Organism: Panax notoginseng; assembly: GCA_016801055.1. Taxonomy (NCBI): domain Eukaryota; kingdom Viridiplantae; phylum Streptophyta; class Magnoliopsida; order Apiales; family Araliaceae; genus Panax; species Panax notoginseng. Next base: position 101,517,527 of record CM029023.1, on the reverse strand, counting down.
TTACCAAAATAAAAAAATTGAATACTTTTATTTCATAAAATTCGGGGTCTCACAATCTCCCCTCCTTATGGAATTTCGCCCTCGAAATTAACGTACGTACCTGATATTCGAAAAGATGAGAATACCTTACTTTCTTTTCGGATTGTACCTTTCCGGATAATTCCGCTCTATCATGATTTTTCTATTTCGCATCTCCTGTATTTCGAATATCATTCTAGAATATACCTTCAAAACAAAGGTTAATCGACATACCACAATTTATCCACTTATTAAGTAAACAATTTCAGCTTTAGGTAAGTCACATCCTAGTGAAGTATATTACTCGTCTTCTAAACTAATATCTCCGTCAGTGACCATATCCCTGTAACATCAATCAACAATTTCTGTCCACAATCATATGAATAACTCATAATCATAATTGTGATTCTGAATTACTTTTCGCACCCAGGAAGAAGAAAATTTACATCACCTATCTTCACCTGAAACATCAAAAATTATGGTTATACCAAATCACAATTCCTGCTCATAATCATACTAATAAATTCATCTTTGCACTACGGCTAAAGATTTACAACTGTATAACCAATAATCAACAGTTAATCTTCGCACTACAGGCCAAGGATATACAACTGTAAAATCAATAATGCTGAGACTCAGCTTAATAGTATCACGACCACGAATTATCCATGCACTACGTGCCAAAGATAATCGTGTTTTCAATTACGGTCATGATTATACCAAACAATCTCTGGTCATAATCATACCAAGTCCATCTATGCACGTAAGCCACAAATGACTTTTACCACATCTATGAATTAATATTTCATTGCTGAGACTCAGCTCAATAATTAATCCGCATCATCGAATCATCCCTGCACTACAGGCCAAGGATATTCTTTAGTATCACGACCACGAATTATCCATGCACTACGTGCCAAAGATAATCGTGTTTTCAATTACGGTAATGATTATACCGAACAATCCCTGGTTATAATCATACCAAGTCCATCTATGCACGTAAGCCACAGATGACTTTTACCACATCATTTGTAACATTACGGTCATGATTATACCGAATAATCCCTTGTCATAATCATACCAAGTCCATCTGTGCACTACAGGCCACAGATGACTTTCAACAAAATATAAACATGAGAATGAGGTATTGACGTATATAGGGTTTCAAACCTCTTAGAAACTTTCGCGTCATTCGCTCCTCATTATCGACCAAATGGGATGCAAACCGGGATAACTCCGCAAACTTAACCTCGTACTGCGATATGGTCTTATTATTTTGCTCCAATGCTTATCTCAACATTGTTAGATGCCATTTTTAAACACTGCCACAAAACAAGGGTTAATTAACATATCACATATTATCCCTATACTCTGACCGACCAATTAAATACCAAATAAACTTAGGTAGGTCATACTAGCGAAGGAATTCCCCGTCTCTCCCCTCCTAGTTATTATCTTACATCTCAGCCAGGGATCATATCCCTAAGCTTTGATACCAACTATGACGCCCCCAAAATTAGGTATTTATCACTCATCTTGGGTCGTCAGATACATGGTACAAAATACAAATACAAACTTAATTATACAAATGTCGTATAACATACGACAATACATAAACTGAGAGTTCTAATAGGAATATTGTCATCTAGACAATATCCATACTCAAGGAGTCCTCATTACATTTATTGTCACACTATTTAACAGAATGGTGAGAACTACTAATGCTATCTTCTGAACCATCACTCCTTTCCCTGACTCGTCCCAGCTATATTCTCATTTCCTGAAGAGAACATTGAAAGAAAGGGTGAGCTCAACTAGCCCAGTAAGAAATATTATGACTAAGATAATGAAGAATAAATTATCAATAGTCTTCAACAATGTTAAACTGATAAAATACAATAGACATCAAGTTTAATTGCAGCGGAATAAGCAATCCATTAGAAGAGCCAAGTAGAGAATAAAACCTACTATCCTCTATGATTTAAAAACATTTTCATCAACTTTTATCACTGAGACTCAGCTTAATAAATAAACCACATCTTCTAATCATCCTTGTATTACGGGCCAAGGATATTCATTAAATCATCAATGATCATGACTATACCGAAAAATCCCTGGTCATAATCATACCAAAAACTGTCTATCAATGCATTACAAGCCACTGAGGACTTTTACCACACCACTTATAACATCATAGTTCATGATTATACCGAATGATCCCTGGTCATAATCATACTAAGTCCATCTATGCACATAAGCCAAAGATAACTTTTAACATAAAATAAACATGAGGATGAAGACAATGTTATAGGAATTCAATTAAACAAGTTCAAGAATTAGTTTATCCAGGAATTAATAATATCCAAATTGTCAACATGATACTTCTTTGTAAAGTAACAGTCAAGAATGCTCAGAAGAATATTTTCATGAAAAGATACTGGATGAAACGCAAATATCAAGGATATTCCACTAATATCATGGAGTATAGAAATCAAAACTTTAACCAAATGAGTATAATAAAGAATATATGAGACTGCAAATGGATTTTCACCAGTCATGCGGTAATCTACGTATACAGATCATTTCCACAATTTAATAAGGAATGAATATAAAGGATCATTCACCATGCATGTGGCAATCCACATAGACAGGTTATTCTAACAGAATAATAAAGAATGGAATAACAGAAGGATTCACCATGCATGCGATAGAGACCGCACAGACAAGTTAAAGATTTTTCTTTAAATATGGACCGTCAGATTAAAGTAATCAATCTGGACCGTTCATGGATTAGTTACTATGCATTCTATTTTTCTATAAATATGATAATTTATTCTGCATTATCTTAGTCATAATATTTCTTACTGGGCTAGTTGAGCTCACCCTTTCTTTCACTGTTCTCTTCAGGAAATGAGAACGTAGCTGGGACAAGTCGGGAAACGGAGTGATGGTCTGAATGATAGTATTAGTTAGTAGTCCTCACTATTCTATGTAATAGTGTGTTAATAAATGTAATGAGGACTCCTTTTGAGTATGAATACTCTCTAGAAGATAATATTTGTATTCAACTCACAGTTTATGTTTTGTCGTATTGTACACGACAGTTGTATTAGTAAGTTGTATTTATATTTTGTGCCATGTATCTGACGACCCAAGATGGGTGACGTATACTTAATTTTGGAGGCGTCACAGTTGGTATCAGAGCTTAGGGATATGATCCCTGGCTAGGATGTGAGAATAGAACTAGGAGGGGAGAGACGGGGAATTGCTTCGCTAGTATGACCTACCTAAGTTTATTTGGTATTTAATTGGTCGGTCAAAGTATATGGATAATATGTTATATGTTAATTAACCTTTGTTTTGTGGCAGTATTTAAAAATGGCAGCTGAAAATGTCAACAATGGAGTAAATGAGACCGTGGCACCTCTAATCACCAACCAGGATAATGTAATATCAGGCGAAGAAGAAATTAGAGATATCTACGTGGTAAGTGAAGAACTAATAGTTGCACCCGAGTTAGTGGCAGAGGTAGCAGCTGAGAGTGAGGAAGAAGAGGAAGAAGAGGAAGAAGAGGAACCTGAGGAGAATTGGTTAGAAGAAATCTATGATCAAAACTTAGAATTATAAAATCGTGTTCATGAGTTAGAAGAGCAGGCTGAAGAACGACAGGCGGTCGTGGAGCAAAGAGATGTAACGATTCAAAATTGTGTTACCCAATATGTGTTGCTCGAACAAAATCACGCTTTGGCAGAGTGTAAGATATTAAAGTTGGAATCTGAGAATTCAAATATCAAGTATCAGCTGAAAGAAGAAACAACTGAACGAGTGAGAATGAAGGATGCGTGGGTAAAAGCCGCACGACGTGTTGATATTGTAGAAAGAGACGTCCGATCCAAAAAGGCTAAAATAGATGATATACATTTCTCTTTTTGGACAGCAATTGGGAGAACCCAACATCGAGTTTTGAATTACCCTGTACAGAGCGGTCAATCTGAACTCGATATGGATCGAAGATTGATGATTCAAATCATGAAGCAGGAGTACGATGAAGCAGTTGAGGGTGATATATGCCCTATATTAAAGTCAATTCCAACGATAGTAATGACACCAAATGCTACCCCAGACAAGTCAAAGCCGGGTAGTTCAAGGGAGAGCGGTTGTCATGACTTTCCAACAAGTGAGAAACCCAAATGAAGTTATCGCGGGTAAGCTAATCATAAACTCTTGCGAAGTCTATACCGTGTTAGATACCGGTTCTACTCTCTCTTTTATTTCACCTAGTTGTGTTCAATATTTGAACTTAACTCCGGAGAAGTTAGACTTTGATTTCTCTGTTGAAATTCCGTTGGGAGAAACCTTTGTTACCTCCACTATTTATAAATCTTGTTCAAATCAACACTTTCACGTTACCTATTGATCTTATCTCTTTGAAAATACTTGCAATGATGTGATTTTTTGAAACGATTGGTTAACTGCTCATCATGCTTTTCGTAAGGTTGTTAGCTTTCATATTCCTAACCAACCTATTATGCGAATTCAAGTAACCAAATCACTAAAGTCAATCATTGTCATATCAAGCCATAAGTAAAAATCCTCGTTCCTTTCGTTGTTGACTTCCTGGTGTGGAATGCACCGAAGCTAGACTTTCCGTAGGAGACGTTGTAAATGACGATGGCAAGTTGATAGGTATCAATGTGACGTGTTATCCAAGTCTTGGATGAGGGTCACAGTTTTGAACGATATTTCTATTGTTAATAAATTTCTTAACGTATTCTTGAAGACTTTTTAGCCTACCCCCGAGCGTAAAATTAAATTTTGTATTGACCCCAGTACAAAACTCATTTCTTAAACCCTCAAATATTTCTTCAACTAAAACGAACGTATTATGCGCCAAAGACGTTGGCTCGAGCTGTCAAAGATTACGATCGTACCATTCAATAACATCGTGAAAAAGCGAACGTGGTAGCTGACGCGTTGTGTAGAAGATCGTATACGGTTACAAGTGCGAATATACGAACCCACGTGAAGATAACGAATATACGATTAAAATCGACTTTAATCGATAAAGTTAAAGCCGCTCAAGCTACATACTCAGAGCTGATAAATGTGAAGAAGAAGGTTCAAGAGGGCGTTATTCTATAAGCAAGAATCGACGAAGAGAGGAAATCTCAACTCTCGATTTAATTGGCCCATTTAAAATCCTCGATGAAGTAGGAACTGTGGCCTATAGACTCGTTTTACTGCCAAGTATGTTGCGTGTTCAGAACATTATTTTTACGTATCGATGTTACGTAAATATGTGGACGACCCGAACAACATTATTAATTTAGAACCGGATGAGATAGCGAAAGATTTAACGTATGAGGAGATACGTGTTAACATCTTGGATAAGAAGGATCATATTCGATGCTTAAAGGTTATACCTCAAGAGTTAGAATTTGAAGTGAAGTCAAGGTATCCTCACATGTTCGACATACCAAGTACGTACGTAAATTTCGAGGGCGAAATTCTATAAGGAGGGGAGATTGTGAAACCCCAGATTTTATGAATAAATATTTAATTTTTCTCGAAATAATTTTTTTATATTATGGTGTGGATTTGATATAATAGTTATGGGTAGTATTTATAAATTTTGTAAAGTATCCAAGTTGTCATATAATATTCGATTGGTCGGGGAATATTCGTTTTAACAGGAAATATTCGTACAACGACACAATCATTGGTGGACCCCACAACGGAATTATTGTCGGATTGAGAAAACGACAAAAATATTTTATTAAAAATAACGGCGGAAGTTTTACCATTGTTACTGTTGAACCACTCGGTAGTAAAAATACAGTAATACGTGTGGTTGCATAGTAGCACACGGTATTGATTATTAATGCTTATGTGAGAAGTCACTCAGTTTGATTCAATTATTGTCAGTTAATAATATGAATTATTTAGCGATAATGACGTTTTGTTTTATTCGTATTATTAACGTAATAAAACAGAAACATCTTTTTATATAAAACAGAATACTTTATTAAAGTTATTCTATAAATAGAATATATTATATTTTATTTAAAAGATTTTTCTTTAAATATGGACCGTCAGATTAAAGTAATCAATCTGGACCGTTCATGGATTAGTTACTATGCATTCTATTTTTCTATAAATAGCAGCTCATTCTTTCATTATTTCTTACGAATTCACTGAACTCTAGAGAGAAACTATAGAGAGAAACTATAGAGAGAGAGAAGAAGAGTATTCTGCTACTTAACTACTTCCTTATTTCAGCTCTTCTTTAAAGCGGTAAGGGGTGTTATTCTTTCTTATTCATGAAGAGAACTGCTGTTATTCCATTTCTTATTATTCTGTTGGAATAACCTGTATACGCGGTCTACCCTATAGTTGGTGACATTCTTCTATTATTCTGTTGGAACATCCTGTCTGTGTGTTTTACACCGGACCTGGTTCCGTTTTTATTATTATTCTGTTAGAACATCCTGTCTGTGTATTTTACACCGGACCTGGTTCCGTCTTGTTATTATTCTGTTGGAACATCATGTTTGTGTGTTTTACTCCGGACCTGGTTCCGTCTTGTTATTATTCTGTTGGAACATCCTGTCTGTGTGTTTTACACCGGACCTGGTTCCATTATTTATTATCCTGTCTGTGCGTTTACGCCGGACCTGGTTCCATTATTTATTATTCTGTTGGAATAACCTGTCTGTGCGGTCTATCTCATGCATGGTGATTTCTTTTGTTATTCCATTCTTTGTTGTACTCAGTTGGTTAAGTTTTGACTTCTATACTCTATGAAATTTATAGAATATCCTTGATATTTGCGCTTCATCCAGTATCTTTTCGTGAAAATATTTTTCTGATCATTCGTGAATTTTACTCCACAAAACAGTATCGTGTTGACAATTTGGACGTTAATAAATCATGGATAAAATAATTCTTGCACTTGTTTTATTGAATTCTTATATCATTGTCATCATCCTCATGTGTATATTTTGTTGAAAGTCATCTGTGGCCTGTAGTGCATAGATGGACTTGGTATGATTATGACCAGGGATTATTCGGTGTAATCATGACCGTAATGTTACAAATGATGTGGTAAAAGTTCTCATTGGCCTGTAGTGCATTGATGGATAGTTGTTGGCATGATCATGACCATTGATGAATACACAAATGTCCTTGGCCCGTAGTGCATGGAATTTGTGGTCGTGACCCTAATGAATATTATTGGCCGTAGTGCAGGGATGATGTGGATTATTTATTAAGCTGAGTCCCAGCGATAAAAGTCATGAAAAACCTTTTAAATCATAAAAGATAGTAGAGTTTATTTTCTACTTGACTCTTTTAATGGATTGTTTGTTCCGCTGCAGTTAAACTTGATGTCTATTATATTTTATCAGTTTAACATTGTTGAAGGCTAATGATAATTTATTCTGCATTATCTTAGTCATAATATTTCTTACTGGGCTAGTTGAGCTCACCCTTTCTTTCACTGTTCTCTTCAGGAAATGAGAACGTAGCTGGGACAAGTCGGGAAACGGAGTGATGGTTCGAATGATAGTATTAGTTAGTAGTCCTCACTATTCTATATAATAGTGTGTTAATAAATGTAATGAAGACTCCTTTTGAGTATGAATACTCTCTAGAAGATAATATTTGTATTCAACTCACAGTTTATGTTTTGTCGTATTGTACACGACAGTTGTATTAGTAAGTTGTATTTGTATTTTGTACTATGTATCTGACGACCCAAGATGGGTGATGTATACCTAATTTTGGGGGCGTCACATTAATAGTTTACAACTTCCCATAAAGGGATAGTGATGAAATTTCAAACAAATTTTGCTTGGTAAATGATACTTTCTTAATCCGTGTGCCAAAATGTTAAACGACAATCTTTTAGGAACAGAGGTAGTAGTAATTTACGATCATTCTTATATAATTTATTCTCCTAAATATAAATAAAACTAATGTTGTAGTATTTTAAATGTTGTTATAGGAAAGAAGAAGAAGAAAGATTTCCTCCTTAATTATAACTTAATGTGAAAACATTATTTTGGTCCCAAGTCCCAACTAACTAATATTAGACGATGATAATTGTTCTAAAAGAAAAGAAAGAGTTAGATAATTGAAAACATTAATTAATTAATTCTCCCACATTATTATTTTTTTCAATAATAGTAGTATAAGTATATATATTGAGTTTACTTTAGGATAATGATGGGTAAAGGTCCAAAAATACTCTTGATATTTATCTCGATATCTCACTTACATCTTAAATTATTTTGTTTCCAAAAATGCCCTTGACGTTACAAATTTCGGGTCAAAAGTGCCCCTTCCGTTAACGAAAACTATTTTTTTTTTCAAAAATACCCTTGACGTTACAAATTTCGGGTCAAAAGTGTCCCTTCCGTTAACGAATCTGCAACCTGGACAAACGGATGTTAAACCCTATATGATCTGGCTGACAAGTGGCAATATTTGTTGACGTGTATAAAAATTCATTAACACAAATAATTAAAAAAACCTAAATTAATTGATACAAATAATCTTAAATTAATTAATACAAAAATTAATTCAGTCTTCCTCCACAAAATGAATTCGTAGTCTGCAAAATTTAACACCACCAACGCCACCGTCGACCCACCACAACACCACAACACCACAACCCCCACTCCTCCACTGTCAAAATGAAAGATGAGAATGGGGAAGGTGTAAATCATTCCGCCACCATCGACCCACAACAACACCACCAACCCCCACTCCACCACCGTCGACTCGTCCGTATACCACCGATCCATTCCCACGACTCGGCCTCAAACCCATAAACGGTCCGACCGAGAAATCTAGATCTAGATCTCGAGTACACCAGAAATCTAGATCTGAGAAAATTTTTATTTTTGAAAAACAAATTTACACCATCAAAATCAGATCTGGATATTTTTAACATTTATTTTCGAACTAACATCCCAATAATGAAGGGATCAAAATCAGATTTGGATGTTTTTAAGATTTATTTTCGAGCTAATATCCAAATAATGAGGGATGATAGAAGAACGAAGAACAGAGGAAAGGAAGAAGAAGACCCAAAATCACTCATACACTTCTTCTGCTCTTTGTTCACTGAAACGACGGCGTATTCTTTCTTCGCCCCACCAGCAATAATCACATAAACATCAACTCGGCTCTCATCAAGCTCTTGCATCTTAGTTCCAAATTTAGAAAAGAAAAACTAGAATATTATTCTTATCATTTGTGTATTTAATTATATCTCTGTGTTTATCAGAGGAGTTTCTGGATCTGAACTAATCCTAACCGGCAAAAGGATAAAGGCGCATAGAAATGGAAGAAGATCTGAACACCGACAGAAGACAGATAGATAAAAAGAGAGATGAAAGTGTAAATGAATAGAATTTTAATTAATAGACGGTGGAAAATTGGCCATGTACTAAAAATTTTACAATCAGAACTCCATAATTAGCATTAGTTTATTTATTTGTGTTAATGAATTAAATATAAATATAAATATTTATTTTGTTTATTAATTATTTATTTTGTTTTAAAGAAAAATAAAATAAATAATTAATAAAAATTGGAATTTTTAATTATTTGTGTTAATGAATTTTTATACACGTCAATAAATATTGCCACGTGTCAGCCATATCATATAGGGTTTAACACCGTTTGTCCAGGAGGCAGATTCGTTAACGGAATGGGCACTTTTGACCCGAAATTTGTAACGTCAAGGGCATTTTTGGAAAAAAAAAATTAATTTAGAGTGTAAATGGAATATCGGAATAAACATTAGGGATATTTTTAGACCTTTGCCCGGATAATGATGCTGGGCTATTTTCACGTCATCTTTAGGATAATAGTACTTCTTCTTAATAATGTTAATACTTAATAATAAGAGCATTACGTAATAATAAATGATCCACATCCCCTCTCTTTTTTAGTTACATCATATCGCTTGTAATATTAATATATCCCATTGACCATTGTTGTTTTTATTATTCACAAAAAGCTAGAGTTTTATTTACTTATTTTTTTTCTTAATAATTAATTTGAAAAATCTTAAATTTATTTGATTTTGAATATAATAATAATATATTGTCCGGGAGTTTCTTGTTTGTAGTTGTGTAAAGGGTTTGCCTAGTTTATTACCAAGACGTTTTATTGCTGTTAAATTGTTGGTATTAAATAATTATGACCATCTTTCCTTCTTGCCAGATACTAAATAGATTCATTCCATGATGATGATGATGATATATTTGGAAAGTTAAAACGAGGGATTTGTAAGAGCAGCAGCAACCTCTTCCCTTTATATATACTTGTATAGCTAGTCCTTGATAATTTTGGTAGCTTGCAGAGCTTTTTGGGCGGTAGGAAGATAGAAGAAGACCAGGTACTAGAATATATTTATATATACGCTTTTAGTTAGACCTGCAATTATTTGTTTATCTGTTTTTTTTTGTGGTTTGCTCCGCTGAATCCCTCTGTTTTTTTTTTGAGGCCTTGAGGGGGTTGAGGTTCTGAAGCATATTGAGTAACAACATGGGTACAACGAGGAGAGCAGATCATTGTATTTGTAGGTGGTGGATTAATAAGGATACGAGGAGGAAGGGAACTCCGGTGGCAGTGAGGATGAAAACCCCAATGACTCTGTGTTGGAACTTGATGGCCCTGATGCAGCATTCCGCCCAATCCATAAGAACAGGGGAAATAATGCAAAACAATACACATGGGTTCTGCTCCTCACGGCTCACTGCGCTGCCGGTTTCATGTCTTGGCTGGCCAATATTCTCTGGGCATTAATTGGAGCCATCAAGAAAAGATGTATCTTTGCGCAAGGGGCGAGGATGGAGAATCAGAGATCCCACGGCAAGGGCACTAGGTTTTTGTTTAGACTAGTTTTAGTACTGCTAGTCACTTCCTTCGCTTTTCTGGCTTTCGAAGTGGTTGCCCACTTGAGTGGATGGCATTATTTCCACAACCATAATTTGCACAGGATCCCTCAAACTCTAGAGATTCGAGGATGGTTGCACACCCTATATATCACTTGGTTGGAGTTTCGCCGTGATTACATTGCTCCTACTATTCGGGCTCTCTCTTGTTTCTGTGTTGCTCTATTCCTAATTCAATCTACCGACAGGCTGATACTGTGTCTAAGTTGCTTCTGGATCAACTGCAAGAAGATTAAGCCCAGAGTTGAAGGGGATCCGTTCAAGTCTGATGATTTGGAAAGTTTTGGATGTAATACTTATCCCATGGTTCTGGTTCAGATTCCTATGTGTAATGAACGAGAGGTAAGTACTTTGTGCTGCTTAATATGTCAAAGTGAACTACTTTCGCATTTATAATTTTATTGAATTATTTTGTTTTCAAGTTTTTGCCATTAAAGCTGTAAGTACACATTTTGAGTTTTAACACGGTAGAAGAGAGAATATTAGTAAAAGATGATATGAAAGTGTAGGCAATGCCATGACAATAAACACAAGTTCTTGGTGATCGCGATGATGGTAATTTTGGTGGTGATCCCTTCAGGTATATGAACAATCTATCTTGGCAGTTAGCCAGCTTGATTGGCCAAAAGAGCGTCTATTGATTCAAGTTCTTGATGACTCCAATGACGAGAGCATTCGGTGCTTAATTAAGGGAGAGGTCTCCAAGTGGAGCCAGAAGGGTGTGAACATTATATATCGGCATCGATCGGTTAGAACTGGTTATAAGGCTGGCAATTTGAAGTCTGCAATGAATTGTGATTATGTCAAGGCATATGAATTTGTGGCAATATTTGATGCTGATTTCCAACCAAACCCAGATTTCCTTAAGCTTACGGTTCCACATTTCAAGGTAGGTCTAACTCATCCTGCACTTGTCAATTAGATAACTAATATTCCTACTGGGGAAGGCTTGTTCAAGTTAGTAATGTTGGTTTTTGATTATATGATGTTTTGATTGATGACTAATTTAAGTGTGCATGATTCATGGTGTGATATTATAAAATTAAATATGCATGAATTATGTATTATAATATTATAATTGATATGCATGGCTTATGGTTTATTCATGAATATTTGTTGTTGTCTTCCTTTCGTTGGTACGATGGAATCAGTTCACATTTGAATTGAAGTGTATTAAGGAAGATTTGATATGGAGTCTATTAAGGAAGATTTGATTTGGAATCTATTAAGGAAGATTTGATTATTAAGGTATGTTGGTATTTATAATAATTACAGATATTATGGTCCTTAACTCCAGCTAACCCAAATTAGCTATTCTATGTCATCAGAATATTTCGTGGGTGTTAATCTTGCTTAGTGGAGCCCACATTAGTTAGTAGTCTATTTTGAAAAGGAGTCCTACTGAAGCTTTTGAATATTATCCTTATTTGTCTCCTTTATTCATGTTTAACATAGTTGTTTGTGGGTAGTGTTTCACTCCTTATTTTAGCTCTTCAAAATTAAATAGCTGGCGCATATCTGCTTGCGATTCAAAGCTGCTGAAGTCATGGGTGGTTATAATATTCAAATATATTAGTCCATCTAAATTACGTGATTGCTGGAATCTCTTAGTGAGAATAAATTTGATTAACTGTTAAGTTAATTCAAATTTGAATTAGAAGCTTAAAAAGGTAACTGTTCTAAATTGCTAACAACCTTATCTTGCATATCTTTTATCCCTTCATATCAGCTGCTTAGTATAATATCATATCTTCTAAATGAGCTTATCAAGGAAAACAATATGTCCGTTGCTTTAAATATTAGTTGCTGATTTTATGATATTGTTAATCTGTGATTGAGAAATTAATAGGATCAGTTTTTCACATAGCCGTTGGAAGCCCTACTATATATTTCATCCTTCACGGCATTTGAAGACACGACTTGGAAAAGTTTCAATCAATCTTATATTATTTATCCAATAGCATTTCTAAGTTTTTCCAGCGATATATTTGTATTGCTCTTAAATTGTTTAGTGCTGGAACATTGATACTTCGTGTAAACAAAATCTTTATTCCGAGTGTAAGCCTTGTGTGGCTTGGTCTATCTCGAAGTAGATAGGATCTGTTCGAAGGAAGCTTTCAAGGTTGCAGAGGTGCAAAGGTCTCAGTGGTGAGAAAGGTTGCAGTAGTGCAAAGGGGGCAGAGGTATCCATTACAGCGGAAAGCTTATTTGAACAGGGAGTCTTTTTATTGTATTTAGTTGAATATTAAGTTTAATAAAAAGAGTCTCCAATCCTAGTTAGGATTGGACGTGGATTAGGCCACTAGATTAGAGGATAGGGGCTGAACCACGTAAAAATCTTGGTGTGATTTTTACTTCTGTTTATCTCTTTAATTGTCATTCACGTTCTGCACGTTTTGTTATTCACGCCACTAATCCAGACACTAAAGCAGACAGGTCTAGCTGTCTGATATTAAGAAACAAAGAACATAAGCTAAAGTAGACACTAAAGCAGACAGGCGTAGCTGTCTGAATTATACCTGTTGCAGAAAATTTCAAAAAAATTTCACCGTTTATCACTTTTAGCTTAAACACTTATTCACCCCCCCTCTAGGTGTGCACATACATAGAATTACATTTGGTATCAGAGCAAGGCTCTACTAATATTGATCGTTGCAGGTCGTAGGGGAAGATCCTATGGCACACCTAAACTTTCAAGAAGGTCAGTCAACAAGTAGGCCACCGCTGTTGCTCGGAAGTGAAAACTTCAACTTTTGGAAGTTCAGAATGAAGATCTATCTGAACCGTGACCCATGGGAATGGTGGGTAGTCGAAAATGGACCAGTCATTCCTCGACATGATGATGGCAAGCCAAAGAATCTCATGAAAATGGACTCAAATGAATCGTATATGTTATCCTATAATTCCAAGGCCATGAATACACTTTTAAGTGGCATGGTTCAGTCAGAGATTGATAAGGTCTCTTCTTGTACTACGGCTAAGGAAATTTGGGACACAGTAATCATGAGCCACGAAGGTACTACTAAAGTGAAGGAGGTCAAGCTGAGCATGCTAATGCACGAATACGAATTATTCAAATTGGAGAAAAATGAATCAATTAGAGATGCCCAAGCAAGATTCCTCACTCTAATGAATTCTCTAAGCATGCTCGGACGAAAGATTGATCAAAAGGAAATCAACCGAAAGCTTCTCAGAGTCATGCCAAAGCGATTCGCTCCAAAGGTTACTACACTTCAAGACTCAGTCACAATTAGCACAATGGAAACTCTTACCTTATTTGGAGAACTTGAAGAGTTTGAAAATCAATTAAAATTGTACGATGAAGATGATGAGGCACCTAAGAAGAAGACCTTGGCTCTACAAGCTGAAAGCTACATAGAAGGTAATAATGAAGATTTTGATGAAGAAATTGAAATGCTCTCAAGAAAACTCGAGAGACTACTTCAAAGAAAGAAACAAAGGAAGAATAAAAAAGGTAACTCAACTCCAGTGAGTAAGTCCAAAGCGGAACAAGAAGAAGAAATTGGCCAATTAGGTTTCATGGGACTAGAAGACGATGATCAACTTAAGGTAACAAATTTTCATGAAAATTTTGAAATATCTACATCTAATTATCTTACTTTACAAAATGAAAATCAAAGGCTTAAAAAGAAAACTGCTTATTTTAAGAACTACGTAAATGAGCTAATGAATGAAGTTCACTTATTGAAGAAAGAAAAGAAAATGAATATCTTAAAAATGAAAATCAAAGTTTAAAAGAAAAATTGAAAATGAGAGATGTATGCTTAGATGCTTTTAATGATGGAAAAATTATGAATATTCAACATGATGATAATGTAATAAATGCAGAAATAACATCTTTAAAAAATGATCTTGCTAAATTTGTGCAAGGAGAAGAGAACCTAAATGTTATATTAGAGGCACAAAGGTCAAGTCTTGATAAACAAGGGATTGGGTATAATTCTATTAAAAATGTGAAAAATAGGACTAATAATAATATTAGAATGATTAATAGTAAATCAAGGCATAAACCACTTTATTTTTTACCGTTTGTTATTTGTAAAAAATGTGGTTTTAAAGGTCATTTTGATTATAATTGTAATAAAATTAGAATAAAACAAATTTGGGTAAAGAAATGTGATTTATATGCTACTAACCCAAATGAACCCAAGAAAATTTGGGTACCAAAAAGATAGAGACTATTTGTTTGTAGGTGTCTCAAGATCAAAAAGGAGATGGATGATTCTTTACTTTGAGAGAGTAAGTTACTTATAAAATATTGGGTGGAATCTGTAAGTACCTCATGTTGTCTTTTAAATAGAGTTTTAATTAGATATATTATTATAAAAACTCTATGGAATTCGTAGTATAAGGGTTCATAACATCATTTGTTTTGCCAAATGCTCCATATTTAATATACATGATAATCTTGATAAAAGGTTGAGGAATATGTTCATATTTTATTTGATAATTTTGACCCTGATCTGTCAAAAGAAGAGAATGAGGTTTCTGCAGGAAATAGTAATGTAGAACGTGGAAAACAGACAGCTCAATCCGAGCAACGTGAGCTGTCTGAATCAGAAGAAAAATCAGATGAACGTGGACAACAAACAAATGAAATTAGACAACCTGAGTCATCTGTTTTAGTTGAAAATGCAGACATGCAGACGCCTAACGTCAGACAGCTCAACCCGTCTGTATTAGAAGAAAAATTTGATGATCAGTTTGATGTGGAGCTTGACATTACAGAACCTGAACCTGAAGAGCAAATAACTGGAGTAAGGCTTCCTAGATCATTTAGAACAGTGAAAAATTATCCTCCTAACCTGAGCTTTAAAGACATCAACATTGGGATGACCAAAAGGAGTGCTAGTGAAAAAATTTTTGATTCTGAAAATACAAAAGTCAAATCTACACTAAGGAGCACAGCTATCAAGATTTCTACTGATAACAAAATATTAATATGTAGGTAACAAATCACAAAGGTATGATTATATTGTTTACTTGCTATATGTGATTTTGTTATAACCTTGCTCCAATGTCATTCTTCGTGCTTAATTTTTTCAATTTGAAAAATGGGGTGATATAACTAATTATATGAATTATTTTTCGTTGATGACAAAGGGGGAGAGATATAACTTGATGATTTATTTATAATGACAAAGGGGGAGATATTGAACTGATAAAGTCATTTTATTTTTCTCTTTGATATGCATAAATTTAGGGGGAGTCATATACTTAGGGGGAGCATGTTGGTTAAAGTGGTGCATAAATTGTCATCATCAAAAAGGGGGAGAATGTTGGTTTTTGATTATATGATGTTTTGATTGATGACTAATTTAAGTGTGCATGGTTCATGGTGTGATATTATAAAATTAAATATGCATGAATTATGTATTATAATATTATAATTGATATGCATGGATTATGGTTTATTCATGAATATTTGTTGCTGTCTTCCTTTCGTTGGTATGATGGAATCAGTTCACATTTGAATTGAAGTGTATTAAGGAAGATTTGATATGGAGTCTATTAAGGAAGATTTGATTTGGAATCTATTAAGGAAGATTTGATTATTAAGGTATGTTGGTATTTATAATAATTACAGATATTATGGTCCTTAACTCCAGCTAGCCCAAATTAGCTATTCTATGTCATCAGAATATTTCGTGGGTGTTAATCTTGCTTAGTGGAGCCCACATTAGTTAGTAGTCTATTTTGAAAAGGAGTCCTACTGAAGCTTTTGAATATTATCCTTATTTGTCTCCTTTATTCATGTTTAACATAGTTGTTTGTGGGTAGTGTTTCACTCCTTGATTTTAGCTCTTCAAAATTAAATAGCTGGCGCATATCTGCTTGTGATTCAAAGCTGCTGAAGTCATGGGTGGTTATAATATTCAAATATATTAGTCCATCTAAATTACGTGATTGCTGAAATCTCTCAGTGAGAATAAATTTGATTAACTGTTAAGTTAATTCAAATTTGAATTAGAAGCTTAAAAAGGTAACTGTTCTAAATTGCTAACAACCTTATCTTGCATATCTTTTATCCCTTCATATCAGCTGCTTAGTATAATATCATATCTTCTGAATGAGCTTATCAAGGAAAACAATATATCCGTTGCTTTAAATATTAGTTGCTGATTTTATGATATTGTTAATCTGTGATTGAGAAATTAATAGGATCAGTTTTTCACATAGCCGTTGGAAGCCCTACTATATATTTCATCCTTCACGGCATTTGAAGACACGACTTGGAAAAGCTTCAATCAATCTTATATTATTTATCCAATAGCATTTCTAAGTTTTTCCAGCGATATATTTGTATTGTTCTTAAATTGTTTAGTGCTGGAACATTGATACTTCGTGTAAACAAAATCTTTATTCCGAGTGTAAGCCGTGTGTGGCTTGGTCTATCTCGAAGTAGATAGGATCTGTTCAAAGGAAGCTTTCAAGGTTGCAGAGGTGAAAAGGTCTCAGTGGTGAGAAAGGTTGCAGAGGTGCAAAGGGGCAGAGGTGTCCATCAGTAGAAGGCTTCTTTGAAACAGGGAGTTCTTTTTATTGTATTTAATTGAATATTAAGTTTAATAAAAAGAGTCTCCAATCCTAGTTGGGATTAGACGTGGATTAGGCCACTAGATTAGAGGATAGGGGCTGAACCACGTAAAAATCTTGGTATGATTTTTACTTCTATTTATCTCTTTAATTGTCATTCACGTTCTGCACTTGTTGTTATTCACGCCACTAATCCAGACACTAAAGCAGACAGGTGTAGCTGTCTGATAATAAGAAATGAAGAACATAAACTAAAGCAGACACTAAAGCAGACAGGCGTAGCTGTCTGAATTATACCTGTAGCATAAAGTTTTAAAAAGTTTTCACCGTTTATCACTTTTAGCTTAAACACCTATTCACCCTCCCTCTAGGTGTGCATATACACAGAATTACAAGTAACTCATTTTCCTTACACGCAGAACAATCCTGAACTTGGCTTAGTTCAGACTAGGTGGGCTTTTGTTAACAAAGATCAGAACTTGCTGACTCGTCTTCAATACATTAATTTGTGCTTCCACTTTGAGGTGGAGCAGTAGGTTAATGGTGTGTTCCTTAATTTCTTTGGTTTCAATGGAACTGCCGGCGTTTGGAGAATCAAAGCACTTGAGGAATCTGGGGGTTGGCTTGAGAGGACAACCGTAAAGGATATGGACATAGCAGTGCGTGCCCATCTCCATGGTCGGAAATTTATCTGTCTTAATGATGTGAAGGTAATCTAGATTTATTAATTTTTGTCCAATTTAAGTTGTTAATTTTAGAGACTTGGCAATGTAAATTGCAAGATTCATAAGGATGCAGGAAATCCTATGAACTACTTTTAAACAAGTGAAAGATCACGATGAATTCAAGGGCGGGAAAAGGCAAGTTGAGAGCCAATTTGAGCACCATGCTCGTTTTTGTTTCTCTATTTTGGTGCAAATGCTCAATCTTTGATAATGAGAAGTAATTTACGTGTCAAAAAGTATTTCAGTCTTGAGCTATATTTGAAGTTGAGCATAACTAAAAACATTGACGGACGGTTGGAAGAACTGTACTATCAACTATTTCTTACATAGATGGAATTTGTTGCCAGGTCCTCTGTGAGGTTCCTGAGTCTTATGAAGCTTACAAGAAGCAGCAACATCGTTGGCACTCTGGTCCGATGCAGCTTTTTCGGTTGTGCCTTCCTGCCATTGTTACTTCTAAGGTAGGTCTCACTCTCATACTATATACTCCAATATTCCCTTTCAGCTAAAATAACTCTGATCCTCGACTTCATTGAATGTTGCAGATATCATTTTGGAAGAAAGCAAACTTAATACTACTGTTTTTTCTCTTGAGGAAACTTATTCTTCCATTCTATTCTTTCACATTGTTTTGCATTATTCTTCCTTTAACCATGTTTGTCCCGGAAGCTGAGTTACCTGCTTGGGTTATTTGTTACGTTCCTGTAGTCATGTCCGTCCTTGGCATTCTTCCTACTCCAGGATCGTTCCCATTCATTGCTCCTTACCTTCTATTTGAAAATACAATGTCTGTGACCAAATTCAATGCTATGGTATCTGGATTGTCATATGAATGGGTTGTCACCAAAAAGGCAGGCCGATCATCTGAGCCTAACCACCTATTAGCAGCAGCAGCAGAAGCAGCAGAGAGGGAGGGGGGGAAGCCATGAATATTCACGCACAACTAAACAGCCTTTCTGAGCTCAACAAGTTGAAACAGCATTATAATCATGACTCTGTTCCTGGAGCTGGCCTGGGCAAGGGCCACCAGGGCGACCGCCCAGGCCCATAGTTGAGAGAGGCCCAATTTTTTTTATATGTTTATATATTTATGTGTATAAAAAAATAAAATAATAATAAAATATTAGCGATATTATGCATTAAAAATGATATGTTATAAAATATTAAATATGATAGTATAATTGATGATTTTGCATCTAAATGTGCAACAAGAAGACATTTTAAATGATGTTCTATGGTTTAAATTTCATTGGACAAAACTAAAGAAATATCCACTGTAGTTGGTAGGTTTTACTGATTACACCATTGAACTTTTAATTTTTCAAATTGCACCACTAAACTAATTATTATTTTGAAATTGGGTCATTCCGTTAAAAAAAATTAACGAATGTTAATTTTTTATCTACAAAATTAATGAATTACCCACTGTAGTTGGTACATTTTACTTATTACACCATTGAACTTTTAATTTTTCAAATTATCCCATCAAACTAATTAAAAATAATTATTTTAAATATTTTTGAAAATAATTATTATTTTATGTAAAAAATATTAGAAACTTTTTTTTCTTTATAAAATGAGTAGAGTTTCATAAATATAGATTCAAAAAAATTAAAGTGATTTTAAATTAAATTAATGTTTACTTAATTTTTTAACAGAATGATTCATTCTTAATATTACAATATTTTAAAAAAAACTAAAAATAGAAATTAAAATAAAAAAAAACAGTAAAAGATATATAAAAAAACTGATTCAATTTTTTCAAAAAAGAAATTAATAATTTTTATAAATAAATATTATTTTCAAGAAAAAAAATGGAAAATTCTTCATATTTTAAAAAAAAATGAGTAAAATTTTATAAAACATAGATTCAAAAAAAAAACTTTATTTTCAAAAGGAAAAAAAAGTTTTTTTTTAAAAAAAATCAGTAAGGTTTCATAAAACTTTAATTTTTTTAAATCTATATTTTATGAAACTTTACTCATTTTATGAAAAAAAAAATTAAAGTTTCTAATATTTTTTCCTGAAAATAATAATTATTTTTAAAATATTTAAAATAATCATTTTTTATTAGTTTAATGGGGTAATTTGAAAAATTAAAAGTTCAATGGCGTAATCAGTAAAACTTGTCAACAACTGTGGATATTTTATTAGTTTTAACGATTTCATTGGTATTTTTATTTTGTAGGTACATGTAATGATTCTTTGTTTCGATGACATTTTAAAGTGTTCTTCCTTATCTTTTGTAAATTCTTATAATTTTAATAAAAATAATTAGTTGATAATTTATTTATTTAATTTTTATAAAGGGACACACTTGGAAATTTTTGCCCTAGGCCTTAAAAAACCCAGGAACGGGTCTGTCCTGAACCTCCTCCTGTCAAGAAAACAAACAAGATATACAAAAAGAAGATTGCTGTAGCAGTCTTATTACTCACTGCTGTACTCAGGAGCCTGTTATCAGCACATGGGGTTCACTTCTACTTCTTACTATTTCAAGGTCTGTCCTTCCTCCTCGTGGGTCTTGACCTAATTGGTGAACAAATGAGGTAGATTGATCTTGCCAAAAACATATACAGAAGAAAGAAAGAAAATGTAGATTCAAGAAGACAAAAAAACGGAGACTAGACTAGCAAAAAAAAAAATTCCAAATGTCGGGCCTGCAGTTGTAGAGTCCATATTATCAGCATTTCTCTCTAGGAATTAGGATGGCAGTTGCATTTGTTGCAGGTAAAAGCTAACCTACCTGCCTTTTGAAATAAGCTCTTTACTTTCCCCTTTTCATTTACTAATTTACTACACTATTTATGATGTATGTAGTATAGATAATAGAATAGAATTCTTTTGTTCCTTACTGCATGTGTGATTGAATAATCATTCTGTCTGAAAAATGTCCTGTTTTTCATAAATTTTTACATTATGGATGGTTTGATAGGACACAATTGGGCATTATCTTTTTATGCTAAATTATTTAGCATAAAAAGTTAGGACTTTAAATAAAAGTTAAATCGCTGAATAATCCACGTAAGCTTCCAACATGGTGCGACTTGGATATGTCGTCAACTTTTAAAACTCTTAGATGATTTTTCTACTTTTTGTAAAAATAAATAAATTGTAGTCTAATAAGTTGACAAGGAAAAAAAATTAATTTGATGATGCAAATATAAATTAATTATGAATTGGTTCAATGAGCAACAAGTGATTTAACCCGTGAAATAAATGTCCTTGCAGTGCGTTGCATAAATGGAACTGTCAAGTACAACTTGTTTTCACTTATTTTACGCCATCCACCTTATGACTACTTACTTAACAGGGACGGATCCTGAATTTCATTGAGATAGAAATGACACATTAAGATGTTGTTCAAAGTCTCACCCAAATACTGCTAAAAATCTCATTGAGATATAAATGACACATTTTGTTGATCCAATTTATAAAATACAAATAGAAGCAACTCAAGTTTAATAGGCATTAAATCGCCAAAAATCAACTTTGTCACTCATATTAAAATTTAATGCCTGAAGCTTAGCACGTCAGAAAGCGAAAGTTCAAATGCACCGTGTTTATTTCTTTTTAGAATAGTAGTAGTTTAAGTTTTTTGTGTCCCCTAAATTTAACTTTTTAATAAATTTGCCTCTCAAATTTATTAACTAAAAAATAAATAATAATAATAAATCCAACATAGGCAACCTATGGTGCCCTATGAATACATCTGCCTTGGTATTATCTATATTATCTATATACAATAAGGCAGATAGACATGGCAAAATTGGCCTAAGCTTGCGGGCCGAGCTAATATTTTCGTTAAAAAGCGGGATTTGGACTTCATTTTTATAACACATTAAAACTTGGGTCGTTTTGGCCCGGCTCGCTAATGGGTCGGCCGTTTGGGCCAAGCCCAGAAATGTGTCAAATTATGGTCAAAAATTAGTCTAAGCCCGCGGGCCAGTCCGCCCCCTGTCAAAAAGCGGGCTTTGATTTTTATTTTTTCAGCTCATCAAAACTTGGGCCGTTTTGGCCCAACCTGCCAATGGCACGGCCCATTTAGGCCAACCCGATCCGTTTGCCATGTCTAAATGCGGGGAGGAAACCAGATATTTTATTCTGGGGGCCGTGACATAATATTATAAAGTTATAAATAATTTAGTGAAGTCTGAGGGCATCGTCCCAGGTTCAAATTTTGTGGTTGAAACAAGATTTTTTTTGTGTGATGTGTATTTGCACCTTTTGTAGTACACAAGGCGAACTAAAAAGAATGAATAAAATTTGATACTCGTATAATGATACCCAAAAAATGAGAAAGAACGATAAATTTGTATATATTTCAAATTAACTTAATTCATTAAAAATAACTCTTATATTTAAAATAAATATATATTCTTATAATATTAAGAGTGTAAATAAACCGAGTCGAGTCGAGCCGAGTATTGAGTTGCTTATATTTGGTTCATAAAATTTATCGAGTATGAAATAAGATTCGATTAAGTCTCGTTTAACTACCGAGTCGAGTACGATTTCGAATCGAGTCCGAACAAATTGAACTTTTTGAACAAATTAATTCGAGTAACAATAGAAAATTATAATTTGAAGAGATTTGAGTAAAATATCGAACTTTAAAATTTGTTCATATTTGAATTGTTTATATTTTGAATCGAGTTCGAATTAAACTTTTAATCGAGCGAATACGAATCAAGTTCAAACTGTGTGATTCATTTTACAGTCATGACAACCACCATCCCTCGAACTACCCGGTTTTGACTTGTCTGGGGCAGCATTTGGCATCATCACTACCGTTGGAATATACTTTTCTATAGGACATATTCCTCCCTCAACTGCCTCGTTGTACTCCTCATTCATGATCTGAATCATCAATCTTCGATCCATATCGGATTCAGGTTGACCGCTATGTACAGGGTAATTCAAAACTCGATGTTGGGTTCTCCCAATTGCTTTCCAAAAAGAGAAATTCATATCATCTATTTTAGCCTTCTTAGATCGGACATCTCTTTCCACAATATCCACGTGTCGTGCAGCTTTTACCCATGTATCACTTATTGTCACTCGTTCAGTTTTTTTTTCTTTCAGCTCAGATTCCATCTTTATCATTTTATACTCTGCAAAAAAATACTTCTGTTCAAGCATCACATATCGGGTAACGCAAGCTTTAATTGTTGCATCCTTTTGTTCCACGACCGCCTGTCGTTCTTCAGTCTGCTCTTCTAACTCATGAATACGATTTTGAAATTTTACATTTTGATCATATAATACCTCTAATAAACTCTCCTCAGATACCTCTTCTTCCTCTTCTTCCTCAGTCTCAGCTGTTACCGCTGCGACTATCTCGGGTGCAACTATCAATTCTTCACTCACCACATGGATATCTCTAATTCTTTCTTCGTCTGACATCACATTATCATGGTTACTGATTAGAGGTATCCCCACAGTCTCATTCACTCCATTGTTAGCATTTTCAGCTGCCATTCTCAAATACTGCCATAAAACAAGGGTTAATTAAATAAATTAACATATCACATAATATCCTGATATTATGACTGATCAACAAATAAGCTTAGGTAGGACACACTAGCGAAAGATTTACTCATCTCTCCCCTCCTAGTTATATTCCCCGATCTCCGCCAGAGACCATATCCCTAAGCTCTAATACCACCTGTGACATATGTCCCAACCGTGGATAGCACCTCAAAGTGATACCTATTAGTTTGCCACCGCAGAACGGCGTCCCCTACGGAGAGTCTGGCTTCGGTGCATTCTCCATCAACAGGATGTCACCAGATAGAGGCTCAGGGCTCTTTACTTATGGCTCTGATACCACCTGTGACAACCCCAAAATAGGTCCATTCCATCCAACCCACTCTGAGTCGTCAAATACATGGTACAGAAAACAACTACAACTTTATTACAACAATTGTCGTGCAAAATAAAACAACACATATGCCGTGAGTTTGGATACAAATATATACCAAATGTGACATTGGACACCATTATGTGTCAGCACCTCACAAAGGTACCTTATATAAAGGTACAGTCAAAAAACTGTTTTAGAAACTAGAATATTTGAGAAGTGCTCAAGGAAACCTTTGTACATGGGAGGCCATGCTTCTAGGTTATGATAGATATCATATGGTCACAGAATTATCCTTGGTTGACCCAATAGACCCCAAAGAAAAACGAGAAGATTACTATCATATTCTTCCCAATGGTGAGTCTTCTCTTGACTTATCATTATCTCCACTGTCTCTAATTGAGAATTATACTTCAAACAAACACCAAGATTATATAGGTAGTGCTCGTATATATACTCAGCAAGTGGGTGTGCACAATCCTGTCTTATGATGACACGAGGTTGTATGTCGTTAGACATCTTGTATGATAGTGGCAAAATACCCTTTCAACATTGGGTACACCTTACCCTATTGGATTCACCAAATAGAACTACTAAATGAACTTTTTTATACTGCTTCGGGAGAATCTCCACAGCTAGAGACCACCGTACTATTTTCCCGTTACCCTCGCTCGACCCAGCTACACTCTTATTACCTGAAAGGAATTGTGAAGCAAAAGAGTGAGCACAACTAGCTCGGTAAAGAATATCATGACTAAAGATAATTAAATTATCAATAGCCTTCATCAATAATAAATCAGAGATTTAGAACATATGGTAGATGATAAAAATTTCAACCATAGTTGCAGCGGAACGAGCAATCCATTAGAAGAGTCAAATAGACTATAAAGTCTATTATCTTCTCTATGTTAAAATTTCACCAACAATGTTTTATCCCTGTAACATCAATCAACAATTCTGGTCCACAATCATATGAATAAATCATAATCATAACTGTAGTTCTAAATTCCTCTTCTCATCCAGGACGAAGATAATTTTCATCACCTATCTTTACCTAAAACATCAAAGATCATGGTTACACCAAATCACATTTCCTGTTCATAATCATACTAATAATTCATCTTTGCACCACAGCCAAAGATATTCATTTGTATCACCAGTTGGTCATGTTCATCTCAACACCTGTTCATCTTTGCACTACTGGCCAAAGATATTCAACAACATGTCATCTTTACACTACAGGCCAAAGATATTCATCAACAATTCATCTTTACACTACAGGCCAAAGATATTCATTAACAGTTCATATTTGCACTACAGGCCAAATATATTGATATCTCAAAGAAATATATAATCATTTCAGAATTTATATAAACAATAATTATAACCATGTTGATCAATTCACCTTTGCACTTAAGCTAAAGATATTCACTTATAAATTCAATGGTCATGATCATACCAGTCACCAATTCAACTTTGCACTACTGGCCAAAGAGAACCCATAGTCATGATCATACCAAAAATCTACCCATCTTTACACTTAAGTCAAAGAGAAATTTCATCATTAAGGTTATAAAAATGTTATATATGATAATAAAAATAATATGATCAACATATAGTTTTAATCTCAAGAGTAATATTCATAAATCAACTATAATTTGGTTAGAAAAAGAAACCAATTTTGTCGTGAATAGTCCCTGTGAATAGTAACTCGTAAATAGTAACTCATGAATAGTAACTCGTGAATAGTAACTCGTGAATAGTAATTCGTGAATAGTAATCTCGATTTAAAAAGATAGAAATTCTACAATAAAATTCATACCAATATTTCGGTATAATAATATTGATGGAATAACATTTCTTAAACTTATAAACAATTTATTTTAATTGTTTACACTTTATTAAAAAATACATTTAATAATCATAAAATTCTAAACTCTTAAAATTTCATCACCAATAATCAAAACACTCATCAAAAATCTGCATATATCTTATATAGGATTCTCAAGTCATAAAATCCTATTTTCCAATTTTCTTACTTCACATAACATATTTAATTCATTTACTCATAACTAGACCATTTTCATGAAAAATACTAAATCAGTTCCAAAAATATTTTTTTTCTGAGAATTAGCATAATATAGTCCTATAGTGAACATATATTTTTCTCAGAATTTTTAAAAGTCATTTACTATTTTTCATATGGCCAAAACAGCCGAATATTTAGACGTTTATCAAAAATTTTACTTTTATCTAAAAATTCTGAAATTCACAGAGTATACTCCTATCATATACATGTATTCCCAACAAAAATTTTATCAATTTTGGAGTTAACCACAAGAAGTTATAAGTGATTACTTTTAAAATAGTCTTTTCTCATAAAATTCATAACTCTTAATTTATACATCCAAAAATCACCATTTTTGGACACAATCAAGAAAACTCATCAAAATATCATTTCAAATTTTTCCAGAATTTTTGAAGGTCAGAAAAATTACGAAACTAAAAAATATAACAACCCTTAAAATCCCTTACTATCCCTTACCTCAAAAGAACAGTACTTCTAATCGGTATAAGGCTGAAGAAAATTTGCACTGATGAATAGAAACTCACAAAGTATCTAAATACTCACAAAATACACTCAATAATCTAGAGAGAGAAAGAGAGAAAACTTATGAATTCTGGTGTGATTTTCAATTCTGACTTAGCCCTCCATTTATAGAAAAATGTTAGTACGCCGAAGCAGACTTAACCTGCAACCTGATGGCTTTACCTGTTACTATTCCCACCAACCACATTTGAATAAAAATCTCAGCATATTTCTTCACCAACCAAGAGTAGAGCCCACTAATTCTAGATTTTTCCACCAAAATAATAAACTCAGAAAATTCAACAATTTCTGAACCAGTAATCTCGTAAAATTCGTAACAAATCATTCGTTCATTTTTAACGGTTCAAAATTTGTGGACATATACTCAACTTATATATGTATAACATCCAAAAATTACCACGATCCAACGGTCGGATTAAAAATTATAACCCCTACAAAATAACTCAAAAACCCTAATTTGATTTTTAATACCTCCATTCCGACAAAAATACTAATAAAACACCTCAACATTAACTCCTTCATTTTTAACCACAAAAATATATCCCTCATTTATATTCACATAAAATAAATATTTCCTTATCATATGAATCAATAATTAATTATTCACAAATAATATTACAGAATCACATTTATGACAACCAGACCGTTCCCAGGAAAGAGGGAGCTTTCCAATAAGAATTTCTCCTTACTGGCGCGCAATTAGGTGACCAAACCTCTCCTTAGACAGAACTTTCTAGACATTGCCAATAATGTTATCTAATAATATTATTCAAATAATATGAATTATTGATCTGATAATGGGAAATACTGTGCAGTAACAATTATTGAAATAACAATAATATAAAATATCAACGCAGCAATTATTGAATCAATAAAATAAAATGTTGAACAGTAACTACTGTAACAATTATTGAGTAGTCCCTTCCTCCGTAAGAATCAATAATTCAAAAATACTGTGCAACCCGTGTGCTACTGTGTAACAACGCGTATTACTGTATTTTAACCACCTGGTATTCCAACAGTGTTAACGGTAACAACTACGCCGTTAATTATAAAAACTCAATTTTTTTATCGTTATCTTCATCCGACAGTTATTCGTTATGGGGCCCACAAATAGCTGCGCCGTCGTACGAATATTCCACGACAGAAAGAATATTCCATGACCAAACGAATATTCCCCGACAACAATGATTATTTTATAACCACTTGCTTATTTTGAAAAAAAAATTCATATTTCACCCATAACTTTAAACTTCTATCAATTTAACCATTTACTGAATAGTAATTATAAGAAAAATTGAATACTTTTATTTCATAAATTTCGGGGTCTTACAATCTCCCCTCCTTATGAAATTTCGTCCCCGAAATTTACGTACCTGGTATTTTGAAGAGTTGAGAATACCTTGCTTTCAATTCAGATTCTATCTCTCAGATCATCATGATTTCTCCATTGCTCATCTCCCATGATAACTTTATTTGGGTTCCTCATTTGTTGGGAAGTCATGACAACTGCCATCCCTTGAACTACCCGGTTTTGACTTGTCTGGGGCAGCATTTGGCGCCATCACTACCGTTGGAATATACTTTTATATAGGACATATTCCTCCCTCAACTGCCTCGTTGTACTCCTCATTCATGATCTGAATCATCAATCATCGATCCATATCGGATTCAGGTTGACCGCTATGTACAGGGTAATTCAAAACTCGATGTTGGGTTCTCCCAATTACTTTCCAAAAAGAGAAATTCATATCATCTATTTTAGCCTTCTTAGATCGGACATCTCTTTCCACAATATCCACGTGTCGTGCAGCTTTTGCCCATGTATCACTTATTCTCACTTGTTCAGTTTATTTTTTCTTTCAGCTCAGATTCCATCTTTATCATCTTATACTCTGCAAAAAAATACTTCTGTTCAAGCATCACATATCGGGTAACACAAGCTTGAATTGTTGCATCCTTTTGTTCCACGACCGCCTGTTGTTCTTCAGCATGCTCTTCTAACTCATGAATACGATTTTGAAATTCTACATTTTGATCATATAATACCTCTAATAAACTCTCCTCAGGTACCTCTTCTTCCTCTTCTTCTTCAGTCTCAACTGTTACCTCTGCGACTATCTCGGGTGCAACTATCAATTCTTCACTAACCACATGGATATCTCTAATTCTTTCTTCGTCTGACATCACATTATCATGGTTAGTGATTAGAGGTATCCCCACAGTCTCATTCACTCCATTGTTAGCATTCTCAGCTGTCATTCTCAAATACTGCCATAAAACTTGTTAATTAAATAAATTAACATATCACATAATATCCCGATATTATGACTGACCAACAAATAAGCTTAGGTAGGACACACTAGCGAAGGATTTACTCATCTCTCCCCTCCTAGTTATATTCCCCGATCTCCGCCAGAGACCATATCCCTAAGCTCTGATACCACCTGTGACATATGTCCCAACCGTGGACAGAACCTCACAGTGATACCTATCAGTTTGCCACCGCAGAACAGCGTCCCCTACGGAGAGTCTGGCTTCGGTGCATTCCCCATCAACAGGATGTCACCAGATAGAGACTCGGGGCTCTTTACTTATGGCTCTGATACCACCTGTGACAACCCCAAAATAGGTCCATTCCATCCAACCCACTCTGAGTCGTCAAATACATGGTATAGAAAACAACTACAACTTTATTACAACAATTGTCGTGCAAAATAAAACAACACATATGCCGTGAGTTTGGATACAAATATATACCAAATGTGACATTGGACACCATTATGTGTCAGCACCTCACAAAGGTACCTTATATAAAGGTACAGTCAAAAAACTGTTTTAGAAACTAGAATATTTGAGAAGTGCTCAAGGAAACCTTTGTACATGGGAGGCCATGCTTCTAGGTTATGATATATATCATATGGCCACAGAATTATCCTTGGTTGACCCAATAGACCCCAAAGAAAAACGAGAAGATTACTATCATATTCTTCCCAATGGTGAATCTTCTCTTGACTTATCATTATCTCCACTGTCTCTAATTGAGAATTATACTTCAAACAAACATCAAGATTATATAGGTAGTGCTCGTATATATACTCAGTAAGTGGGTGTGCACAATCCTGTCTTATGATGACACGAGGTTGTATGTCGTTAGACATCTTGTATGATAGTGGCAAAATATCATTCCAACATTGGGTACACCTTACCCTATTGGATTCACCAAATAGAACTACTAAATGAACTTTTTTATACTGCTTCGGGAGAATCTCCACAGCTAGAGACCACCGTACTATTTTCCCGTTACCCTCGCTCGACCCAGCTACACTCTTATTACCTGAAAGGAATTGTGAAGCAAAAGAGTGAGCACAACTAGCTCGGTAAAGAATATCATGACTAAAGATAATTAAATTATCAATAGCCTTCATCAATAATAAATCAGAGATTTAGAACATCTGGTAGATGATAAAAATTTCAACCATAGTTGTAGCGGAACGAGCAATCCATTAGAAGAGTCAAATAGACTATAAAGTCTATTATCTTCTCCATGTTAAAAATCCACCAACAATATTTTATCCCTGTAACATCAATCAACAATTCTGGTCCACAATCATATGAATAACTCATAATCATAACTGTAGTTCTAAATTCCTCTTCTCATCCAGGACGAAGATAATTTTCATCACCTATCTTTACCTGAAACATCAAAGATCATGGTTACACCAAATCACATTTCCTGTTCATAATCATACTAATAACTTCATCTTTGCACCACGACCAAAGATATTCATTTCTATCACCAGTTGGTCATGTTCATCTCAACACCTGTTCATCTTTACACTACTGGCCAAAGATATTCAACAACATGTCATCTTTGCACTACGGGCCAAAGATATTCATCAACAATTTATCTTTGCACTACAGGCCAAAGATATTCATCAATAATTCATCTTTGCACTACAGGCCAAAGATATTCATCAACAGTTCATATTTGCACTACAGGCCAAATATATTGATATCTCAAAGAAATATATAATCATTTCAGAATTTATATAAACAATAATTATAACCATGTTGATCAATTCACCTTTGCACTTAAGCTAAAGATATTCACTTATAAATTCAATGGTCATGATCATACCAGTCACCAATTCAACTTTGCACTACTGGCCAAAGAGAGCCCATAGTCATGATCATACCAAAAATTTACCCATCTTTACACTTAAGTCAAAGAGAAATTTCATCATTAAGGTTATAAAAATGTTATATATGATAATAAAAATAATATGATCAACATATAGTTTTAATCTCAAGAGTAATATTCATAAATCAACTATAATTTGGTTAGAAAAAGAAACCAATTTTGTCGTGAATAGTCCCTGTGAATAGTAACTCGTGAATAGTAACTCGTGAATAGTAATTCGTGAATAGTAATCCCGATTCAAAAAGGTAAAAATTCCACAATAAAATCTATACTAATATTTCGGTATAATAATATTGATGGAATAACATTTCTTAAACTTATAAACAATTTATTTTAATTGTTTACACTTTATTAAAAAATACATTTAATCATCATAAAATGCCAAACTCTTAAGATTTCATCACCAATAACCAAAACACTCATCAAAAATCTGCATATACCTCATATAGGATTCTCAAGTCATAAAATCCTATTTTTCAATTTTCTTACTTCACATAACATATTTAATTCATTTACTCATAACTAGACTATTTTCATGAAAAATACCAAATCAGTTCCAAAAATATTTTTTTTCTGGGATTTAGCATAATATAGTCCCATAGTGAACATATTTTTTTCTCAGAATTTTTAAAAGTCATGTACTATTTTTCATATGGCCAAAACAGCCGAATATTTAGACGTTTATCAAAAATTATACTTTTATCTAAAAATTTTGAAATTCACAGAGTATACTCCTATCATATACATGTACTCTCAATAAAAATTTCATCAATTTTGGAGTTAACCACAAGAAGTTATAAGTGATTACTTTTAAAATAGTCTTTTCTCATAAAATTCATAAATCTTAGTCTATACATCCAAAAATCACCATTTTTGGACACAATCAAGAAAACTCATCAAAATATCATTTTAAATTTTTCCAGAATTTTTGAAGGTCAGAAAAATTACGAAACTGAAAAATATAACAACCCTTAAAATCCCTTACTATCCCTTACCTCAAAAGAGCAGTACATCTGATCGGTATAAGGCTGAAGAAAACTTGCACTGATGAATAGAAACTCACAAAGTATCTAAATACTCACAAAATATACTCAATAATCTAGAGAGAGAAAGAGAGAAAACTTATGAATTCTGGTGTGATTTTCAATTCTGACTTAGCCCTCTATTTATAGGAAAATGTTAGCACGCCGAAGCAGACTTAACCTGCAACCTGATGGCTTTACCTGCTACTATTCTCACCCACCATATTTGAATAAAAATCTCAGTACATTTCTTCACCAACCAAGAGTGGGGCCCACCAATTCTAGAATTTTTCACCAAAATAATAAACTTCGAAAATTCAACAATTTCTGAACCAGTCATCTCGTAAAATTCATAACAAATCATTCGTTCATTTTTAATGGTTCAAAATTTGTGGACATATACTCAACTTATATATGTATAACATCTAAAAATTACCACGATCCAACGGTCGGATTAAAAATTATAACCCCCGCAAAATAACTCAAAAACTCTAATTTGATTTTTAATACCTCCGTTCCGACAAAAATACTGATAAAACACCTCAACATTAACTCCTTCATTTTTAACCACAAAAATATATCCCTCATTTATATTCACATAAAATAAATATTTCCTTATCATATGAATCAATAATTAATTATTCACAAATAATATTACAGAATCACATTTATGACAACCAGGCCGTTCCCAGGAAAGAGGGGGCTTTCCAATAAGAATTTTTTCTTACTGGCTCGCAATTAGGTGACCAAACCTCTTCTTAGACAGAACTTTCTAGACATTGCCAATAATGCTATCTAATAATATTATTCAAATAATATGAATTATTGATCTGATAATGAGAAATACTGTGCAGTAACAATTATTGAAACAACAATAATATAAAATATCAACCCAGCAATTATTGAATCAATAAAATAAAATATTGAACCGTAACTATTGTAACAATTATTGAGTAGTGCCTTCCTCCGTATGAATCAATAATTTAAAAATACTGTGCAATCCGTGTGCTACTGTGTAACAACGCGTATTACTGTATTTTAACCACCAGGTATTCCAACAGTGTTAACGGTAACAACTACGCCGTTAATTATAAAAACTCAATTTTTTTGTCGTTATCTTCATCCGATAGTTATTCGTTATGGGGCCCACAAATAGCTGCGCCGTCGTACGAATATCCCCCGACAGAAAGAATATTCCACGACCAAACGAATATTCTCCGACAACAATGATTATTTTATAACCACTTGCTTATTTTGAAAAAAAAATTCACATTTCACCCATAACTTTAAACTTTTATCAATTTAACCATTTACTGAATAGTAATTATAAGAAAAATTGAATACTTTTATTTCATAAAATTCGGGGTCTTACATTTGGACTTCATTTTTATAACACATTAAAACTTGGGTCGTTTTGGCCCGGCTCGCTAATGGGTCGGCCGTTTGGGCCAAGCCCAGAAATGTGTCAAATTATGGGCAAAAATTAGTCTAAGCCCGCGGGCCAGCCCGCCCCCTGTCAAAATGCGGGCTTTGATTTTTATTTTTTCAGCTCATCAAAACTTGGGCCGTTTTGGCCCAACCTGCCAATGGCACGGCCCATTTAGGCCAGCCCGATCCGTTTGCCATGTCTAAATGCGTGGAGGAAACCAGATATTTTGTTCTGGGGGGCCGTGACATAATATTAGAAAGTTATAAATAATTTAGTGAAGTTTGAGGGCATCGTCCCAGTTTCAAATTTTGTGGTTGAAACAAGATTTTTTTTGTGTGATGTATATTTGCACCTTTTATAGTACACAAGGCGAACTAAAAAGAATGAATAAAATTTGATACTCGTATAATGATACCCAAAAAAATGAGAAAGAACGATAAATTTGTATATATTTCAAATTAACTTAATTAATTAAAAATAACTCTTATATTTGAAATAAATATATATTCTTATAATATTAAGAGTGTAAATAAACTGAGTCGAGTCGAGCCGAGTATTGAGTTACTTATATTTGGTTCATAAAATTTATCGAGTATGAAATAAGATTCGATTAAGTCTCGTTTAACTACCGAGTCGAGTACGATTTCTAATCGAGTCCGAACAAATTGAATTTTTTGAACGAATTAATTCGAGTAACAATAGAAAATTATAATTTGAAGAAATTTGAGTAAAATATCGAACTTTAAAATTTGTTCATATTTGAATTGCTTATATCTTGAATCGAGTTCGAATTAAACTTTTAATCAAGCGAATACGAATCAAGTTCAAACTGTGTGATTCATTTTACAGCCTTAATATATATATATATATATATATATATATATATATATATATATATATATATATATATATATATATA
This sequence comes from Panax notoginseng, assembly GCA_016801055.1. Lineage (NCBI taxonomy): Eukaryota > Viridiplantae > Streptophyta > Magnoliopsida > Apiales > Araliaceae > Panax > Panax notoginseng. Next base: position 101,483,211 of record CM029023.1, on the reverse strand, counting down.
TATAAAAGGGTGGGGGGGGGGGCGCTAAAGTAAAAATATCAAAATTTCATAAGCTTATAAAAAAAATTCAAAATCCGACTTCCTAGGCCCTATACTCCCTCTATCCCCTGCAATAAGGAAAATAACAAAAAAAGTTGACCGAGTTGGGTGAGTTTTTTTGGTTGGTAATGCATGAGTTGACTTAAACAACAATTTACATATATGTTTGCATTCAATTAACTTTATTATGCAATTATTATTTTGTTCTATTTATCTTTATATTTTTACATTAGATAATTATTGCAAATGCATATTTAACCTTACATGCAGCTAATTTTGTTATGCAATTATATGAGATAATTATTGAAACTATATATCAATCTTTACATAATTAATTTTATTATTCAATTATTATCACATTTAAGTTTTAGTTTTTTGGGCTCACATAATTTGATAAGTCTTTGAATTCTTGCTCTAGCAACGTTTAGCGATGGTTTCACGTAGTTTACTCCACTTAAAATGTTGACTTTAAGTTATGGATAGGTGCATTATGCCTCGTGTTAGTTATTTTCTCCAAATGCGTAAGAATATTATAATACTCTCTCTGTTTTTTAATATAAGTCGTTTTAGTGAAATATTTTTGTTCCTAAATATAAGTCGTTTTAGAATTTCAAGTAAGCATTAAGTGCTTAGTTTCTAATATTACCCCAAGTAATAAATTTAACTTTGGTTCTCTCACTATTTTTTGTCCAATAAATAACAATATTTTTTTTCAATACAAGGGCAATATAGACAATTGATAGTATATTTAATGCTTTACAATCATTTCATTAATAATTGTGCACAACTCTAAAACGACCTATATTAAGTAACGGAGGAAATATTTCTTTAGGTCCATAACAATATTCTCATTTATTAAAAAAATTGTTATACTAAAAATATTCTCATTTAAATCCTTTTAAAGACTGTTTATCAAATTAGTTAAATAAATTAATTAATTAAGTTATGCACAACGAAATATAATTTTAAAATCCCTTTAAAAAATTATATGAAAACTCATCGTTCTAATTTTAGTTTGCAATGTAGAAATAAGTCGCATAGGCAAAACGTAAAGTGATAGAAAGAATAAATGTGTAGAAAGGTCAAAAAAAACAAAATAATTTTTAAGAGGTTTGGAGTCTAAAAGTCTCAGTTGTCTTTTCTATTATGAGAGTAAGGATATTCCACTAGGGAAGATAATCACGAAGAAATTAGTTCACACTTAATTATTACAAAATTGATTTGCTAAGAATCCTTCAAGTCACACTGGTTTAGAATTTACACAAGATCACTAAGATCAAATCACATAGAAGAATGTTATTTTGAGTTGTTGCTAAGTGACGTTAAGCACTCATTCAATTGTTTTAGTAGCAATTGTTTTGCTCATAATCCGAAAGTGAAGTTTTTAAGAACTTAAACACTTCGACTTTTTAGAATTGTTCGTTGTAATGCTTGAAGTTGCTATCCTTTTATAGAGTTATCTAAGGATTTTCTTGTTAGAAAGTTATCTTTACTTCATTCTATCCAGAACACTTGTCAATTTTTAATTGTTTGACTTTGAGTTGTGTTCTGTTTAGACCACCTCACGTCATTTTCCTTAGTATTATAAACTGTGCAGTTACAGACACATGTCCTCTGTCCTTGCTTATATTGTGACGCCCCCAAAATAGGTATACATCACCCATTCTGAGTTGTCAATACATGGTACAGAAACAACTTACAACTTTATTAATACAACATAAAACTGTGAGTTTAAATATAAATATTGTCTTCTAGACAATATCAATACCCAAATAAATCCTCATCACAATTATTGATACATTATTTTATGAAAATGGCGAGGACTACTAAACAACTCTCTCTAGAACCATCATTCCATACCCCGACTCGTACTCGCTACATTCTCGCCTCTTGAGAAGAAAAATGGAATAAAAAGGAAAAGGGTGAGCTTAACTAGCCCAGTAAAGAACATTATGACTAAGATAATATAAAACAAATTATCGTTAGTCTTCAACAGGAAAAAATTTGATAAAATACAATAGACAACAAGTTTCAGATCAATATTCGCAGCGAAAATAATAATTCATAGAAGAGTTACGTAGAGGATGAAATCTACTAATATCTATGAATTTAACAGTCCATCATCATTATTTTATCCCTGTAACATCAATCAACATTCATCTTTGCACTACAGGCCAAAGATATTCATCAGTCGGTCATGTTCATCTCAACACCTGTTCATCTTTGCACTACGGGCCAAAGATATTCATCATAAAATCATTAATCTTTGCACTACAGGCCAAAAATATTCAATAATATCATCATTTAGGACTGAGGATGATGAAAAATATTTTAAAGGAAACGAATCCAGTGAAACAAAAGAATAAACGTTAAGGATTCGTATTTCAGCTATTTCATGTCTAAAAATACCTCATAAATAATCATAGTGATGTAAAATTCAAGAATGATCAAAACATGGATACAATCAAAGCTAGTATTCATAATAGATATTTTGGACGAAAAGAAAAAATTTAATTTTTCTATGAATAGTGCCGTATTCGTGAATAGTACCGTATACGTGAATAGTGTCGTATACGTAAATAGTAACCCCGACACAAAAAGTTCCAAATTTGATTAAAAGTTTAGATCAATACTTCGGCATAATGATATTGAAAGAAATAATATCATTTTAAAAAAAATAATATCCCTTACCTCGAAAGAATAGTACTTCTGGCTAGAATACTAGATATAGTGCTGAAGGGAACTTGCACCGTATAGCAACACTCAAAGTATCAAAATACTCACAAGAATACGCTCAATATATCGAGAGAGAAAGAGAGAGAAAACTTCAATTTCTGGTGTGTTTTTCAATTCTAACCTAAACACCCTATTTATAGGAAAATGTTTAGAACATCAAACCAGAAAATTTAATAAATTAATAATATATTTAACAAAATTTCCTACGCACACTAGATTTGCCCAAAAACTTTAGCCACCATGTGGGCTCACCTCACCAAACTTAAAAAAAACGTTTTTGTTAATATAAATATTTAAAACTTTCAAAAATCAATTATTTCGGAACTTCAGAACTTCAATAATTCATAATAAATAGCCCTTTTATCAGAAAAATTTGAACCACATCTCTTTTTCATAGGAAATTTCATTATCTACAACTTTGCAGAAGAAATTTTTTTCCAAATTCCAAACAGAAATTGACCGAAATCCACAAACGGACGATTTTATAGGCTATAATCAAATTTCAGTCAAGAAATGGGCCCACAGACATGCTTAACATGTTTTAAATATTTTTAGTAACAAAAATACTCCTCCTCATCATATACTCATATATCCCACATTCACTGTAAAAATATCACCATTATTATATTATTAAAATATAATAATATATTTAAATGAATTATTTTATTAGAAAAAGATAAAATATTAATTTTTAACAATTGTCACATTAAAAATTTTCTCCATCTATATCCGCATAAAATCAATATTTTTCTCATCATATAAATCAATAATTAATTATTCACAAATACTATTACAGAATCACAATACTGACAACCAAGCAGTTCTCAAGATAGAGGGAGCTTTCCAATAAGGATTTCTCCTTACTGGCGCGCAATTGGATGACCTAACCTCTCCTTAGACATAACTTTCTAGACATTGCTAATATTGTTATCTAATAATATTATTCAAATAATATGAATTATTGATCCGATAATTAAAAATACTGTGTAATAACAATTATTGAAACAACAAGGATATAAAATATCAACGCAGCAATTATTGAATCAATTAAAATAAAATACTAAACAGTAATTACTGTAACAATTATAGAGTAGTGTCTTCTTACGTAAGAATCAATAATTGGTGCAATACCGTGTGCTACTGTGTTTTAACCACCGAGTATTTTAACAGTATTAACGGTAACAACTACGCCGTTATTTATAAACAACTTATACTTGTCGTTTTCTTCATCCAATCGCTTTTCGTTATGGGGCCCACACAAGGCTGCGCCGTCGTACGAATATTTCCCGACAGCAAGAATATTCCACGACCAAACGAATATTCTCCGAGAAAATATGAATATTTTATAACCACCTGCTTATTTAAGATATTTGCTCATTTTACCCATAACTAATCATATTAATCACACCAACCCTTACTATTTCAAAATAATAAATAGAGGAAATTAAATTTCATTTATTAATAATTTGGGGTCTTACAACCTCCCCTCCTTATGAAATTTCGTCCTCGAAATTGACGTACGTACCTGGTGTTTCGAAAAGATGAGGGTACCTCGCTTTCATTTCCGTTTCCAACTCCCAGGTCATTTCCTCTATAGCATGGTTTCTCCACAAAACTTTCACTTGTGGTATGATCTTCGTGCGTAGGACATGCTCTTTCCTATCCAAGATCTTGACAGGTACCTCTTCATATGTTAAGTCTTCGGCTATCTCGTCCGGTTCTAACTCAATGATATGGTTCGGGTCTTTTACATATTTACGAAGCACAGATATGTGAAAAACATTATGAACACGAGACATACTTGGAAGTAACGCGAGTTTATAGGCTACATTTCCTACTCGGTCAAGAATTTGAAATGGACCAATAAATCGCGGATTGAGCTTTCCTCTCTTCCCGAATCTTGTAACTCCCTTCCATGGAGCAACTCGCAACAATACATGATCCCCAATACTAAATTTCACTTCCTTTCGATGAAAATCCGCATAACTCTTTTGTCGATCCTGTGCCGTTTGTATACGTTGTCGAATCATTTGGATCTTTTTCGTAGTCATACGTACCAACTCGGGTCCCAACAATGTTGCTTCACCCACCTCATCCCAACATATTGGAGAGCGACATTTTCGTCCATATAATACTTCAAATGGAGCCACACCTATACTTGCCTGATAACTGTTGTTGTAGGAGAATTCTACCAATGGTAAATACTTATCCCAACTGCCCTTGAAGTCTAGGACACAGAGTCTTAATAGATCTTCAAGAGTTTGAATAGTCCTCTCTGATTGTCCGTCCGTTTGAGGATGGTATGCCAAACTGAATCGTAAATCCGTGCCCATAGCTTTTTGCAAGCTAACCCAAAATCTTGAAGTGAATCTTGGGTTACGATCAGAAACTATGGATACTGGCATGCCATGCAACCTCACAATCTCATTTACATACATACTAGCAAGACGTTCAAGGGAATAAGTCTCCCGTATCGGCAAGAAATGTGCAGACTTGGTTAATCTATCAACAATAACCCAAATATCATTTATGCCTTGAGAAACCGTAGGAAGACCCGTAATAAAATCCATGGTAATGTGTTCCCACTTCCATTTCGGAATCTCAAGTGGTTGCAATGGACCCTTTGGCACCTGATGCTCTGCCTTTACACGTTGACAAGTTAAACACGTCGAGATAAACTTTGCAATCTCTCTCTTCATATTGTTCCACCAAAATGTATGTCGAAGATCACGATACATTTTAGTACTTCCAGGATGAATTGCAAACGGTGTATTGTGTGCCTCCATCATGATCTTGTACTTCAAATCAGAATCGTTAGGAACACAAAGTCTGGAGTGGACTCGAAGTATTCCTTCTTCATCGATTCTTGCTTCTGAAATAGCACCTTCTTGCACTTTCTTCTTCATAATCATCAGCTTCGAGTCTGTGACTTGAGCAACTTTAACTTTCTCAATTAAAGTTGGTTCTATACGTATACTTGACATCATTGCATGGGTCCCGGAGTCTTGAATTATATTCTCATCTTTTGTAAATCACACAAAATGGGCCTTTGTGTTAACAACATCGCACTCGTTCCTGCGTATGATCTTCTACTCAATGCGTCAGTTACCACGTTCGGCTTTCCAAGATGGTATTGAATGTGTGGTCGTAGTCTTTCAATAGCTCGAGCCAACATCACAGCCGCATGTTAAGTTTTTTTTGAGTGAAGAAATATTTGAGGCTTTTATGGTCTAAATATATCTCCACTTTCTACCCGTATAGATAGTGCCTCCAGATCTTTAGCGCGAAAACAACTGCTGCCAACTCTAGATCATGAGTAGGATAATTTCTCACATATTCTTTAAGTTGTCGCGAGGTATAGGCTATGACTTTCCCACGTTGCATGAGAACACATCCTAACCCTTTGCCTGAAGCATCGTTGTAGATAACAAATCCATCCGTACCAGATGGTATTGTTAGAACAGGTGCCGAAATGAGTCTCCTCTTGAGCTCTTGGAAACTCTTCTCGCATTCCTCGCTCTACACGAATTTTGCATCCTTCCGAGTCAGATGAGTTAACGAAGTAGCGATTCGAGAAAACCCTTCCACGAGTCTCCGATAATAACCAGCTAAGCCCAAAAAGCTACGTACTTCGGTCACCGTCTTCGGTTGCTCCCAACTTTGTATTGCTTCAATCTTCGCCGGATGAACAGATACTCCATGTTTTGACACCACGTGCCCAAAGAATGCTACTTCCTCAAGCCAGAACTCGCATTTCTTCAACTTGGCATATAGCTTGTTTTCACGAAGCCTTTGGAGTACCAGCTTCAAATGATGCTCATGATCTTCACGGTTTTTGGAATATATGAGGATGTCATCAATAAAGACAACAACGAAATGATCCAAATAATCCTTGAATACTCGATTCATCATATCCATGAAAACCGCAGGAGCATTAGTCAATCCAAAAGACATGACTAGAAATTCATAATGCCCGTACCGAGTTTTGAAGGCAGTCTTTGGAATATCCTCAGTTCCAATTTTCAGCTAATGATATCCAGAACGAAGATCGATTTTTGAAAAGAATTGTGCTCCTTGCAACTAGTCAAACAAGTCATCAATACGAGGTAGAGGATACCTATTCTTGATGGTGACATGGTTTAATTCCCGATAGTCAATACAAAGTCGCATACTCCCGTCTTTCTTCTTTACGAATAAAACAGGAGCACCCCAAGGAGATGTACTAGGACGAATAAAACCGATGTCCAATAACTCCTGTAGTTGGACCTTTAACTCCTGAAGTTCAATAGGAGCCATTCGATATGGGGTTTTAGAAATGGGCTTTGTACCCGGTTCAAGATCAATAATGAATTCAACTTCACGTTCCGGGGGTAGACCGAGAAGTTCTTCAGGAAATACGTCAGGAAAGTCAATAACAATAGGAATATTATTCAAATTTGACGTGTCTTTATTCAAATCCATAACATGGGCTAAGAAAGCTTGACATCCGTTTTTCAATAAACGAATAGCCTTATGACTTGATATGACAGTGATTGATTTTAATGGTTTAGTTGCTTGAATTTGAACAACAGGTTGATTAGGAATATGAAAACTAACAACCTTACGAAAACAATCAATTTTGGCATGATGAGTAGTTAACCAATCAATCCCTAAAATCACATCAAAAGCAAGTATCTTTAAAGAGATAAGGTCAACAGGTAAGGTGATAGTGCCAACTTGGATCAAACAAGACTTATAAACAGTGGATGTGATGAAAGTTTCTCCTAACGGAGTTTTCACAGATAGGTCAAAGTCTAATTTCTCCGGAGTCAAGTTTAAAAGTTGAGCACAAGCAGGAGAGATAAATCAATGGGTAGCACCGGTATTAAGTAACGTATAAACTTCGTAAGAATTTATGATTAGCTTACCCGTGATCATCTCGTTTGGGTTCGTCGCATTTTGACCAGTCACAACAAACACTCTTCCAGGAACCGTTAACTTTGACTTTTCTGGGACAGTCTTTTGAGTCACCGTCCCTGCTGAACTTGGTTTCGCTACCGTACAATCTCGAGCGATATATCCTTCCTTTTTATAATTATAGCATACCTTGAACTGTTGTGGGCAGTTTGGACTGATATGTCCCCACTACCAGAAAATCGAGCTATAGCGACGGTCACCGACCGTCGCTATAGATGAAAAGACCGTCGCTATAGGATATAGCGACGGTCGGCAACCGTCGCTATAGAAGCCGTCGCAAAAACCTATAGCGACGATTTTTTTCCCTATAGCGACGGTCAGACCGTCGCCAGAAAAAGCCACAAAAACGCGCTTGAAGTTTTTTACCGACGGTCAGGATTTGATATAGCGACGGTCATGACCGTCGCTACAGAAAATTTGGCGCGAATGGCTGAGAGCTATAGCGACGGTCGACGACCGTCGCTATAGGTAAATTTTGGCGCGAATATGTGGTCTACTGCGACGGTCGGCGACCGTCGCTATAGGTGAAATTTGGCGCGAATGTACGGTCTATTGCAACGGTCATGACCGTCGCTATAGGTGAGATTTTGCGCAAATATAAGAGGTGTTGCGACAGTCGTGGCCATCGCTATAGGTGTTTTGGCGACAAAAACTTCGTTATATAATATTTCTTATTTATTTTACCTGTTAAGAAGCATAACTACATTCAACCATCCAATCTGAATATAACATTTACAACTAAAAGAACAAAACAAATGAAGTCTATCAATGTATAATATCATCTAAATATACATAACCATCCAAAATACTGTTACTATGTATCAAAACAGTACATAACCAATAGCACATTTAACATATTTTCAGTAGCACATCTATAACAAATTTTCATCCAAAATAGTGTTACATCTAACAAATTTTCAGCAGCACGAGACATGTCACAGGTCCTCTATAGGATTATTTGATCCACTAATATCACCATTATCTCCTTCTGTGTAATGATCCTACAAATTAATTATAAAGTGAACTTGTTAATCCATATACAAACAGAGTGATAGAGCACAAATTTGAAGTATAAGTGGAATGAGAGAGCAACACCTGATTGTTGGAATGAGCATTTGGAACAGATGACTTCTTCATAAATTCTGTCATCATTGATAATAGTTCATCCACTTTCCTTGCAGTATCGTCTCCTTTTTCCCGCACCTTTTTCAACTCAGCTTTCAATTCTTGATTTTCACGTTGTACTTCATTATTTGTGTCACGAGGTCCCCAAGTGTTTGTAGCTGTGGCACCAACTCCACCTTGTCGAAGTCTACCATGTCGCTCTGGTCCAAGAACTTGTGCAAGTATATCATTCCATCCTGTACTACTGCTTTCACCAGTCGATTCCTGAGTCTTCTTTAACTCAATAATTTTTTCCTGTGAAAATATACAATGCAAAATATACATAACTTAAATATACAAGGCAGTTCAACATAACACTTAACAAAGAGTAACAAATAACAAAATCTCATGGGATACTCCCATCAACCATCATGATATAACATAGACCTATGATGACAAGAAGCCCAACAGAGCATTACAGTTAACAGACCACCGTAACAACATATCATTAGAAGGCACAAAAGGAGCAATAGCCAAGCAGAATAGAACACATTAGCAGCAACAATAACAAGAAGAGGTTGCAAACCATAGAATGGAGCCACAATATCATAACATGGTTGCAAACCCAAACACCACAAACCAAACATCACATTATATAGCTAGCAGTCATATAAAAGATTACAAGGCAAGAAGCCCAACATAGCATTACACTTAACAGATCAGTACCATTTTAACCTGTACCAACATATCACCATTTTAAGCATTAGAAGATACACAAAAGGAGCAGCAATCAAGCAGGATGAAACACATTAGCAGTAGCAACAAGAGAGGCCAAATTAGAATACTTTAATTTAATAAAAGAATTAAAATAAAACAACTATTAATTAGAACATTTTAAGTTAAACAGTTTCAAAATCCTCAAGTACTTTTGCTAACCCTTTTTAAAAGGTAGAATCAAACATAATTCCAAAGTATCCAAAGGTTAATCTTTTCTTTTTTAATAATTTATACTTTAACTCATATTTGAAAAATAAGGTAATTTATGCTATATGATTACTTAAGTTTACACCACCTTACTTACCACCCCTATCCATTTATTTCATCAGCTGTAACTGCTAAACGAAAGGCAGACGCATAAATATGATGTTGGCTGCAGTCTCTATGATGGGTAGGAGGGACCATAATATTGAGACAATATAAACTTTTGTTCTAAAATTCACCTAACCAGTATATAGAATCATATCCTCGGTAAAGAATAAATAATAGAATAAATAATCATATAATAACCAGTATATAGAATCATATCCTCGGTAAAGAGCTTAAAGACAATATAGAATAAAGAGTTAAAAGACCCCATTGTTTGAGGATTGATAAATACGTACCACATTCGAGGATGCTCCAAGTACAATTGAGTTATCACTTCGAGTGTGGGATTGTATATACATATCCGCTCGATCAATCTCTTTTTTATTTATTTGGTACTACAAATAAAACAAAAAATAGTACATAATTCAAGAAATACTCTATTCATAGAAGTCTAATACATGATTAACGACAAAAAATAGGGAAATAACATCAAATTACCAATTCATGTTTCTTTTTTGGAATTGATTTAGTGCCCAACGTATGACCTACCAACAATTTTTTTTGATTTTCACAATTTTTTGTTGCTATATCCTGCATTACATGTATTTATAAATTAATAATAATATATAACAATAAGTAAGAATTGATAATACATAAATTAGAATAAACACAACCTATGCATCATCAGTTAGCCAATAATCAACCAACGCAGCCCATTGATTAGGATTTACTCAATCATTGTTGATAGTATTCGCTATCGATTTGGCACGGTCACCATGCACAAAATTATTACTCTTTAAGTTAGACTTCCAATCTCTCCACCTATTGTTCATGATAGCCATCAATTTTCTTTTAGCATTGGGGTGATCTGTGGTAAATCGTTTCTACAACAAACAAATTTACACATATATTAAGTTACCTTCAAAGTGTTTAATGTCAAATTATATAAAATGCTATTGATTAATAACCTGAATTTCATCCCAAGCCCTTGTCATGTTAGCCTCTGTCATATTAGACCATGTTGGAGTACTTATTGGAAAAAATTCTCCATTGCGAGCAAGACACCCAAGAAAGGTTGTTAACTTATTGGCGTCTCTCCCAACAGGATGACCATTTACATCATAAATTACTTTCTTGGGTGCATCGATATTTGACCATAACTTTGCTCCCATCGTTGGTCCACGCTTCCTCTTAGGTCGAGAACCTAAAAAAGAGAAAGAATCAAGATATATGAACTAAACAAAACTGAAATATAACATGATTTATATATGTAAAAGAGTTTGTAAATAACACAAAGTTCGAAGAGCACTTATAAAGGCCTACTTCAGTCATTCTAAATCACAGACAAACTTTGTTTTTACCTTCATGACAATGCAAGTATAAGTGTAGATATATGCATGGTACCTTCAGTATTCTCATGAATGCTTTCCTCCTCTGCATGTGGTTCATCGGCATGGATCTCATTATCATTAATTTCTGGGCCATTGGAATAGTTAGCACGGGATCTAGACGTTCTATTTGAAGCCATTAAAGCAACCTGAGAAACAAAAATATGAATTCAGAATAGTAAAGAATATCAATTCATAATTGATAGAACAGTTTTAATAGGAAGAGAGCTGATCTTTTCCTCGAGTAAAATCTCTTTTTTTAATAACAAAAATCAAGGAAAAGATCAGCTCTCTTCCTATTGCTCACTGTGATTTTGCCTAACAGAAAGACAACTCTACTTCAAGATTGTAAAGTTCAAGCCTCACAAGAATTATATAAGAACCACATACTATACATGCAAAGCTTGTGCCAAGATTATGAGACATAAGATAGTCTAGATATTTGCTAATAGCACAAGGAGCACCAAGATATAATATCAAAAACAAATCTATCAAAGTGTAACCATTTCTCTTTTGGAGAAAATGGACAAAGTGTAACAAGACAGATCTATCAATTGTGACGTTTATCCTCTTCATTCTTCCTCATCTTCATTTTCCTCACTATCACCCTCCTCTTCATCTTCGGAACCCTCTTCTTCTTCTCCGTCTCCGTCTCCATTCTCATCTTCATCAACAATATGTTCAATTATTTGTCTTTTGAAACGAGATGTATCAATTTGAGATCCTGTTTTTCGCTTACTTTTAAGTCTATTTCCACCATTTTCAACTAATTCAGCATCAACGTCATTCCTAACCCAATTTATGTTTTCAATATCAACTTCTGCAACTGGAGTGATGAATTCTTCATTGGTATTGGGTAACTCGTCACTATCAGAATCTACTTCAGCATCTTCACATAAATCTCTCGCCTTTGTTCGTATAACCACACGCCAATTGTTATCCCTTTGATCATCAACATAAAATATTTGTTGAACCTGAGAAGGCATTACAAAGGGCTCATCGGTTGAACCAAACTTTTGATAATTTACAAGCGTGAAGCCATAGTCATCAGTTTTGACCTCTCTATCACGTGCTAAACTGTCATACCACTTACATTTGAATAGAACAACTTTGCCAGATCCATAATAATCAAATTCAACAACATCTTCCAAAATACCAAAGTATTCAACTACATCTTCCTTAGGATTTCGGTCTCTAGTAGAGGAATATCCACGAGTAGTTGCTACCACATATACCCCACTATTCTGTGTTCTCCTCTTACTCTCACAACTTGTAGAATGGAATCGATACCCATTTACCAAATAACCATCTCCTCTCCTGCCTATCAAATTTGGGCCAAATGCAAGAGCTTGAACTTCTTTTGAAGCATCATTATTCATAGTTGTCATCTACAAAATGGTAGCAATATAAGCAAATTCCATCCATTTATTATTAATAACCATTACAAAATTTTGCATAAAATTATGTTCACATAATGTAGTACTTACATAATTCTTAAACCATTCAGGAAATTCCTTTTTCTTAGCATTGTCAATTTCCCTTGGCGTCGGTTTTTGTTTACGCTTTCCACGTCGTAACATATATGAATCTTGCCAAATACTACAAACAAATAAACAAACAATTTTTTTTGTCATAGCTAGCTGTCTAACAAAAGTTATTAATATTTCGAACAATAAATGTCATTCTTTATTTACTCACATTAGATATGACTCAACCTCTGTACAATTGAATAGCACATACAGGTGTGCACTCTTGACATCATCGCCACATAGAGTACAAACTTTTGGGACATTAAGAAATCGACCTATGTTTCTGAATACAGATAAACTTGATTCACCTTGTTCGTATCCATCTTCATTTCTTCCAACTCGTTTCCATGCAGCATTGTGTTGACTCAAATATCTTGAGCAAAATGTAACACATTCTTCAGCGATATACCCTTCTACAATTGACCCTTCTGGACGACTTCTGTTGCGAATATACCCTTTTAACTTGCCCATGTATCTTTCAAAAGCCCACATTTGTTGATATTTCACATTTTCGGCTATCTTTGTCTCTTCAGCAAGGTGGACACACAAATGTACCATTATATCAAAGAAAGCAGGAGGAAACACAATCTCAAGCTTGCAAAGTATTAACGAAATTTTCTTGTTCAACCGTTCATAATCTTCCGATGTGTTATAGTTGGAACATAATTCTCTAAAGTAGTTACAAAGTTCAATTATTATTGAGCAGACATGTCTAGGCAAGTTGGTACATCGTATTGCTATTGGAAGTAATTGTTGCATTAAAATATGGCAATCGTGACTTTTAAGACCTGAGATCTTGCCCCCCTTCAAATTGATGCAACGTGAAATATTTGAAGCATATCCATCAGGTACCTTAACATTTTTCAACACTTGCAAGAAATCATGTCTTTCTTTCTTAGACATTGAGTAGCTTGTAGCCGGCAAAAGGTACTTTGAATTGCTTGCTTGCACGGGTATTGGATGGAGCTCTCTTCGTATACCCATTTTCATCAAGTCCAATCGTGCTTTTAAATTATCTTTTGACTTTCCTTGCACACTCAACAATGTCCCAATCAGGCTATCACAAATTTTTTGGCAATGTGCATTCCATCTAGATTGTGGCGCAACAAAAGTATCCGCCAATATGGCAATTCAAAGAAAATAGATTTCTTCCTCCAATTATGTTTTGAGTCATGGGGAATGGTCTTCGTGCTAGTGGGTGTCTTTCCAAAAGTGACATTAATGGCATTAACTTGTTCGAGAATATCAAATCCTGATGGCACCACCGGAGCTTCACTATGGTCACATTGTCCGTTAAATCTTCGTGTATCAAACCTATAACTATGACCCGACTCCAGAAAACAACGATGCCCGATATAACATTCCTTACTTTGCAATCTACAAGAACGAGTGTTCATTTGACATGATGGACATGCCAACTTACCTTTAGTGCTCCAACCAGACAACATAGCAAGAGCTGGAAAATCACTAATTGTCCACAACAGTGCAGCACGCATTTGGAACTTTGTACCGGTAGATGCATCATACGTTTCAACCCCATTACTCCATAGTATCTTCAACTCTTCAATTAAAGGTTGCATATACACGTCAATATCATTACATGGAGAGTTTGGACCAGGTATTAACAATGGCATGATAAAATACTCCTGCTTCATACACATCCATGGTGGTAAGTTATAAACAACAACTGTCACTGGCCATATACTATACGGTGACCCATGGGTAAAGGGACTCATACCATCAGTGGACAGTCCGAGTCTTACATTTCGATATTCTTGAGAGAATGTAGGGTACATTGTATCCAAATGCTTCTAAGCTGCAGAGTCAGCTGGATGACGATTCACTCCATCTTTCCGTCGCTTTACATGATGCCACGTCATGTATTTTGCAGTTTCTACAGACATAAATAGCCTCTGCAATCTCGGAATTAACGGTAAATAACGTAATTGCTTCACAGCTACTTTGCTCCTCTTAGCATTTGTATCTATTTGTGCATTCTCTGGTACAACCATCTCATTCTGCTTCCATCTCAATGATTTACAAACTGTACAAGACTCTAATTTTTCATTCTCCCTCCAAAAGAGCATACAATCATTCTCGCATGCATCAATCTTCTCATAACCAAACCCTAAATTTCCAACCATTTTCTTTATTTCATAAAAATTATCAGGCAAGTTTGCAAATGATGGAAATGATGACTTGAACTTACGGAGCAAACCATCAAAGGACACGTCAGTCCATTTGCTAATATTTGTATGATTGAAAAGCCATACAATGAATGAAAGGACAGTCTCAATTTCACATCCAGGATATAATGGTTGATTGGCCTCTGACATGTACTTTTGGTATTTTATAGCTTCAGCTGATGACTCCACACCGTGATCCCTAAATATATCATTTACCATCTCAGGCATACGATGATCATCTTCGGATTGTGATGGTTCGTCGTGAACATCATCATTACTCACATTCCTGACAATCACATCTTCCCCTTGATGCACCCTATTCGTGTAGCCAAACATAAATCCATCACAAATCAAATGTTCACGAATAGTAGCTCGAATCTGGTATCGGCCATTTACACAATTCTTACATGGACAAGGAATTCTTCCCGTTACCATGCCCACTTTTTCGAAACCAAAGTCCAAAAATCTCTCTATGCCTGCAAGATATTCTCTAGAATATCTTGGTAATTCCATCCACGTCTTATCCATAATATTATGTCCCTAAATCAAATTGAACAACCATCAGAATGATATTGCGTATAGAAATCTATGCACCAACCAAACTCCCAGTTCACTCAAACAAAACAAAAAAGGTGTATACATGTAAGATTTATGCCAAGTCCCCTTCCCACCACTCAGATATTCATATAATTGCTCCCTCCCTCCCTAAATTTACCACACATGCATTATTATATAATTAAATCAGGGTTTCATGATTTCAGCCCTCTATAACCATATATGCTCTAGTACCAAATTCTAATAATATACAAGGCTGCAATTACCAAAGAAAAAAAAAGAATGCAAAGTATATATGTAGCTTAATTAATTACTTGAGCATTATGGCAGCTGGCAACCCCAACCGAGAACCACAGAAAAGTATATACAAATCCATCGATCCAACCTGACAACCACAGAAAAATTTTCTTCACATTCTTCAACTTCTTCTTCTTCTTCTTGTTCACATTAATGAACTGATCCTCTTTAATTTCAATTCAATTATATTCTATCTCCTCAACTTAATTCTCATCATCATATCCCTGGAAACAAAATCTATCTGCAAACCAAACCTACTTGCCACAAATTTCTCTCCTTTGCCAAAACTTTCTTAATTACACTTCTAATTTCCGTGACTAGCTAGTTCATATACATACATTAATTCCCTAGAAAAAGCATATATACCAGACTCAAGCATATAACCTGTGCATCATCAGTTAGCTGAAACGAATGTTCACTGCGAAAACTTTAGAATGCAAAACAAATTTTGAAATATTAGAAATAGTAGGAACAAGATGAAGAAGAATGACTTTATTTATATCATTTATTTTCCAAACTACATGATACAATGAGCACATAGTACATCTTAGCCATGATTGATTTCGAGTCAAAGACTTGTATTGGGTATTGGTTAAAATCTCATATCAGAAACATTATTCTTCTCTTCATGTTCTTCTTCTACTTACTAATTATTTCTACTTAGTAATTATAAGCCGACCCATCATTGACAGATCATGGAATGTCCATCTCCAGGTAAAGAATCGAAGGAACTTTTGTTCCCTTTGGCCACCGCAATCCTCTGAGAGGAACAGCAGCAGCCCTGCATTCCATGGTGAATCCCAGAACCATGAAACACCCCACAGAAGGGTGTCCCAAAATCAGTAAATTTAGGGCTTGTTACAGGGATCGGAGAAATAGAGGAAATCATAACAACTAAGGGGTAAATAAAATTAAAAACCTAAAGAATGATATTATACCTGCTCAAACCCTCTGTCAATATGATCCTTTCAAGCCGGACGGAGAGATGGAGTGAGACGAAGTCCGGCGGACACTCGATCGTGTGCTTCCTCCTCAAACAGCCAATCAATATGATCCTTCCAAGCCGGACGGAGTGAGATGGAGTGAGAATACTGAAGAGGAGATGAAGAATGAGTGAGATTCAATGACTGAGATCGAGCGACTGAGAGAGAGTTTGGTTTGGGGGAAAGAACAATACTGATAAAACGCCCCCTTTGTGACCCTCGTTAAAATCCCAAAAAAAAGACCTATACCGACGGCCATTTTTTGACCCTCGGAATAGAATACCTTCAAGGGCTTATACCGACGGTCATACAGTGACCGTCGCTATATATATCTATTGCTACGGTTCTGCGCCGACCGTCGCTATACCTCGTCGCCATATCTTGATTTTCTAGTAGTGCCCTCTTTCCCGCATTTGTAGCATACGACCGGTGATCGTTCTCCTCCCTTAGAACCAGCTGGTGCTGACGTCTTCGCATTGTCATTGTTGAATCTCCTCTTTTTAAAATCTCCCCCCGACTCGCTTCTTCTATTTTTATGGCCATGATTACCACCAGAGTGGTTACCATTTTTGTCCGTCTTTTTTTTTCTCCGCTGGTTATCGTTGTTTTGTTGACTGCTATCTCCGGTATGATCCTGGTTGTGGTCCCTCGGTTGAACGTGGTTGAACGTACTCGTTATCTCGCTCTAATAATTGAGCCCTGTTGACAACATCTGAATAGAGAAAAAATTTATGAGAAATGAGATACTGACGTATGCCGGGTTTCAAACCTCTCAGAAATATCCGCGTCATATGTAAGACCCCGAATTTTATGAAATAAAAGTATTCAATTTTTCTTATAATTACTATTCAGTAAATGGTTAAATTGATAAATGTTAAAGTTAAGGGTGATATATGAATTTTTTTTTCAAAATACACAAGTGGTTATAAAATATTCATTATTATCGGGGAATATTCGTACGACGGCGCAGCCATTTGTGGGCCCCATAACAGAATAACTGTCGGATGAAGAAAATGATAAATTTGAGTTTTTATAAATAACGGCGTAGTTGTTATCGTTAACACTGTTGGAATACCTGGTGGTTAAAATACAGTAATACACGTAGTTGCACAGTAGCACACGGTATTGCACAGTATTTTTTTAATTATTATTAATTCTTTCGTAAGAAGGTACTACTCAATAATTGTTACAGTAATTACTGTTCAATATTTTATTTTATTGATTCAATAATTGATACGTTGAAATTTTAGATTATTGTTATTCAATAATTGTCACTGCACAGTATTTCCCCTTTTTCAGATCAATAATTCATATTATTTGAATAATATTATTAGATAACATTATTGGCAATGTCTAGAAAGTTCTGTCTAAGGAGAGGTTTGGTCACCTTATTGCGCGCCAGTAAGGAGAAATTCTTATTGGAAAGCCCCCTCTTTCCTGGGAACGGCCTGGTTGTCATAAATGTGATTCTGTAATATTATTTGTGAATAATTAATTATTGATTCATATGATAAGGAAATATTTATTTTATGTGGATATAAATGAAGGATATATTTTTGTGGTTAAAAATGAAGGATTTAATGTTGAGGTGTTTTATCTGTATTTTTGTCGGAACGGATGTATTGAAAATCAAATTAGGGTTTTTAAGATATTTTGCGAGGATTATAATTTTTAATCCGACCGTTGGATCGTGGTAATATTTGGATATGTTATACATATATAAGTTGAGTATATGTCCACAAATTTTGAATCGTTAAAAATGAACGTATGATTTGTTATGAATTTTACGAGATGACTGGTTCAGAAATTGTTGAATTTTCGGAGTTAGTCATTTTGGTGAAAAATTCTAGAATTAGTGGGCTCCACTCTTGGTTGGTGAAGAAATGTGCTGAGATTTTTATTCAAATGTGGTGGGTGGAAATAGTAGCAGGTAAAGCCATCAGGTTACAGGTTAAGTCTGATTCGGCGTGCTAACATTTTCCTATAAATAGAGGGCTAAGTTAGAATTGAAAATCACACCAGAATTCATAATTTTCTCTCTTTCTCTCTCTAGATTATTGAGTGTAATTTATGAGTATTTAGATACTCTATGAGTTTCTATTCATCAGTGCAAATTTCCTTCAGCCTTATACCGATCAGAAGTACTGCTCTTTTGAGGTAAGGGATAGTAAGGGATTTTAAGGGTTGTTATATTTTTCAGTTTCGTAATTTTTCTGACCTTCAAAAAATTCTGGAAAAATTTGAAATGATATTTTGATGAGTTTTCTTGATTGTGTCCAAAAATGGTGATTTTTGGATGTATAGATTAAGAGTTATGAATTTTATGAGAAAAGACTATTTTAAAAGTAATCGCTTATAATTCCTTGTGGTTAACTCCAAAATTGATGAAATTTTTATTGGGAGTACATGTATATGATAGAAGTATACTCTGTAAATTTCAGAATTTTTGGATAAAAGTACAATTTTTGATAAATATCTAAATATTCGGCTGTTTTGGCCATATAAAAAAATAGTAAATGAATTTTAAAAATTCTGAGAAAAATATATGTTCAATATGGGACTATATTCTGGTAAATCTCAGAAAAGACTGATTTGGTATTTTTCATGAAAATAGACAAGTTATGAGAAAATTAATTAAATATGTTTTGTGAAGTAAGAAAATTGAAAAATATGATTTTATGGCTTGAGAATCCTATATGAGGTATATGCAGATTTTTGATGAGGGTTTTGGTTATTGGTGATGAAATCTTATGAGTTTGGCATTTTAGAATGATTAAATGCATTATTTAGTAAAGTGTAAACAATTAAAATAAATTGTTTATAAGCTTAAGAAATATTATTCTTTCAATATCATTATACCAAAATATTGGTATGTATGTTATTGTGGAATTTTTATCTTTTTGTATCGGGGTTAGTATTCATGAGTTACTATTCACGAGTTACTATTTATGAGTTACTATTCACGACAAAATTGGTTTCTTTTTCTAACCAAATTATAGTTGAGTTATGAATATTACTCTTGAGATTAAAACTATGTATTGATTATATTGTTTTTATTATCATATATAACATTTTTATAATCCTGATGTTGAAATTCTCTTTCACTGGAGTGTAAAGATGGGTAGATTATTGGTATGATCATGACTAGGGTTTTCTTTGGCCTGTAGTGCAAAGTTAAATTGTGACTGATATGATCATGACCATTGAATTTATAATTGAATATCTTTAGCTTAAGTGTAAAGATGAATTGATTAACATGGTTATAATTATGGTGTATATAAATTCTGAAATGATTATATATTTCTTTGAGATATTAATATATTTGGCCTGTAGTGCAAATATGAACTGTTGATTAATATATTTGGCCTGTAGTGCAAATATGAACTGTTGAGAAATATCTTTGGCCTGTAGTGCAAAGATGAATTATTGATGAATATCTTTAGCCTGTAGTACAAAGATGGTCTGTTGATGAATATCTTTGGCCTGTAGTGCAAAGATGAACTGTTGTTGAATATATTTGGCCGTAGTGTAAAGATGGATTTATTAGTATAATTATGAACAGAAACTGTGATTTGGTATAATCATGATCTTTGATGTTTCAGGTGATGAAAATTATCCTTGTCCTAGATGAGAAAAGGAATTTAGAACAACAATTACGATTATGAGTTATCATGTGATTGTGGACATGAATTGTTGATTGATGTTACAGGGACAAAATATTGTTGGTGGACTTTTAACATGGAGAAGATAATAGACTTTATAGTCTATTTGACTCTTCTAATGGTTTGCTCGTTCCACTGCAACTATGGTTGAAATTTTTATCATCTACCATATGTTATAAATCTCTGATTTATTACTGATGAGGACTATTGATAATTTATTTATCTTTAGTCATGATATTCTTTACTGGGCTAGTTGTGCTCACCCTTCTGTTCACAATTCCTTTCAGGTAATAAGAGTGTAGCTGGGTCGAGCGAGGGTAACAGGGGAATAGAACGGTGGTCATCATTTAGGAGTTATATTTGGTGAATCATCTTGGGTGAAGCGAACCCAACGTTGGAAGGGTGTTTTGCCACTATTATACAAGATGTCTAACGACATACAACCTCGTGTCATCATAAGACAGGATTGTGCACATCCGCTTGCCGAGTATATTTACAAGCACTACCTATATAATCTTGGTGTTTGTTTGAAGTATAATTCTCAGTTAGATACAGTGGAGATAATGATAAGTCAAGAGAAGACACACCATTGGGAAGAATATGATAGTAATCTTCTCGTTTTTCTTTGGGGTCTATTGGGTCAACCAAGGATAATTCTGTGGCCATATGATATCTATCATAACCTAGAAGCATGGCCTCCCATGTACGAAGGTTTCCTTGAGCACTTCTCAAAGATTCTAATTTCTAAAACAGTTTTTGACTATACCTTTATGTAAGGTGTTACTGTGAGGTGCTGTCCACAGTTGGGACATGTGTCACATTTGGTATATATTTATATTCAAACTCACAGCATATGTGTTGTTGTATTTTGTACGACAATTGTTGTAATAGAGTTGTAGTTGTTTTCTGTACCATGTATTTGACGACTCAGAATGGGTTGGATGGAATGGACCTATTTTGGGGTTGTCACATCATACGTTCCTCATTCTCCACCAAATGAGGTGCAAACCTGGATAACTCTGTAAACTTTGCCTCGTACTAGGACACCGTCATGTTATTTTGTTCCAGTCTAATGAACTCTACTTCCTTCATATGACGAATACTTTCAGGAAAGTACTTGTCATTGAACAGTTTCTGAAACGTCTCCCAAGACATGCTGAGTGCGGCTAGATGGGTATGCTTCACAGATTTCCACCAGTAATCTGCCTCATTACGGAACATAAAGGTGGCGAATGGAACCTTCTGTTCCTCCGTGCATCCCAAGATATCGAATATCTTGGTAATCTGCTTGACCCACATCTCCGCCTTAATCGGATCCGGCTTTCCCCGGAATTCTGGTGGTCCCAACTCTTTGAACTGCTTGGCCGTGACAAACCGTGCGTTGTTATCATTTCCACCGGTATTTTGTGCATGAGTCTCCCTCGTTTGATTTTGCATGAACTGCAAAAAGCTTCTAAACATTGCGTCGTTCATCGTCTGATTAGTGGTGTTGTTCACAGGAGGAACATACCAGCCTATTGCACGTTCTCCTCGTTGGTGAGTACAGGCGTCTCCGCGGTTTCTTTTATTCCACTGTTAACGTTCTTAGTTGCCATTCTTAAATACTGCCATAAAATAAGGGTTAATTAAACAGATTAACAAATCACATAATACCCCTATACTATGACCAAACAACAAATAAGCTTAGGTAGGACACACTAGCGAAGGATTTACTCGTCTCTCCCCTCCTAGTTATATTCCTCTATCTCCGCCAGAGATCATATCCCTAAGCTCTGATACCAACTGTGACGCCCCCAAAATAGATATACATCACCCATTCTGAGTTGTCAATACATGGTACAGAAATAACTTACAACTTTATTAATACAACATAAAACTGTGAGTTTAAATATAAATATTGTCTTCTAGACAATATCAATACCCAAATAAATCCTCATCACAATTATTGATACATTATTTTATGAAAATGGTGAGGACTACTAAACAACTCTCTCTAGAACCATCATTCCATACCCCGACTCGTACTCGTTACATTTTCACCTCCTGAGAAAAAAAATGGAATATAAAGGAAAAGGGTGAGCTCAATTAGCCGAGTAAAGAACATTATTGTGACAACCCCAAAATAGGTTCATTCCATCCAACCTATTCTGAGTCGCCAAATACATGGTACAGAAAATAACTACAACTTTATTACAATAATTGTCGTGCAAAATACAACAACACATATGTTGTGAGTTTGGATACAAATATATACCAAATGTGACTCATGTTCCAACCGTGGACATCACCTCACAATAACACCTTACATAAAGGTATAGTCAAAAACTGTTTTAGAAATTAGAATCTTTGGGAAGTGCTCAAGAAAACCTTCGTACATGGGAGGCCACGCATCTAGGTTATGATAGATATCATATGGCCACAGAATTATCCTTGGTTGACCCAATAGACCCCAAAGAAAAACGAGAAGATTACTATCATATTCTTCTCAATAGTGAGTCTTCTCTTGACTTATCATTATCTCCACTGTCTCTAATTGAGAATTATACTTCAAACAAACACCAAGATTATATAGGTAGTGCCCATAGATATACTCAGCAAGTGGATGAGCACAACCCTGTCTTATGATGACACGAGGTTGTATGTCATTAGACATCTTGTATGATAGTGACAAAACACCCTTCCAACGTTGGGTTCGCCTCACCCTATTTTCTTCACCAAATATAACTACTAAATGATGACCACCGTTCTATTCCCTTGTTACCCCCGCTCGACCCAGCTACACTCTTATTACCTGAAAGGAATTGTGAAGCAAAAGGGTGAGCACAACTAGCTCAGTAAAGAATGTCATGACTAAAGATAATTCAATTATCAATAGCCTTCATCAACAATAAATCAGAGATTTAGAACATATGGTAAATGATAAAAATTTCAACCATAGTTGCAGCGGAACGAGCAATCCATTAGAAGAGTCAAATAGACTATAAAGTCTATTATCTTCTCCATGTTAAAAATCCACCAACAATGTTTTATCCCTGTAACATCAATCAACAATTCTGGTCCACAATCATATGAATAACTCATAATCATAACTGTAGTTCTAAATTCCTCTTCTCATCCAGGACGAAGATAATTTTCATCACCTATCTTTACCTGAAACATCAAAGATCATGGTTACACCAAATCACATTTCCTGTTCATAATCATACTAATAACTTCATCTTTGCACTACGGCCAAAGATATTCATTTGTATCACCAGTTGGTCATGTTCATCTCAATATCTGTTCATCTTTGCACTACTTGCCAAAGATATTCAACAACATGTCATCTTTGCACTACGGGCCAAAGATATTCATCAATAATTCATCTTTGCACTACAGGCCAAAGATATTCATCAATATTTCATCTTTGCACTACAGGCCAAAGATATTCCTCAACAGTTCATATTTGTACTACGGCAAAATATATTCATCAACAGTTCATATTTACACTACAGGCCAAATATATTAATATCTCAACGAAATATATAATCATTTCAGAATTTATATAAACAATAATTATAACCATGTTGATCAATTCACCTTTGCACTTAAGCTAAAGATATTCACTTATAAATTCAATGGTCATGATCATACCAGTCAACAATTCAACTTTGCACTACTGGCCAAAGAGAACTCATAGTCATGATCATACCAATAATTTACCCATCTTTACACTCAAGCGAAAGAGAATTTCAACATCAAGGTTATAAAAATGTTATATATGATAATAAAAACAATATGATCAAAACATGGATTTAATTTCAAGAGCAATATTCATAAATCAACTATAATTTGGTTAGAAAAAGAAACCAATTTTGTCATGAATAGTAACTCATGAATAATAACTCATGAATAGTAACTCCGACATGAAAAAGGTAGAAATTCCACAATAATATACATACCAATATTTCGGTATAATGATATTGAAAGAATAATATTCTTAAGCTTATAAACAATTTATTTAAATTATTTACACTTTACTAATTAATGCATTTAATCATCATAAAACGCCAACTCTTAAGATTTCATCATCAATAACCAAAACCCTCATCAAAAATCTGCATATACCTCATATATAGGATTCTCAAGCCATAAAATCCTATTTTCCAATTTTTTTACTTCACATAACATATTTAATTCATTTTCTCATAACTAGACAATTTTCATGAAAAATACCAAATCAGTTCCAAAAATATTTCTTTTCTGAGATTTAGCATAATATAGTCTCATAGTGAACATATATTTTTCTCAGAATTTTTAAAAGTCATTTACTATTTTTCATATGGCCAAAATAGCCGAATATTTAGACATTTATCAAAAATTATACTTTTATCCAAAAATTCCGAAATTCACAGAGTACACTGATATTATATAGATATACTTTCAATAAAAATTTTATCAATTTTGGAGTTAACCACAAGGAGTTATAAGCGGTTACTTTGAAAATAGTCATTTCCCGTAAAATTCATAACTCTTAATCTTTACATCCAAAAATTACCATTTTTGGACACAACCAATAAAACTCATCAAAATATCATTTCAAATTTTTCCAGAATTTTTAAAGGTCAGAAAAATTAAGAAACTGGAAAATATAACAACCCTTAAAATCCCTTACTATCCCTTACCTCAAAAGAGCAGTACTTCTGACTAGATATCGGATATGATGCTGAAGGAAACTTGCACTAATGAATAGCAACTCACCAAGTATCTAAAAACTCACAAAATATGCTTCATAATATAGAGAGAGAAAGAGAGAAAGCTTATGTTTCTGGTGTGATTTTTAATTCTAACTTAGCCCTCTATTTATAGGAAAATTTTGGTAGGTTTGACCTGCAACCTGATGGCTTTACCTGCTACTATTCCCACCCACCACATTTGAAATATAATTCAGCACATTTCTTCACCAACCACAAGTGGGGCCCACTAATTCTAGAATTTTCCACCAAAATGATAAACTCCGAAAATTTAACAATTTCTGAACCAGTCATCTCGTAAAATTCATAATAAATCATACGTTCATTTTTAACGGTTCAAAATTTGTGGGCATATACTCAACTTATATATGTATAATATATCCAAAAATTACCACGATCCAACGGTCGGATTAAAAATTATAACCCCCGCAAAATATCTCAAAAATCCTGATTTTTAATACCTCCATTCCGACAAAAATACGGATAAAAATCTCAACATTAACTCATTCATTTTTTAACCACAAAACTATATCCCTCATTTATATCCACATAAAATAAATATTTTCTTATCATATGAATCAATAATTAATTATTCACAAATAATATTACAGAATCACATTTATGACAACCAGGCCGTTCCCAGGAAAGAGGGGGCTTTCCAATAAGGATTTCTCCTTACTGGCGCGCAATTAGATGACCAAACCTCTCCTTAGACAGAACTTTCTAGACATTGCCAATAATGTTATCTAATAATATTATTCAAATAATATGAATTATTGATCTGATAAAAGAAAATACTGTGCAGCAACAATTATTGAACAACAATAATATAAAATTTCAACGTAGCAATTATTGAATCAATAAAATAAAATATTGAACAGTAATTACTGTAACAATTATTGAATAGTGCCTTCTTACGTAAGAATCAATAATTTCAAAAATACTATGCAATACCGTGTGCTACTGTGCAATAACGCGTATTACTGTATTTTAACCACCGGGTATTCCAACAGTGTTAACGGTAACAATTACGCCGTTATTTGTAAAAACTCAAATTTGTCGTTTTCTTCACCCGACAGTTATTCTGTTATGGGGCCCACAAATAGCTGCGCCGTCGTACGAATATTCCCCGACAGAAAGAATATTCCACGACCAAACGAATATTCCCCGACAACAATGATTATTTTATAACCACTTGTGTATTTTGAAAAAAAAATCATATATCACCCTTAACTTTAACATTTATCAATTTAATCATTTACTGCATAGTAATTATAAGAAAAATTGAATACTTTTATTTCATAAAATTCGGGGTCTTACAATCTCCCCTCCTTATGAAATTTCGTCCCCGAAATTTACGTACCTGGTATTTCGAAGAGTTGAGAATACATTGCTTCTATTTCAGATTCTATCTCTCAGATCATCGTGATTTCTCCATTGCTCATCTCCCATGATAACTTCATTTGGGTTCCTCATTTGTTGGGAAGTCATGACAACCGCCATCCCTCGAACTACTCGGCTTTGACTTGTCTGGAGTAGCATTTGGCGTCATCATTACCGTTGGAATATACCTTTCTATAGGACATATTCCTCCCTCAACTGCCTCTTCGTACTCCTCATTCATGATCTGAATCATCAATCTTCGATCCATATCGGATTCAGGTTGACCGCTATGTACAGGGTAATTCAAAACTCGATGTTGGGTTCTCCCAATTGCTTTCCAAAAAGAGAAATTCATATCATCTATTTTAGCCTTCTTAGATCGAACATTTCTTTCCACAATATCCACGTGTCTTGCGGCTTTTACCCATGCATCACTTATTCTCACTCGTTCAATTTTTTCTTCTCTCAGCTCAGATTCTATTTTTATCATCTTATACTCTGCCAAAGAATGCTTCTGTTCAAGCATCACATATCGGGTAACACAAGCTTGAATTGTTGCATCCTTTTGTTCCACGACCGCCTGTCGTTCTTCTGCCTGCTCTTCTAACTCATGAATACGATTTTAAAATTCTACATTTTGATCATATAATACCTCTAATAAACTCTCCTCTGGTACTTCTTCTTCCTCAGTCTCAGCAGTTACCTCTGCGACTATCTCGGGTGTAACTATCAATTCTTCACTCACCACATGGATATTTCTAATTCCTTCTTCGTCTGACATCACATTATCACGGTTAGTGATTAGAGGTATCCCCACAGTCTCATTCACTCCATTATTAGCATTCTCAGCTGCCATTCTCAAATACTGCCATAAAACAAGGGTTAATTAAACAAATTAACATATCACATAATATCCCAATATTATGGCTGACCAACAAATAAGCTTAGGTAGGACACACTAGCGAAGAATTTACTCATCTCTCCCCTCCTAGTTGTATTCCCCGATCTCCGCCAGAGATCATATCCCTAAGCTCTGATACCACCTGTGACAACCCCAAAATAGGTTCATTCCATCCAACCTATTCTGAGTCGCCAAATACATGGTACAGAAAACAACTACAATTTTATTATAACAATTGTCGTGCAAAATACAACAACACATATGCTGTGAGTTTGGATACAAATATATACCAAATGTGACTCATGTTCTAACCGTGGACATCACCTCACAATAACACCTTACATAAAGGTATAGTCAAAAACTGTTTTAGAAATTAGAATCTTTGGGAAGTGCTCAAGAAAACCTTCGTACATGGGAGGCCACGCATCTAGGTTATGATAGATATCATATGGCCACAGAATTATCCTTGGTTGACCCAATAGACCCCAAAGAAAAACGAGAAGATTACTATCATATTCTTCCCAATGGTGAGTCTTCTCTTGACTTATCATTATCTCCACTGTCTCTAATTGAGAATTATACTTCAAACAAACACCAAGATTATATAGGTAGTGCCCATAGATATACTCAGCAAGTGGATGAGCACAACCCTGTCTTATGATGACACGAGGTTGTATGTCATTAGACATCTTGTATGATAGTGACAAAACACCCTTCCAACGTTGGGTTCGCCTCACCCTATTTTCTTCACCAAATATAACTACTAAATGATGACCACCGTTCTATTCCCTTGTTACCCCCGCTCGACCAAGCTACACTCTTATTACCTGAAAGGAATTGTGAAGCAAAAGGGTGAGCACAACTAGCTCAGTAAAGAATGTCATGACTAAAGATAATTCAATTATCAATAGCCTTCATCAACAATAAATCAGAGATTTAGAACATATGGTAAATGATAAAAATTTCAACCATAGTTGCAGCGGAACGAGCAATCCATTAGAAGAGTCAAATAGACTATAAAGTCTATTATCTTCTCCATGTTAAAAATCCACCAACAATGTTTTATCCCTGTAACATCAATCAACAATTCTGGTCCACAATCATATGAATAACTCATAATCATAACTGTAGTTCTAAATTCCTCTTCTCATCCAGGACGAAGATAATTTTCATCACCTATCTTTACCTGAAACATCAAAGATCATGGTTACACCAAATCACATTTCCTGTTCATAATCATACTAATAACTTCATCTTTGCACTACGGCCAAAGATATTCATTTGTATCACCAGTTGGTCATGTTCATCTCAATATCTGTTCATCTTTGCACTACTGGCCAAAGATATTCAACAACATGTCATCTTTGCACTACGGCCAAAGATATTCATCAATAATTCATCTTTGCACTACAGGCCAAAGATATTCATCAATATTTCATCTTTGCACTACAGGCCAAAGATATTCCTCAACAGTTCATATTTGTACTACGGCCAAATATATTCATCAACAGTTCATATTTACACTACAGGCCAAATATATTAATATCTCAACGAAATATATAATCATTTCAGAATTTATATAAACAATAATTATAACCATGTTGATCAATTCACCTTTGCACTTAAGCTAAAGATATTCACTTATAAATTCAATGGTCATGATCATACCAGTCAACAATTCAACTTTGCACTACTGGCCAAAGAGAACTCATAGTCATGATCATACCAATAATTTACCCATCTTTACACTCAAGCGAAAGAGAATTTCAACATCAAGGTTATAAAAATGTTATATATGATAATAAAAATAATATGATCAAAACATGGATTTAATTTCAAGAGCAATATTCATAAATCAACTATAATTTGGTTAGAAAAAGAAACCAATTTTGTCGTGAATAGTAACTCGTGAATAGTAACTCATGAATAGTAACTCCGACATGAAAAAGGTAGAAATTTCACAATAATATACATACCAATATTTCGGTATAATGATATTGAAAGAATAATATTCTTAAGCTTATAAACAATTTATTTAAATTGTTTACACTTTACTAATTAATGCATTTAATCATCATAAAACGCCAACTCTTAAGATTTCATCATCAATAACCAAAACCCTCATCAAAAATCTGCATATACCTCATATATAGGATTCTCAAGCCATAAAATCCTATTTTCCAATTTTTTTACTTCACATAACATATTTAATTCATTTTCTCATAACTAGACCATTTTCATGAAAAATACCAAATCAGTTCCAAAAATATTTCTTTTCTGGGATTTAGCATAATATAGTCCCATAGTGAACATATATTTTTCTCAGAATTTTTAAAAGTCATTTACTATTTTTCATATGGCCAAAATAGCCAAATATTTAGACATTTATCAAAAATTATACTTTTATCCAAAAATTCCGAAATTCACAGAGTACACTGATATTATATAGATATACTTTCAATAAAAAATTTATCAATTTTAGAGTTAACCACAAGGAGTTATAAGCGTTACTTTAAAAATAGTCATTCCCCGTAAAATTCATAACTCTTAATCTTTACATCCAAAAATCACCATTTTTGGACACAACCAATAAAACTCATCAAAATATCATTTCAAATTTTTCCAGAATTTTTAAAGGTCAGAAAAATTAAAAAACTGGAAAATATAACAACCCTTAAAATCCCTTACTATCCCTTACCTCAAAAGAGCAGTACTTCTGACTGGATATCGGATATGATGCTGAAGGAAACTTGCACTAATGAATAGCAACTCACCAAGTATCTAAAAACTCACAAAATATGCTTCATAATATAGAGAGAGAAAGAGAGAAAGCTTATGTTTCTGGTGTGATTTTTAATTCTAACTTAGCCCTCTATTTATAGGAAAATTTTGGTAGGTTTGACCTGCAACCTGATGGCTTTACCTGCTACTATTCCCACCCACCACATTTGAAATATAATTCAGCACATTTCTTCACCAACCACAAGTGAGGCCCACTAATTCTAGAATTTTCCACCAAAATGATAAACTCCGAAAATTCAACAATTTCTGAACCAGTCATCTCGTAAAATTCATAATAAATCATACGTTCATTTTTAACGGTTCAAAATTTGTGGGCATATACTCAACTTATATATGTATAACATATCCAAAAATTACCACGATCCAACGGTCGGATTAAAAATTATAACCCCCGCAAAATATCTCAAAAATCCTGATTTTTAATACCTCCATTCCGACAAAAATACGGATAAAAATCTCAACATTAACTCATTCATTTTTTAACCACAAAACTATATCCCTCATTTATATCCACATAAAATAAATATTTTCTTATCATATGAATCAATAATTAATTATTCACAAATAATATTACAGAATCACATTTATGACAACCAGGCCGTTCCTAGGAAAGAGGGGGCTTTCCAATAAGGATTTCTCCTTACTGGCGCGCAATTAGATGACCAAACCTCTCCTTAGACAGAACTTTCTAGACATTGCCAATAATGTTATCTAATAATATTATTCAAATAATATGAATTATTGATCTGATAAAAGAAAATACTGTGCAGCAACAATTATTGAACAACAATAATATAAAATTTCAACGTAGCAATTATTGAATCAATAAAATAAAATATTGAACAGTAATTACTGTAACAATTATTGAATAGTGCCTTCTTACGTAAGAATCAATAATTTCAAAAATACTATGCAATACCGTGTGCTACTGTGCAATAACGCGTATTACTGTATTTTAACCACCGGGTATTCCAACAGTGTTAACGGTAACAATTACGCCGTTATTTGTAAAAACTCAAATTTGTCGTTTTCTTCACCCGACAGTTATTCTGTTATGGGGCCCACAAATAGCTGCGCCGTCGTACGAATATTCCCCGACAGAAAGAATATTCCACAACCAAATGAATATTCCCCGACAACAATGATTATTTTATAACCACTTGTGTATTTTGAAAAAAAATCATATATCACCCTTAACTTTAACATTTATCAATTTAATCATTTACTGCATAGTAATTATAAGAAAAATTGAATACTTTTATTTCATAAAATTCGGGGTCTTACAATCTCCCCTCCTTATGAAATTTCGTCCCCGAAATTTACGTACCTGGTATTTCGAAGAGTTGAGAATACCTTGCTTCTATTTCAGATTCTATCTCTCAGATCATCGTGATTTCTCCATTGCTCATCTCCCATGATAACTTCATTTGGGTTCCTCATTTGTTGGGAAGTCATGACAACCGCCATCCCTCGAACTACTCGGCTTTGACTTGTCTGGAGTAGCATTTGGCGTCATCATTACCGTTGGAATATACCGTTCTATAGGACATATTCCTCCCTCAACTGCCTCTTCGTACTCCTCATTCATGATCTGAATCATCAATCTTCGATCCATATCGGATTCAGGTTGACCGCTATGTACAGGGTAATTCAAAACTCGATGTTGAGTTCTCCCAATTGCTTTCTAAAAAGAGAAATTCATATCATCTATTTTAGCCTTCTTAGATCGAACATTTCTTTCCACAATATCCACGTGTCTTGCGGCTTTTACCCATGCATCACTTATTCTCACTCGTTCAATTTTTTCTTCTCTCAGCTCAGATTCTATTTTTATCATCTTATACTCTGCCAAAGAATGCTTCTGTTCAAGCATCACATATCGGGTAACACAAGCTTGAATTGTTGCATCCTTTTGTTCCACGACCGCCTGTCGTTCTTCTGCCTGCTCTTCTAACTCATGAATACGATTTTAAAATTCTACATTTTGATCATATAATACCTCTAATAAACTCTCCTCTGGTACTTCTTCTTCCTCAGTCTCAGCTGTTACCTCTGCGACTATCTCGGGTGTAACTATCAATTCTTCACTCACCACATGGATATTTCTAATTCCTTCTTCGTCTGACATCACATTATCACGGTTAGTGATTAGAGGTATCCCCACAGTCTCATTCACTCCATTATTAGCATTCTCAGCTGCCATTCTCAAATACTGCCATAAAACAAGGGTTAATTAAACAAATTAACATATCACATAATATCCCAATATTAAGGATGACCAACAAATAAGCTTAGGTAGGACACACTAGCGAAGAATTTACTCATCTCTCCCCTCCTAGTTGTATTCCCCGATCTCCGCCAGAGATCATATCCCTAAGCTCTGATACCACCTGTGACAACCCCAAAATATGTTCATTCCATCCTACCTATTCTGAGTCGCCAAATACATGGTACAGAAAATAACTACAATTTTATTACAACAATTGTCGTGCAAAATACAACAACACATATGCTGTGAGTTTGGATACAAATATATACCAAATGTGACTCATGTTCTAACCGTGGACATCACCTCACAATAACACCTTACATAAAGGTATAGTCAAAAACTGTTTTAGAAATTAGAATCTTTGGGAAGTGCTCAAGAAAACCTTTGTACATGGGAGGCCACGCATCTAGGTTATGATAGATATCATATGGCCACAGAATTATCCTTGGTTGACCCAATAGACCCCAAAGAAAAACGAGAAGATTACTATCATATTCTTCCTAATGGTGAGTCTTCTCTTGACTTATCATTATCTCCACTGTCTCTAATTGAGAATTATACTTCAAACAAACACCAAGATTATATAGGTAGTGCCCATAGATATACTCAGCAAGTGGATGAGCACAACCCTGTCTTATGATGACACGAGGTTGTATGTCATTAGACATCTTGTATGATAGTGACAAAACACCCTTCCAACGTTGGGTTCGCCTCACCCTATTTTCTTCACCAAATATAACTACTAAATGATGACCACCGTTCTATTCCCTTGTTACCCCCGCTCGACCCAGCTACACTCTTATTACCTGAAAGGAATTGTGAAGCAAAAGGGTGAGCACAACTAGCTCAGTAAAGAATGTCATGACTAAAGATAATTCAATTATCAATAGCCTTCATCAACAATAAATCAGAGATTTAGAACATATGGTAAATGATAAAAATTTCAACCATAGTTGCAGCGGAACGAGCAATCCATTAGAAGAGTCAAATAGACTATAAAGTCTATTATCTTCTCCATGTTAAAAATCCACCAACAATGTTTTATCCCTGTAACATCAATCAACAATTCTGGTCCACAATCATATGAATAACTCATAATCATAACTGTAGTTCTAAATTCCTCTTCTCATCCAGGACGAAGATAATTTTCATCACCTATCTTTACCTGAAACATCAAAGATCATGGTTACACCAAATCACATTTCCTGTTCATAATCATACTAATAACTTCATCTTTGCACTACGGCCAAAGATATTCATTTGTATCACCAGTTGGTCATGTTCATCTCAATATCTGTTCATCTTTGCACTACTGGCCAAAGATATTCAACAACATTTCATCTTTGCACTACGGCCAAAGATATTCATCAATAATTCATCTTTGCACTACAGGCCAAAGATATTCATCAATATTTCATCTTTGCACTACAGACCAAAGATATTCCTCAACAGTTCATATTTGTACTACGGCCAAATATATTCATCAACAGTTCATATTTACACTACAGGCCAAATATATTAATATCTCAACGAAATATATAATCATTTCAGAATTTATATAAACAATAATTATAACCATGTTGATCAATTCACCTTTGCACTTAAGCTAAAGATATTCACTTATAAATTCAATGGTCATGATCATACCAGTCAACAATTCAACTTTGCACTACTGGCCAAAGAGAACTCATAGTCATGATCATACCAATAATTTACCCATCTTTACACTCAAGCGAAAGAGAATTTCAACATCAAGGTTATAAAAATATTATATATGATAATAAAAATAATATGATCAAAACATGGATTTAATTTCAAGAGCAATATTCATAAATCAACTATAATTTGGTTAGAAAAAGAAACCAATTTTGTCGTGAATAGTAACTCATGAATAGTAGCTCCGACATGAAAAAGGTAGAAATTTCACAATAATATACATACCAATATTTCGGTATAATGATATTGAAAGAATAATATTCTTAAGCTTATAAACAATTTATTTAAATTGTTTACACTTTACTAATTAATGCATTTAATCATCATAAAACGCCAACTCTTAAGATTTCATCATCAATAACCAAAACCCTCATCAAAAATCTGCATATACCTCATATATAGGATTCTCAAGCCATAAAATCCTATTTTCCAATTTTTTTACTTCACATAACATATTTAATTCATTTTCTCATAACTAGACCATTTTCATGAAAAATACCAAATCAGTTCCAAAAATATTTCTTTTCTGGGATTTAGTATAATATAGTCCCATAGTGAACATATATTTTTCTCAGAATTTTTAAAAGTCATTTACTATTTTTCATTTGGCCAAAATAGCCAAATATTTAGACATTTATCAAAAATTATACTTTTATCCAAAAATTTCGAAATTCACAGAATACACTGATATTATATAGATATACTTTCAATAAAAATTTTATCAATTTTGGAGTTAACCACAAGGAGTTATAAGCGTTACTTTAAAAATAGTCATTCCCCGTAAAATTCATAACTCTTAATCTTTACATCCAAAAATCACCATTTTTGGACACAACCAATAAAACTCATCAAAATATCATTTCAAATTTTTCCAGAATTTTTAAAGGTCAGAAAAATTAAAAAACTGAAAATATAACAACCCTTAAAATCCCTTACTATCCCTTACCTCAAAAGAGCAGTACTTCTGACTGGATATCGGATATGATGCTGAAGGAAACTTGCACTAATGAATAGCAACTCACCAAGTATCTAAAAACTCACAAAATATGCTTCATAATATAGAGAGAGAAAGAGAGAAAGCTTATGTTTCTGGTGTGATTTTTAATTCTAACTTAGCCCTCTATTTATAGGAAAATTTTGGTAGGTTTGACCTGCAACCTGATGGCTTTACCTGCTACTATTCCCACCCACCACATTTGAAATATAATTCAGCACATTTCTTCACCAACCACAAGTGGGGCCCACTAATTCTAGAATTTTTCACCAAAATGATAAACTCCGAAAATTCAACAATTTCTGAACCAGTCATCTCGTAAAATTCATAATAAATCATACGTTCATTTTTAACGGTTCAAAATTTGTGGGCATATACTCAACTTATATATGTATAACATATCCAAAAATTACCATGATCCAACGGTCGGATTAAAAATTATAACCCCCGCAAAATATCTCAAAAACCCTGATTTTTAGTACCTCCATTCCGACAAAAATACGGATAAAAATCTCAACATTAACTCCTTCATTTTTTAACCACAAAAATATATCTCTCATTTATATCCACATAAAATAAATATTTTCTTATCATATGAATCAATAATTAATTATTCACAAATAATATTACAGAATCACATTTATGACAACCAGGCCGTTCCCAGGAAAGAGGGGGCTTTCCAATAAGGATTTCTCCTTACTGGCGCGCAATTAGATGACCAAACCTCTCCTTAGACAGAACTTTCTAGACATTGCCAATAATGTTATCTAATAATATTATTCAAATAATATGAATTATTG
Organism: Panax notoginseng; assembly: GCA_016801055.1. Lineage (NCBI taxonomy): Eukaryota > Viridiplantae > Streptophyta > Magnoliopsida > Apiales > Araliaceae > Panax > Panax notoginseng. The sequence goes on along the minus strand of CM029023.1, from coordinate 101,447,092 downwards.
ATCTGATAAAAGAAAATACTGTGCAGCAACAATTATTGAACAACAATAATATAAAATTTTAACGTAGCAATTATTGAATCAATAAAATAAAATATTGAACAGTAATTACTGTAACAATTATTGAGTAGTGCCTTCTTACGTAAGAATCAATAATTTCAAAAATACTATGCAATACCGTGTGCTACTGTGCAATAACGCGTATTACTGTATTTTAACCACCGGGTATTCCAACAGTGTTAACGGTAACAATTACGCCGTTATTTGTAAAAACTCAAATTTGTCGTTTTCTTCACCCGACAGTTATTCTGTTATGGGGCCCACAAATAGCTGCGTCGTCGTACGAATATTTCCCGACAAAAAGAATATTCCACGACCAAACGAATATTCCCCGACAACAATGATTATTTTATAACCACTTGTGTATTTTGAAAAAAAATCATATATCACCCTTAACTTTAACATTTATCAATTTAACCATTTACTGCATAGTAATTATAAGAAAAATTGAATACTTTTATTTCATAAAATTCGGGGTCTTACAATTATGACTAAGATAATATATAACAAATTATCTTTAGTCTTCAACAGAAAAAAATCTGATAAAATACAATAGACAACAAGTTTCAGATCAATATTCACAGCAGAAATAATAATTCATAGAAGAGTTACGTAGAGGATGAAATCTACTAATATCTATGAATTTAATAGTCCATTATCATTATTTTATCCCTGTAACATCAATCAATATTCATCTTTTCACTACAGGCCAAAGATATTCATCAGTCGGTCATGTTCATCTCAACACCTGTTCATCTTTGCACTACGGGCCAAAGATATTCATCATAAAATTATTAATCTTTGCACTACAGGCCAAATATATTCAATATTATCATCATTTAGGATTGAGGATGATGAAAAATATTTTAAAGGAAACGAATCCAGTGAAACAAAAGAATAAACGTTAAGGATTCGTATTTCAGCTATTTCATGTCCAAAAATATCTCATAAATCATCATAGTGGTGTAAAATTTAAGAATGATCAAAACATGGATACAATCAAGCTAGTATTCATAATAGATATTTTGGACGAAAAGAAAAAATTTAATTTTTCTGTGAATAGTGCCGTATTCGTGAATCCGTATACGTGAATAGTGCCGTATACGTGAATAGTAACCCCGACACAAAAAGTATCAAATTTGATTAAAAGTTTAGATCAATACTTCGGCATAATGATATTGAAAGAAATAATATCATTTTAAAAAAAATAATATCCCTTACCTCGAAAGAATAGTACTTCTGGCTAGAATACTAGGTATAATGCTGAAGGGAACTTGCACCGTATAGCAACACTCAAAGTATCAAAATACTCACAAGAATACGCTCAATATATCGAGAGAGAAATAGAGAGAAAACTTCAGTTTCTGGTGTGTTTTTCAATTCTAACCTAAGCACCCTATTTATAGGAAAATGCTTAGAACACCAAAGCAAAAAATTTAATAAATTAATAATATATTTAACAAAGTTTCCTACGCACACTAGATTTGCCCAAAAACTCCAGCCACCATGTGGGCTCACCTCACCAAACTTAAAAAAAACTTTTTTGTTAATATAAATATTTAAAACTTCTAAAAATCAATTATTTCGGAACTTCAGAACTTCAATAATTCATAATAAATAGCCCTTTTGTCAGAAAAATTCAAACCACATGTCTTTTTCATAGGAAATTTCATTATCTAAACCTTTGCAGAAGAAAGTTTTTAAAAATTTCAAACAAAAATTGACCGAAATCTACAAACGGGCGATTTTACAGGCTATAATCAAATTTCAGTCAAGAAATGGGCCCACAGACATGCTTAACATGTTTTAAATATTTTTAGTAACAAAAATACTCATCCTCCTCATATACTCATATATTCCACATTCACTGTAAAAATATCACCATTATTATATTATTAAAATATAATAATATATTTAAATGAATTATTTTATCAGAAAAAGATAAAATATTAATTTTCAACAATTGTCACATTAAAAATTTTCTCCATCTATATCTGCATAAAATCAATATTTTTCTCATCATATAAATTAATAATTAATTATTCACGAATAATATCACAGAATCACAATACTGACAACTAGACAGTTCCCAGGATAGAGGGGACTTTCCAATAAGGATTTCTCCTTACTGGCGCGCAATTAGATGACCTAACCCCTCCTTAAACAGAACTTTATAGACATTGCCAATATTATTATCTAATAATATTATTCAAATAATATGAATTATTGATCTGATAATGGAAAATACTGTGTAATAACAATTATTGAAACAACAAGGATATAAAATACCAACGCAGCAATTATTGAATCAATTAAAATAAAATACTGAACAGTAATTACTGTAACAATTATAGAGTAGTGCCTTCTTACGTAAGAATCAATAATTGGTGCAATACCGTGTGCTACTGTGTTTTAACCACCGAGTATTTTAACAGTATTAACGGTAACAACTACGCTGTTATTTATAAACAACTTATACTTGTCGTTTTCTTCATCCAATCGCTTTCCGTTATGGGGTCCACATAAGGTTGCGCCGTCGTACGAATATTCCCCGACAACAAGAATATTCCACGACCAAACGAATATTCCCCGATAAAATATGAATATTTTATAACCACCTGCTTATTTAAGATATTTGCGCATTTTATCCATAACTAATCATATTAATCATATCAATCCTTACTATTTCAAAATAATAAATAGAGAAAATTAAATTTTATTTATTAATAATTTGGGGTCTTACATATATAGTTGTTAGATAAAACTTTAAAAAGGTCTTGTCCTTGTCTTAAACATAATAAAATCAACCTCGAGGATCGTGTGTTTAAGATTGACGACCTTTTGTTATAATTTGTTACTGACTTGTTGGAAGTCTGAGCTCTACAATATTTGACTATGATAGAGTGAATTCGTAGAGTAACTTCCAGGTTAGCGGAGTAACATGCTCTGCTACAGTTGCTCTATGAATTTGAGTGGCTCTACAATTCTGTCTTTACGAATTGACTTGTACTCTGCGATATTCGACTGTTTTAAATTCATTTTGCGACCTTAGAGTAGTTTTGGCTTTAACTCTACGAAAAATCTTTTAGCTAGGGACAATTTAACTATTACAAGAAAATGCTCTATGATTTGAACCACACTAATAAATTTAATCCATAACTAAGTCTTTTTACATACTACTTTCATAAGAACTTTATAAAAACTAATTGACATTCCAAATATACATTAATTTAAGTCATCATTAAATCAAATAAAGGACCACATAAATGTAAGTAATAACAAAAAAATACTCTTAATATTTAGAGAGAAGCTAGATAAACAATTGAATAAAATGTAAATTTATTTGGTTAAGACCGATTGGATTACTAGATTTTTGCTATGTATACTTTTTTATATATTAGGGTTTATACTATTTTCCAATATAAGCTAGAATTTTTAAGTATATTAATTCAAATATAACTTCATAATTCAAGAATTTTAATTTAATTATAACACTAAATAATACATATATTAATTTTAATTCATTTTTTGTGACAAATTTATATATATTAATTTTCTATTTTTCTAATGTACATGATGATACAATATTGAGTTATATAATTTGTTAATTAGTTTTGTATATTATAAATAATATTTTTTTATTAAAGAATATTACTTATTAAATAAGACACCAATAATAAGCCCTTGCCCCGCAATGGCGGGCCTGCGTGCTAGTTTAAATTAAAACAAGATTCAATCAAGATCAGAAACATGCTAATGACTAGATTATCTCTTTATAAGGACACTTAATAAATTGTTCAAATAATTAGAAATCTCTAAGATTTTTTTTTTAAAAAAAGTTTGTATGACTCACAAACTTATGGAAATATTTTATGATTTTGTATTTGGAAAAAATGTATTTACACTGCAGTACACAGTTGGTTATGGCGATCGTTTTTTGGGTTATAGCGACAATGGTAACTATTCTGGATTACGACGACGAATGAACCGTCGCTATAATTTAAAAAATTTATCGTCATAACTGGACTGTGTAATACAAAACCATATAATATACATATAACCCTTTTGTATTTTAAGTATGGTTAGTTGTAAAATTTATTTGTTATTTTTAAAATATTTAATCCAATAATTTTAAATTTAGTATCGTGTCAAATTAATGTAAAAGAGCAATCAAAAAAATAAATAAAATTTGTTGTACAGTAATATTTTAGAATGATGTGGTATTTATATCGGAGGATGTTATCATTAGCATCATTCTTACCCCCGTCCCCTCCTCTCTGTCTGGTGTCTGCACAACCCAATTGGGTTCCTTCCACAAATTAAGTAAAGTAAAATGATTCTTCCTCAAACCCAATCTCTCTCCACCCACTTTCTTCTACCTCCTTCAATCCTCTTCCCTGCTTCCACTAAAGGAAGAAGCAGCAGCAGCAGCTCCCATTTCAACCTTTCAAAGAAAAGTAAATCTGGCAGAGGAGTAAAATTGTTTCAGCCTCCTCCTCCTCCTGCTGCTCTAAAATTGAGATGTGCGGTTTCTTTAGAGCCAACAATCCGGAAGAACAATGGCGGCGGCAGCATCAATTGCAAACCACTTCCAGCTGAGGTTTCAAGAACAATTATGGAGTTGTCTTCTGTAGGCACTCTCTCTGTGTTGACCCAAGAGGGTTTCCCTCTGGGCTTTGGTGTTCGCTTTGCCGTTGACCCTCAAGGCACTCCACTCTTGTGCTTCAATTCCTCCACCACCAACTTTGTTGCTGCTCCTTTACCCACTAAATCTACCCTCCACGTCCAGGTACCATTTTCTCAACTCAGTCCATCAAAACTAACAACCCTTCTACATTTCTATCGACTTATTGAAATTAAAATATGTGCTGTATTTTCTGAACCCAGTTAGAGGAGTGTGGATTGCGTACCCCACAGTGCACCATTCAAGGCACCCTTGATAAACCACAAGATAGAATGACGTTGAAGGTAAAATTCTCATGTCTACATTTTTGGTTTCTTATTTCCTAACTCAGCTTTATTCCATGCCATTAAATCTGTGTAAGACGCTTCTTGGTTCATTCACCAAGTTTTAATTTTAACATTTTAATTAGTTTTAAAAAAAGGACAGCACAGCTGTCTTTATTAAGGACCTTAATCATTGAATATTAGCTTGCAAACCATTGGAAACCTACCTTCTTATTTGATCACAAGTTCTATTTTTTGATTATACTCTCTTGTGAATTTGTGATAAGTATTCTGTTAAAAACACCAAAGTATGATAGCGTATATGTATGATTAGGTGATATGGGATTTCTTGTCATAAGCGTATAATTGGCAGTCACAAACATCTCCATGTTAAGGTTGTTGCACAGTTCATGGTCTTTCCACAATGCTTGAACACATGTCTTGGAGTAATTTCCTTATCTGAGCTGATAGTTCCTTGTCTCCAGCCTCTCCTGCCTACCCTAAAGCCCTGTCTGCAGTAGCAGTTTCTTTTCTATCTCGTATACTATTTTATAGTAGACTGAGTGGATGACTGAAGACCACACTTTTTCCAGCAAACAGATGATATTTTCATTTGAATAGATCTGTCAGAAAATCATGTGCTCCTGGGAAAAGATAGGCGGTCAGGGAATTCACAAGTGAAAATGACATTTTTGTCATACCATTACTTGCTGGAAGATAGAATGCCATGGCACTTTATGGCATTTCTGTTCTTATGATTTAATATAAAAAGGCATATCTACAACTACTAGATCCCAAAGCCAGAGTAAGTTATTAAATCATGAATAATTTGAAAAATTGTTAATTATGTTTACGCATTTTTGCAATTTGCGTTCTTCCAATTTTTACAATGTCCTCCAACATGACTTCAGATTTTGCAATTATGTAACTTATCCCCTTTAAATTCGAAAATCAATCGACGTGATAAATTAAAGACCCAATTAAATAGCATTTTCATCGGCGGTACGGTCACGTGCTTCCATCTATTTAAAAGGGCATACTGGGTTCCATGTCTTCCGAGAATTGACAAGGATTTGCCGGTTCTTTGTACATAAACCCCTGTGAGATTTTCATGCAGTCTCAGCTGTTCTTTTGCTTGCATGATAAATTCTTCCATTCGTGCCTCATAAAAAGAACTAGCAGGACCATTTGTAAGAACTAGGGCCAATCCCGAATCGTAAAAAAGGCTCAAGCCACTTATAAGAGGACCAAAATGTCTGGGCCTTTTAAAACCACAAGCCACTCACAAGTCATGACATGTTATTGGTATTTTTACTGGTAGAGTTGAAGTCTTATGCACAACAGACTTAACCCACGTGTTTTGATGTGGGATTGGGGTGTTACAATCTCCCCCACTAAATCCCTAAATGTCTCAGTCATGCTCCAAATAGTCCTCAGGATCAGTCCCTGAGGCAGTGCAGGTAACTAGAGGTGGCTCCTATGAGTTCTAGTCGTGGCTCTCAATTTCCAATAAGGTGTAGTACTTATCCTCGCATAGCAGTTAGTTCCTTACCTAGTCAAGGTTTTGCTGTAACCATTGGTAATGACCTGGGTCCTACCTGAGTCCAGAATAAGGGTCAATCCACGTCCTAATCGCACAGTTGCAGAAAATAATCCTTGCGTCCCATTTTTGTCGCGGGAGCTGATTTCTCCCAATTTAACATAAGAATTGACAAACTTGCAAATGGAGAAATGTTGGAGGGCATTGCAAAAATTGTAACATCATAGAACATATTGCAAAAGTGGGTAAAACATGAAGGGGAACTTTTGCAGATTGCCCGTAGATCAATTCACAAGTCCACAGTATTGCTTAGTTCATGTGGATTACATGCATTCGTTCATGATGGCTGGGAACACGGAGTTGCATAGAATCATTTTTTAATATATTTTTTTTCTAATTTCAAGTTGATCTGATACAATTGATGATAGCATATCATAAGCATGATGTTTGTTATTTTGTTAATCAAAGACTAAATTCAATTGAATCTTCAATTTGATGTATTTGTTTGTTTGGTCAGAAGCTTCAGTCAATATGGAGAAAGAGATTTGAGGAAGAAGTGGACGAAGACCTCATATATATTGTTTCTGTGGAACGGGTACTTCAGATAGAAGATTTTATGGAGGTGTGTTGGGTCATTCATTGTTAGTTTGTTTTAACACATTATATTTCTATTGAGCTTGTTAGATGTTCTATGCCTAATGATAACTTCTTTTACCATGCTAGCATGTGTATCTCTGTGGTTAACTAATATAGATAAATATTTTTCAACATTATAGCCAACTTACTCATTTTCTAAACCTACTATTTAAAAATATTTCAGGATGGTGTATGGTTCACATCTTTGGATTATAAATTGGCAATTCCTGACCCACTCCGAGAGTCTGCAGAGACTATTGTTCATGAGATTAACACTCATGATATGGAAGATATCCACCGCTTTTGCAACATTTACGCTGATCTGAATTTCCAGGTTTATACAATTATATGCTCATAAAACTTTGTGATATCTTTAATGATTTAATTATGAGATTCAGCTTTCCTCTTCAGTTTATGGGGTCAGAGACACCCTTTTGAAGAATCTGACTGACTAGGGGGATAATAATGTGCTCCTTTCTGTCATAGTTCTTAAATCTCCCCTAGTACTCGTAGTCAGAAGGAGATTCTGGATATGATTTACGTTACTTGGAGATCTGAATAGACCATTCATGCATTGTTGTATGGTAACCTGTAAGATTTCTGAGGCTGACATTTTTCATAAAATTTCACATCCTTCCAAAGTGAGAATGGCAGAATATGAATGAGAGAATTTCGATAAATCCTAATTTCCTTCTCCATTGGAAGAGTGCATGTCTGCATGACATACAATTACTGTGAGGGAAAGGTCAAAAGAACCCCAACAATGATTCCCATTACAACATATCCAGTTAGAGACCTAAAATGATAGGTTGGAAACTTAATTGTTAAAAACTTATCACTAGGACCGATAATGTTATAATCATTTTGGAGCATTATATATGTTTAACGAAACCACGATTTTTGTTTACTTGTGATGCTTTTGTTTTTATTTATTTATTTATATTTTAATACCTTTTCTTGCCATACTCGGGGGTTAAAATTTAGATCTTCCTTTTCCCTCTCTGATGTCTATCCTTTTACTCATTTACATTCGGCTGTTTGAGAGCTTAGGAGACTCTTAACTTTTATTTTTTCTGACACGACTAAAAAATAGTTCTATGCTTGGTTTTACTCTTTGGTGTCAGAGAAGGTAGGTAGACAGAGAGTCGTGAAATTTGCACATTATTAGTTTTCTAATATTGGAGGTGGTGAAAATGAGCTTTAGAAGTGTGGAAGTGCAGTTGGCGAAAATAGTGTTTGAATGGTGCACTCTTGATTTGTCTCGAAGTGGGGACATATTTCATCTCTTAATACAGAACTATGTTTTAGTAGGCTCTTATAAGTATTTCATTTGGATGGAAGTGGCTGCTCCTTTCTAACATTGATAAGAGTATCATTCTGTGAATCAAAACACGGCTAACAAATGAACTAAAATAAATAATGGGTAATTTAATATTTGGAGGTGCATAAAGTTTGTCTGCACCTTTATTATTATATATCCTTTGTGTTAGAATTTAAGAACTAATAATATGTGTGATAATAATATTGCAATCACACATATTATTAGTTCTTATATTCTAACATTTGGTATCATAGTTGCGTTTGAGAGTTTTGGGATTGTCAAACTTAAAGATGTCGAATATTGGGTCATCACGGATTGAAATTGATAAATTCAACAAAAAGAGTTTTGAACTCTGGAAACTGAAGATGGAGGATATGCTCGTGGATAGGGATTTATGGACAATAATTTAAGATCCAAAGGTGATTGTTATCACTCAGAAGGAGGGGAGTTGAAGGAGAAACTTGCTGAATGAGAGAAGTTGGATCGGAAGTCTCATTACCTGATTTGACTTTCCCTTACTGATAACGTCCTAGTTAATGTTTCTGGGGAGAAGACTGTGAAGGATTTCTGGACGAAATTGGAAACCCTATATCAAAGTAAGTCCTTAGTTAATAAATTGTTTCTTAGGAAGAAATTGTATAAACTTGGGATGGATGATGGAAGTTCGTTTTCTGCACACCTACATGAATTTAATGCCCTGATTAGTTAGTTATCATCAATAAGTTGTGATATCAATGATGATGATAAAGCTATATTACCTTGCTCTGTTCAATGCCTTCATGGGATAATCTGATTATTGCCATTGGTAGTGGTACTACAAAATTGCCGTTTGATGGGGTTGTTTCAGCTTTATTTTCAGAAGATATGCGACGTCAGACTATGGAGAGTTCAACCAAGGAGGCTCTGTTAGTTCGAGGGCGAAATCAGGATAGAAATTCAAAGAGGTCTGGAAACAAGTCACAATCACAAGGAAAATCTAAGAGTACTGACAGATCAAAAATTAAATATTGGAAGTGTAATGAATTTGGGCATATGAAAAAGGACTGCAAGAACGAGGGTGGTAAATCTGCGAATGAGAAGAATGATTCGAGGAATAAGGATGAAACCACTGGAGACTTGTACATAGCAGCTGCTTGTGTAGCCCAAACAGATGATGATGTTTAGTTCATTGATACATGAGCTTTATATCGTATGACACCTGACAGGGATTGGTTCTGTCAGTATGAAGCATTTGACAGAGGTAGTGTTATGATGGGTAACAACGCATCAGTGAAAATTGTTGGTCGTGGAAATGTGAAGCTCAGGATGCACGATGATACTGTTAAAACACTTCCGAGAGTTATGCATATTCCTTAGCAGGAACTTGATATTGGTTAGCACGATGACAGATGGAGGTGTCAAATTCAGTTGTGACAAAGACTCATGTAAGATGACTCGTGGGTTAATTGTAATAGTGCGTGGTAGAAGTTGTTGGGAAGTACAATAAAGGGCCAGTTTGGTGGCTCACAAACTCTTTTGTTTCTGAAAAAGAAGAAAGTGCGGATAACAGTTCGTCTATGTTGTGGCATCAACGGTTTGGGCATATCCATGAGAAGGGGTTGTCCATTATAGCATCAAAGAAACTGGTGGAAGGGGATCCAGATTGCTCCATGGGATTCGGATTCTGTGAGCATTGTTTGTACGGAAAACAAAGTAGAGTCAAGTTTAAGTCTACTACCACTAGAGCGACCAGAGTATTGGATTTGATACACAGTGATTTGCTTGGGGAAACTCCAGAAGCATCTCTTGGAAAATCAAGGTACTATGTGTCTTTTAGATGATTTTTGCTGAGTTTTTTTTATTAGAAGAAAGTTTGAAGCACTTGAAAAATTCTGAGAGTTTAAGACACTTGTTGAAAATCAATTCAACAGGAAGATAAAGGTTCTTCGAACTGATAATGGTAAAGAGTATTTTTCTGCTGATCAGTTATGTGTTGAGCAGGGCATTGCAAGGCAGAATACAATTTGGATGACACCTCAACAAAATGGTGTGGCTGAGAGATTAAATCGGACACTCATGGAGAATGCGAGGTGTATGCGGAGTTGGGCAGACTTGGAGCCTGAATTCTAGGCAAAGGCAGTTGCTACAACATGTTACTTGAAGAACCGGACACCTACATCTGCATTGAAGGATCAAACTCCTTTTGAGGTACTTTTCAGGAGGAAGCCTAGTATGTGTCATGTTCGAGTGTTTGGTTGTGATGCGTATATGCATGTGCCGATGGAAAAAAGGAACAAACTTGACTTCAAGTCTAAGAAGTGCAAGTTTATTGGCTACATGGAAGGTAACAAGGGATACAAGCTTTGGAACCAGAGACTAGAATTGTTTTGTACAACAGGAATGTGGTGTTTAGAGAAACATCGAATGAGCCAGTTGTGGATAAGTCTTCCGAAGAACTTCATCGCGTGCAGATTGATGTGAGCATGGGAAAGCATGTGGATACTTGGAATTCACAGTTGGCTACATATTTTACAAATGATGAACTAGTTGAATCTGAGCATGCTGTTTTGCATGAGGAAGATGGGGATGATTCAGATGTTAAGGAAGATGTTGAGGAAGAAGTTGAGCCTATATTGAGGAGGTCCACACGTGTTCGAAGGTGACCAAGCAGGTATTCACTTATGCGCCCAGGCATAGTTAAGGAGGCAAGGGCCTCAGGGGAGTCAAATTAGTGGGGGCTTGCTATGAATGAGGAGATGCAATCACTTGATAAGAATCAGACCTGGAGTCTTATTAAATTGCCAAAGGATCGAAAGGCGATAGGACGCAAATGAGTGTTTAAGAAGAAGACATGCGGATGGAAATATAGAGAAGTACAAAGCACGATTGGTGGCAAAATTGTATTCTCGAATAGAGGTAATTGACTATGATGAGATCTTTTCTCCAATAGCAAAGTTGACATCCATCCGGACAATTCTATCTGCAGCAGCTGTTTATGATCTAGAGGTTGAGCAACTAGATGTCAAAACAGCGTTCTTTCATTGTGACTTGGAGAATGAGATTTACATGAATATGGTTTTGAAATCAAAAGCAAGGAGAATCTCGTATGTAAATTGAAGAAGTCCTTATATGGGCTTAAGCAATCTCCGAGAATGTGGTATCAAAAGTTTGATTCTTACGCATTACAACTTGAATTCACGTGGTGTCATGACACAACAGTTTGATATGAAGGACCTTGGGCCAACAAAATTCATATCGGGTATGCATATACACATGGATCTTAAGAATCAAAAATTCGTGTTAGGACAGAAGTACATTGAAGGGGTGTTGAAGAAATTCAACATGATTGACCGCAAACCGGTTGGAACCCGCTATAGGAACTAAATTGTTTGCAGATCAGTGTCCTAAGACCAAAGAAGAAGAGGAGGAGATGGCCCACATTCCATATGCAACCGTAGTCGAAAGCTTAATGTATGCAATGGTATGTACGAGGCATATATATGTCAAACCCTGGGAAGGAGCATTGGACTGCCATCAAAAGAGTTTTCATGTATCTTTGTCGTACTATTGATTTTGCATTGCATTTTGGAGGTAAAGAAAATGGGAGGAACTTTGAGGTGGTAGGATTTGTGGATGCTGATTGGGGTGGAGATGTTGATAGCAGGAAATCTACAAGTGGTTACGTATTCAAATTATTTGACGGTTCTGTGAGTTGGATGAGCAAAAAGTGAAGTGTTGTTGCTTTATCATCTATTGAGACAGAATACAGGGCGCTTACTCATACAAGTAAAGAAGCAATATGGATTCGTAGGTTGTGTGCTGAGCTTAGTTTTAAACAGAAGACAGTGAAGTTGAAGTGCGACAGTCAGAGTGCTCTACTTAGCAAAGAATCCTGCATTCTACTCACGGTCGAAGCATATTGATATTCAGTATCATTTCATTAAAGAGAATGTTGATGAGAAACTGATTCTCTTCGAGAAAGTTGACACAGTAGTGAACGACACATACTTCTTAACTAAAGCAGTTAGTTTAACGAAGTTTTAGTAGTGTACACCTGAGGTGGGTATCAAGAAGTATTTATCAACTGGGAGAATGTTGGAATTAACTCATATTTCTGCGGGTTCGAGGCCACTACTAAGTAGCCTGATCTTGGGTTTTACTGATGTATTGGGCCTCATGTTTGAGCTCATGTTATAGCAGCTAGGGTTTTTTAGTTATTATAAAATTATTTTTTGGTGTGTGGATCATTGTAGAGTGTGTGAGGTATCTTATAAATACAACAAGTCGGACTAACCAAATTAGTGAACCTTGGTGTATTGTATTTTCTTATTTTTTCGTCTTTCATATAATATTTATATAATATCTGTGATTGCAATATTATTAGTTCTTAAATTCTAACACTTTGTCTTGCAGGTGTCCGAAGCCAAGATGGTTTGGGTTGATCGGTTAGGCTTTGACATGCGTCTTAGCTCTCCTCAAAATGATGTCTTTGAGGTCCGGATTCCTTTCCCTAGGGAAGTAGCAGATGAGAAGGGTGCAAAATCGTCTTTTAATTGTATGTCCCAGCTTGCTTGGGAAATGGAAAAGAATTACCATGCCCATGGTTTCAATAAGGTGAAGCAATTGAAGAAGATCACATGCATAGGGCGTTGAGTTAAATTAGATTATCCTGTATTTGCAGTGCAACGGACTGATCTTGCAAAATTCTGTTCAGCGACATCCTTGGGCTTCTCAGTCAAAATGCTAATTCATGTGTAACTTGATGATGCAAAGTCTTCTTACCAGAGATTGAAAATTCCTGTTGATTTGGAGCTGGTGTGCTTGGCCTTGATGTTGTGTAGAGTCCCTATAACTTTGGTACTTGTAGGCTTTACCCTCTACTTGTTTTTGGTTTGCCATTACAGTAATGTATGATCTTTTGATATTTTCTTTTGTAGAATATTCAGTACCATGCAATTTATAACATTCTCTTAATATTTTGAGAGTTATAGACAAAGTTGTCAAAAAATCAATCGAGACCATGTACAAGTTAATTGAGAATAACATTTGAAAGTTACAACACAGTACACAGTTTCTGGTTGCCACTGATCTACCCTAAGATCTAAGAATGTGAAGTTGGCAATACATTTAATATATATAAGCTATTTTTCCCAGTGCAGAGAATGGTCATGGAAGAAGAGGAGCAGCATCTCTGAAGACAATCACGCAGCGGCAGGAGTCGAGGAAAGGTGATTGGTGACAATATTCTTGATTTTACCAATCAAGTGTGTGCGTTTCGCACGGCTGCCATATTTGCCTAGCTTCGGCTGAAATAAGGAGCTCAGCATAATCTCCAAGGTCTCTGCACTGTGTTTCACATGCCTCCCAGGACTTGCCTCCTTTTCCACCAAAGGGATGTAGCTTTGCATGAAGTTCTTATACACTGGGACAATGGCATTCACTGCAAGCTGGCATATCTTCCATCTCAACCCTTTGTCCGGCACCACCCAGCTAGATTGCTTCCTATACATGTCATCAAAAGCCTCGGTAAATGCCTTTATTCTCTTCTTCACCAAATCTCGAGAAATTGTTTTCCCACTTGAGAACAAGATTAAACCTTCCTCACTTAAAAAAGCAGGAAGTTTTCCCCAAGTCTCTCTCATGAAGACCGCTGCGTAATATTCCAAGTACTCCTCGTGTCCTCTCAACCATGAGTCCCCCATCAGGTCCCCAATCTTTGTGCCCTTCAAGTTGTTGCACAAGTACCAATGGTTGATCATCAGGAAAAGGTAGGAGAGGGTGCAGTCCTGATATGTCCTTGCCCATGCTTGTAAATTGAGCTCAAGTGCCATTACAATGTTAGGAACCTCGCTGGACACAAGTTGGTTTTCGAATATCTTGTCATGATTCCAACTCCAATGAATATCCAGAAGTTGGGTCAATATAGGTCTGTACTGGTCACTGAGGAGCTGATTAGAGTAATCAATAGCGAAGCTTACAAGCCTTGGAACAGTTCCATCCGAAGGAGGGTTGGACTGTCTTTGTAACTCGACTTGAATGGGCAGTTGCCAGAAAATATCACAAGCCCCATTAATGAGGTTCTTGATGAGATCCCTCGTCTGAGTTTGGATTTCGACGCAGGTCATCCCTTGCCCACCAAAGAGTCGGTTGAAATCCAATCGCAGTTTGTCTTGACGGCTTCCTTCTTAGATTTGGTGATTGTGTTTGCAAAATTGATGAAACCATGGAATCCACATTGGACAGCAATCTTCCCAAAGCAATCCTGAGAAAAATCCAGTCCGACAACATTGCCAAAGACATAATTGCAGAGTCTGTATTCCAAATCTAGTAGATGCTTCACAGTGAATTCCAAATGACTGCTCCACCGATCTATGCAAGCAGTAGTAGTCTCCTCTATGCTTTGTACACCGTCGTCATCAAATGAGCTCTCAAGGTAACCCAAATCAAGAGCTTTTAAAGTTGTTCGAGCATTTGAGGACCGAACTTGAACGTAGATAGTTATGCAATTGTGGAGGCAATTATTAGCAGCTAGCCTCTTCAAATTGGCATGCATCTTTTGAGTAACATGAGGAGGCGGCAGTGGGAAAGGTAATGTTGGTGTTTGGTGGTGGTGTTCCTTGGGGGTGGTGGGCACAGGGAGAGGAAAAGTTTTTTGTGTCAAGAGATGTGTGAATTCGTTTTCTAGCTTGTTGAAGGCAGCATTGAGCAGGCCTCCTCGGAGACGAGAATGTTGTTCAGTGGCATGCAACTCGCCAAGAAGTCTCAGAGATTTCTTGGAGACGTACCAATACCAGTTCGAATCACCATCATTCTCAGCGGTAGTGGTGGTGGTAATTAGCACATCTTGAAGCAAAAGTATTAGTAATTTGGAGTTATCCGTAAGAAAACTGAGTGCGTCCTCGAGTCGTTTGAGGCTAGAGATGAAAGTAAATAAATCAGAAGAAGCAGGAGGAGGAGGCAAGAGGAGTTGGAGGAGGAGGGAGTTGTGCAGGTGATGGACTGCGTGGAAGACGCTGAAAAGAGCAGCAGCAGGAGGGCCGACAACAGCATCATGATCAAACGCCCATTTACATTTACGCCAAATACTTTTGAATGATGCTTGTAATGCTGCCAATCGTTGATTCATCTCCTCCAATCTTGCCCCACTCTTGCTGATTGCAGTACCTATTTCTTTGGATTTCGCGATGCTACTCCTTAAAATCTCCCTAGACTCCTCGAATTCGCCCATGGAGAGGAGGAAAATTAAATTTCACGGGGGGCCTTCCCTTAATTACATGTACATGTACTAGTGCTAGTATAAAAATGACACCTAGTTTGGTTTATATACACACCTAGTTCTGATGATCATATATATATATATATATATATATATATATATATATATATATATATATATATATATATATATATATGGCAAAAAGCACTTTTTGGCCACTGTGGTTATAGTGATTTAACGAAATAGCCATTGTGCTTTTAAAATTTTCAATTAGCCCACTGTACTTTTTAAAAATGTTCAATCAGGCCATTCCGTCCATTTTTTTGTAACGGCCGTTAACAAATCAGCAAGGATTGCTTACGTGGCATTTAAAAAATAAAATAAAAAATAACATGGTAATTACGTGGCAATAGATACATATTAGCTCCTTTCTTTTATTTTTTAATGGATTTTCTTTATAATTTTTTCTTTTCAACCAAAAAAATAAAATAAAAAAAATCAGTATGTGGTAAAATAATAATAAAATTAAAATAAATATTTTAATTCATTTTCTTTATAATTTTTTCTTTTCCTTTTTTCTATTTCTTTCTTTTAATAATTATTTTTATTTTAAAAATTAATTCCAAATAATACAAATAATATATCAAATTTTTTGTATCAATGAGATCTATTACAACATTACATTAATTTCAACAAAAAATAAAAATAAAAAATCATTAATTACATGACAAAAAAAATTAAAATAAATATTTTAATTTATTTTCTATATAATTTTTTCTTTTCATTTTTTTTAATAATTAATTTTATTTTTAAAATTAATTCCAAATAATACAAATAATATTAAAACTTTTTAATAACTAAACATAAAAAAAAAAAGATAAGTCAGTTGCCCACCTCCGACTTCATCTCCGAACCAGAGCCACCGCCCAATTCATGGCGCCGACCACTCCTGTTATTTGAAGATCTGTAAGGATTTTTCAAAAAAAATTTCATTCCCAAAAATTTTCATTCATGTTATTTGACGACTCCTGTTATCAAATTTTGTTCCATCTTCTTCAAGCTTTCATGGCGGTGGTGACCGTAGCCTCCATTTTCATTCCCAAAAACCACTAAGAAACTAAGAAACTCAGCAACTGAGCCTCCTAAAAACGGAGTACGGTGCTACCAAAAACCTAGATCTAGGTCTGAAGTCAAAATCTAATTCGGAGGAGAGAGGAGGTGGGCATGATGTCGGAGAAGGAGGAGAGAGGAGGTGGGCAACTGGTTTATTTTTTTTTGTTTTTTATTTTTTGTTTTTATGTTTAGTTATTAAAAAGTTTTAATATTATTTGTATTATTTAGAATTAATTTTAAAAATAAAATTAATTATTAAAAGAAATGAAAAGAAAAAATTATATAGAAAATAAATTAAAATATTTATTTTAATTTTTTTTGTCACGTAATTAATGATTTTTTATTTTTATTTTTTGTTGAAATTAATGTAATGTTGTAATATATCTCATTGATACAAAAAATTTGATATATTATTTGTATTATTTGGAATTAATTTTATAATGAAAATAATTATTAAAAGAAAGAAATAGATAAAAGGAAAAGAAAAAATTATAAAGAAAATGAATTAAAATATTTATTTTAATTTTATTATTATTTTACCACATAATGATTTATTTTATTTTATTTTTTTGGTTGAAAAGAAAAAATTATAAAGAAAATCCATTAAAAAATAAAAGAAATGAGCTAATATATATCTATTGCCACGTAATTACCATGTCATTTTTTATTTTATTTTTTAAAAGCCACGTAAGCAATCCTTGCTGATTTGTTAACGACAGTTACAAAAAATGGACGGAATGGCCTGATTAAACATTTTTAAAAAGTACAGTGGGCTAATTGAATATTTTAAAAGCACAGTGACTATTTCGTTAAATCATTATAACCACAGTGGCCAAAAAATACTTTTTACCATATATATATATATATATATATATATATATATATCGGTCCGGATCCTGTAAGGACTTTATTACTTTCTTAAAATGAGGGATTTTTTTTTTGTTTTTTTTTAAAACAACTAAAAAAAGTTTAATATTTTATGTAACTGAAATTCTTATATAATACAGTGTTTTGGATATGATTTGGATACGTATAACAAGATCGGTATGTACAGTCTGTGCAGACTGTACATATATTTTTTGATATAGGTATCCAAATTACGCCCAAAACATTATATTATGAAAAAAATTCAGTTTCATAAAATATTAAACTTTTTTTTAGTTGTTTAAAAAAAAAAGCAAAAAAAATAAATAAATAAATCCCTCATTTTAAGAAAGTAAGGGAGCCCTTACTTGATCAATTCTGTATATATATATATACATATATATATATGGCTTAATGGTAATTCTGGGGATTTCTTAACCAAACTCACCCAACCCCCAAAAAATCCATGCACCGCCACCAACTTAAGTTGATCACCAGATTCAAACCAAACTTTAATTACTGCCAAAACAAAACAATCGCCTGAAAGGAAAAAACAAAGGAAACTAATATTTTACATGTTAAAATGATATTTTTCTCACAAGTTTTTTTCAAATGTCACTATTCATGTGAGAGGGATCATGGAGAAATATTAATTTTTTGTATGAAAATATGTGTTCCCAAAAATAAATTATATCATCAACAATGTTACTATCACATAAAAAAGGGTCACATAATGTTCACATACACACACATGTATACTGTGAGCCCCCGCCTGATATGTGAAGCCCGCAGTATGCATATGAGAGCATATCCTTTGTCCCCATTTTTCCTGTCCCCTTGTCTTCCTCTATTTAAATTTTGACATATGACCTTTTATTTAATTTTAGAGTTAATTGGTGTTAAGTAAAAGATTAAGTGTCAAAATTTAAGTGGGGGGACACAAGGAAGACAGAGAAAATGGGGACAGAAAATCTGCTACCGTATGCATATATATGTATGTGAGCATTATGTGACCTTTTTTTATGTGATAATAGCATTATTTTTATATCATAAACCACCTAACAATCATCCAATCGTCCCACCCTAATTTATTCTACTTTATAGTATAGACTTCTATATTTGATTACTGACAAAACAAAACAATTATCAGAAAGGAAAAAAAGAAAAAGATATTATATCAGACACCAATTAACAATTAACGGTTGATTAAAATATTACGTACTATTCTTAAAAGGAAAACATTCGATGATATGACCTCATTGCTGTTGGGAATTAAGTCAACGTAAACTAGACAATAAAATAAAAATAGATAAAATAACACAAGATTTAATGTAGAAAACTCTTAAAAAAAAAAATCGGTCAAACTCCAAATCTCCATGATATCAAAATAATGATCTTACAATAATCCTTCCAACTTTTATGCCCTAAAACTTGAGTTTCCACAATACCGTGACAACTTTTTGCACGGACTAAAAACTAGAAAATCCTTTCACCCACAATACAACTTATTTTTTGTACGGAATATAAAAAATGCAAAAATCATCTCCTTCACACACACAAAATCCACTAACACCATCTCTCAACTCTTTAGATACTACATGACTTTTGATTGTGCTACTTTTCAACAACTCAACATAATACTCTATTTATAGAATACCCACAATTATATTCTTCCTATTCAAAATAGAACACTTCCAAAATAAAATTTCTACCACAAATAGATTCCTTTCCAAAATAATACTCTTATTAAAAATATGAATTCTTCATTTTTATATTAGCAATACTTTTCTGAATAGGATTCGAGAAGTAACCCAACAATTTCTCCCTCAACTCGAATCCCCGAATACTTCAACTTTATATCTGAATAGAATTAGAAAAGTACCCCAACAATTCCTCCCTCGACTCGAATATGCAAACACTTCAATTTCATCACTTTCACCGTTGTTGTAATCGCTACTATCATCCGCATTATTCACATTATTTTTGTTATCCACAATATACGCATTATCTATGTCATTCACAACATCCGTATCATCTGCGCTATACTCAACATCCACACTATTCGGGTCATTCGTGTTATCCACACCATCTTCATAATCTACATTATCCACATCATCCGCATAATCCACATCATCATTATTATCTTTATCTTTATCTTTATCAGCATCTTCATGATATTCATCTAGCGACTGCAACGATGATCCCCAGAAGCGGAAAATCTTATTTATCAAAATCACGATGAACACTAACTCCTTCAATCTCCATTCTCTTTATTTGTCACTCCAATGACTAATTCCCCTTCAACCTTGGATTTAATCAACCTAGCTTTTGTAAGACTCCAAATAATTAATAAATGAAATTTAATTTCATCTTATTATTATTTTGAAATAGTTAGGGTTGATGTGATTAATATGGATAGTTATGGGTAAATTACGCAAATATTTCAAATAAGCAAGCGATTATAAAATATTCGTTTGGTCGTGGAATATTCTTGCTGTTGGAGAATATTCGTACGACGGCGCAGCCTTGTGTGGGCCCCATAACGAAAAATGATGGATGAAGAAAACGACAAGTATAAGTTGTTTATAAATAACGGCGTAGTTGTTACCGTTAATACTGTTAAAATACTCGGTGGTTAAAACACAGTAGCACACGGTATTGCACCAATTATTGATTCTTACGTAAGAAGGCACTACTCAATAATGGTTACAATAATTACTGTTCAGTATTTTATTTTATTGATTCAATAATTGTTGCGTTAATATTTTATATTACTGTTGTTTCAATAATTGTCACTACACAGTATTTTTCATTATCAAAACAATAATTCATATTATCTGAATAATATTATTAGATAACATTATTGGCAATGTCTAGAAAGTTCTGTCTAAGGAGAGGTTTGGTCACCTAATTGCACGCCAGTAAGGAGAAATCCTTATTGGAAAGCCTCCTCTATCCTGGGAACTGCCTGGTTGTCAGTATTGTAATTCTGTAATATTATTCGTGAATAATTAATTATTGATTTATATGATGAGGAAGATATTGATTTTATGTGGATATAGATGGAGAAAATTTTTAATGTGACAATTGTTAAAAATTAAAATTTTACCTTTTTCTGATAAAATAATTCATTTAAATATATTATTATATTTTAATAATATAATAATGGTGATATTTTTACAATGAATGTGAGATATATAAGTATACGAGGAGAAAGAGTATTTTTGTTGCAATAAATGTTTAAAACATGTTAAACATGTCGGTGGACCCCATTTCTTGACTGAAATTTGATTATAGCTTGTAAAATCGTCCGTTTGTGAATTTCGGTCAATTTCTGTTTGAAATTTGGAAAAACTTCCTTCTGCAAAGTTGTAGATAATGAAATTTCCTATGGAAAGTCGCGAGTTTCGAATTTTTCTGACAAAAGAGCTATTTATTATGAATTATTGAAGTTCTGAAGCTCCGAAATAATTAATTTTTGAAGTTTAAAATATTTTAATTAGGAAAAACGTTTTTTTATGTTTTGGCATGTGTGGCTGATGTTGTGGGCCGGTAAGTGGGCGTAGGAAGTTGTGGAAAAAAAATATATTATTAAATTAAATTTTCCGCTTTGGTGTTCTAAGCATTTTCTTATAAATAGGGTGCTTAGGTTAGAATTGAAAATTACACCAGAAACTAAAGTTTTCTCTCTATTTTTCTCTCTATATATTGCGTATTCTTGTGAAGATTTTGATACTTTGAGTATTGTTATACGGTGCAAGTTCCCTTCAGCACTATACACAGTATTCCAGCTAGAAGTACAAATCTTTCGAGGTAAGGGATATTATTTTTTTAAAAAAAATGATATTAATTCTTCCAATATCATTATGCCGAAGTATTGCTCTAAACTTTTAATCAAATTTAGAATTTTTTGTGTCAGAGTTACTATTCACGTATACGACACTATTCATGAATACGACACTATTCATCGAAAAATAAAATTTTTTCTTTTCGTCCAAAATATCTATTATGGATACTAGCTTTGATTGTATCCATGTTTTGATCATTCTTGAATTTTACACCACTATGATTATTTATGAGGTATTTTTGGACATGAAATAGCTAAAATACGAATCCTAAATACTTATTCTTTTGTTTCACTGGATTCGTTTCCTTTAAAATATTTTTCATCATCCTCAGTCCTAAATGATGATATAATTGAATATTTTTGGCCTGTAGTGCAAAGATTAATGATTTTATGATGAATATCTTTGGCCCGTAGTGCAAAGATGAACAGGTGTTGAGATGAACATGACCAACAGATGAATATCCTTGGCCTGTAGTGCAAGGATGAATATATGATTCAAGATGTGCATTGATTGATGTTACATGGATAAAAATAATGATGATGGACTGTTAAATTCATAGATATTAGTAGATTTCATCCTCTACGTAACTCTTCTATGAACTATTATTTCCGCTGCAAATATTGATCTAAAACTACTTGTTTAATGTATTCTCTCAGATTTTTCCCTGTTGAAGGCTAACGATAATTTGTTGTATATTATCTTAGTCATAATATTCTTTACTGGGCTAATTGAGCTCACCGTTTTCCTTTTTGTTCCATTTTTCTTCTCAGGAGACGAGAATGTAGCGAATACGAGTCGGGGGATGTAATGATGGTTCTAGTGAGAGTTGTTTAGTAGTCCTCACCATTTTTATAAAATAATGTATCAATAATTATGATGAGGATTTATTTGTATGTGGATATTGTCTAGATGGCAATATCTGTATTTAAACTCTCAGTTTATATGTTGTAATAATAAAGTTGTAGTTATTTCTG